>CM055729.1:30128522-30433777 GCA_029465975.1 Dallia pectoralis
CTACAGATCATTATCTGGTGGTGTGAGCACAAAAGAGAGACCAGCTACAGGTCATTATCTGGTGGTGTGAGCACAAAGAGAGCCCAGCTACAGATCATTATCTGGTGGTGTGAGCACAAAAGAGACCAGCTACAGTGGTGTGAGCACAAAAAGAGACCAGTCATTATCTGGTGGTGCACAAAAGAGACCAGCTACAGGTCATTATCTGGTGGTGTGAGCACAAAGAGACCAGCTACAGGTCATTATCTGGTGGTGTGAGCACAAAAGAGAGCCCAGCTACAGATCATTATCTGGTGGTGTGAGTACAAAGAGAGACCAGCTACAGATCATTATCTGGTGGTGTGAGCACAAAGAGAGACCAGCTACAGTCATTATCTGGTGGTGTGAGCACAAAAGAGAGACCAGCTACAGATCATTATCTGGTGGTGTGAGCACAAAAGAGAGACCAGCTACAGATCATTATCTGGTGGTGTGAGCACAAAAGAGAGACCAGCTACAGATCATTATCTGGTGGTGTGAGCACAAAAGAGAGACCAGCTACAGATCATCATCTGGTGGTGTGAGCACAAAAGAGAGCCCAGCTACAGATCATTATCTGGTGGTGTGAGCACAAAAGAGAGACCAGCTACAGGTCATTATCTGGTGGTGTGAGCACAAAAGAGAGCCCAGCTACAGATCATTATCTGGTGGTGTGAGCACAAAAGAGAGACCAGCTACAGGTCATTATCTGGTGGTGTGAGCACAAAAGAGAGACCAGCTACAGGTCATTATCTGGTGGTGTGAGCACAAAAGAGAGACCAGCTACAGATCATTATCTGGTGGTGTGAGCACAAAAGAGAGACCAGCTACAGATCATCATCTGGTGGTGTGAGCACAAAAGAGAGACCAGCTACAGATCATTATCTGGTGGTGTGAGCACAAAAAAGAGACCAGCTACAGATCATCATCTGGTGGTGTGAGCACAAAAAGAGAGCCCAGCTACAGATCATTATCTGGTGGTGTGAGCACAAAAGAGAGACCAGCTACAGGTCATTATCTGGTGGTGTGAGCACAAAAGAGAGCCCAGCTACAGATCATTATCTGGTGGTGTGAGCACAAAAGAGAGACCAGCTACAGGTCATTATCTGGTGGTGTGACCACAAAAGAGAGACCAGCTACAGATCATCATCTGGTGGTGTGAGCACAAAAGAGAGACCAGCTACAGATCATCATCTGGTGGTGTGAGCACAAAAGAGAGCCCAGCTAAAGATCATTATCTGGTGGTGTGAGGACAAAAAAGAGACCAGCTACA
This sequence comes from Dallia pectoralis, assembly GCA_029465975.1. Taxonomy (NCBI): domain Eukaryota; kingdom Metazoa; phylum Chordata; class Actinopteri; order Esociformes; family Umbridae; genus Dallia; species Dallia pectoralis. The sequence continues at coordinate 30,129,814 of CM055729.1, forward strand.
GGTCATTATCTGGTGGTGTGAGCACAAAAGAGAGACCAGCTACAGATCATCATCTGCATGTAAGGTTAATGTGTGTTTGTTACCTGCCATGGCTGTAGGTGAGCTTGTTGTTTTCTGATGGTATTTTGGCCAGAATCTGTTCAGTCACCTCTAGGAAGTTACCCCCACACCAAGCATGCTTGGCCAAGATGGTGCTGCCACGGGCAACCACCGCAAACAGAATCGCCATGGTTGCGGTCAGGGGTTCACTATGAGGAGATAGAACAGGTAAAAGGGACAAATAGAGGGCCCAAGAAGATTAAACTATAGGTTGGGGAAAGAAAGTATGTTAGAGGAGAAGGGTGAAAAGAAAGACGGAGGAATAGAGGTGGTGGGTGCAGAGATGGACACAACAGAGATCAAATATGACAGGTTTACTACTGGTTGGGTAAGGGCTAGCCACATAATAAACTATATATTATATACTATATATAATACTTGTTGGGTGAGGGCTACCCACATAATATACTATATATTATATACTATATATAATACTGGTTGGGTGAAGGGCTAGCCACATATTAAACTATATATTATATACTATATATAATACATGTTGAGTGAGGGCTACCCACATAATATACTATATATTATATACTATATATAATACTGGTTGGGTGAGGGCTACCCACATAATATACTATATATTATATACTATATATAATACTGGTTGGGTGAGGGCTAGCCACATAATAAACTATATATTATATACTATATATAATACTTGTTGGGTGAGGGCTACCCAAATAATATACTATATATTATATACTATATATACTACTGGTTGGGTGAGGGCTACCCACATAATATACTATATATTATATACTATATATAATACTGGTTGGGTGAGGGCTAGCCACATAATAAACTATATATTATATACTATATATAATACTTGTTGGGTGAGGGCTACCCACATAATATACTATATATTATATACTATATATAATACTGGTTGGGTGAGGGCTAGCCACATAATAAACTATATATTATATACTATATATAATACTTGTTGGGTGAGGGCTACCCACATAATATACTATATATTATATACTATATATAATACTGGTTGGGTGAGGGCTAGCCACCTATAATATACTATATAATATACTATATATATAATACTGGTTGGGTGAGGGCTAGCCACCTATAATATACTATATAATATACTATATATATAATACTGGTTGGGTGAGGGCTACCCACATAATATACTATATATTATATACTATATATAATACTGGTTGGGTGAGGGCTAGCCACCTATAATATACTATATAATATACTATATATAATACTGGTTGGGTGAGGGCTAGCCACCTATAATATACTATATAATATACTATATATATAATACTGGTTGGGTGAGGGCTAGCCACCTATAATATACTATATAATATACTATATATAATAATGGTTGGGTGAGGGCTAGTCACATATAATATACTATATAATATACTATATATATAATACTGGTTGGGTGAGGGCTAGCCACCTATAATATACTATATAATATACTATATATATAATACTGGTTGGGTGAGGGCTAGCCACCTATAATATACTATATAATATACTATATATAATACTGGTTGGGTGAGGGCTATATAATTACCTATACCTATAATATACTATATAATATACTATATATATAATAATGGTTGGGTGAGGGCTAGCCACCTATAATATACTATATAATATACTATATATAATACTGGTTGGGTGAGGGCTAGCCACCTATAATATACTATATAATATACTATATGTAATACTGGTTGGGTGAGGGCTAGTCACCTATAATATACTATATAATATACTATATATAATACTGGTTGGGTGAGGGCTAGCCACCTATAATATACTATATAATATACTATATATAATACTGGTTGGGTGAGGGCTAGCCACCTATAATATACTATATAATATACTATATATAATACTGGTTGGGTGAGGGCTAGCCACCTATAATATACTATATAATATACTATATATAATACTGGTTGGGTGAGGGCTAGCCACCTATAATATACTATATAATATACTATATATATAATACTGGTTGGGTGAGGGCTAGCCACCTATAATATACTATATAATATACTATATATATAATAATGGTTGGGTGAGGGCTAGTCACATATAATATACTATATAATATACTATATATATAATACTGGTTGGGTGAGGGCTAGCCACCTATAATATACTATATAATATACTATATATATAATAATGGTTGGGTGAGGGCTAGCCACCTATAATATACTATATAATATACTATATATAATACTGGTTGGGTGAGGGCTAGCCACCTATAATATACTATATAATATACTATATATATAATAATGGTTGGGTGAGGGCTAGCCACCTATAATATACTATATAATATACTATATATAATACTGGTTGGGTGAGGGCTAGCCACCTATAATATACTATATAATATACTATATATATAATAATGGTTGGGTGAGGGCTAGCCACCTATAATATACTATATAATATACTATATATATAATAATGGTTGGGTGAGGGCTAGCCACATATAATATACTATATAATATACTATATATATAATACTGGTTGGGTGAGGGCTAGCCACCTATAATATACTATATAATATACTATATATATAATACTGGTTGGGTGAGGGCTAGCCACCTATAATATACTATATAATATACTATATATAATACTGGTTGGGTGAGGGCTAGCCACCTATAATATACTATATAATATACTATATATATAATACTGGTTGGGTGAGGGCTAGCCACATATAATATACTATATAATATACTATATATATAATACTGGTTGGGTGAGGGCTAGTCACATATAATATACTATATAATATACTATATATAATACTGGTTGGGTGAGGGCTAGTCACATATAATATACTATATAATATACTATATATATAATAATGGTTGGGTGAGGGCTAGACACCTATAATATACTATATAATATACTATATATATAATACTGGTTGGGTGAGGGCTAGCCACCTATAATATACTATATAATATACTATATATAATACTGGTTGGGTGAGGGCTAGCCACCTATAATATACTATATAATATACTATATGTAATACTGGTTGGGTGAGGGCTAGTCACATATAATATACTATATAATATACTATATATATAATACTGGTTGGGTGAGGGCTAGCCACATATAATATACTATATAATATACTATATATAATACTGGTTGGGTGAGGGCTTGCCACCTATAATATACTATATAATATACTATATATAATACTGGTTGGGTGAGGGCTAGCCACCTATAATATACTATATAATATACTATATATAATACTGGTTGGGTGAGGGCTAGCCACCTATAATATACTATATAATATACTATATATAATACTGGTTGGGTGAGGGCTAGCCACATATAATATACTATATAATATACTATATATAATACTGGTTGGGTGAGGGCTAGCCACATAATATACTATATATTATATACTATATATAATACTGGTTGGGTGAGGGCTAGCCACATATAATATACTATATAATATACTATATATATAATACTGGTTGGGTGAGGGCTAGCCACCTATAATATACTATATAATATACTATATATAATACTGGTTGGGTGAGGGCTAGCCACCTATAATATACTATATAATATACTATATATAATACTGGTTGGGTGAGGGCTAGCCACCTATAATATACTATATAATATACTATATATAATACTGGTTGGGTGAGGGCTAGCCACCTATAATATACTATATAATATACTATATATAATACTGGTTGGGTGAGGGCTAGCCACCTATAATATACTATATAATATACTATATATATAATACTGGTTGGGTGAGGGCTAGCCACCTATAATATACTATATAATATACTATATATATAATAATGGTTGGGTGAGGGCTAGTCACATATAATATACTATATAATATACTATATATATAATACTGGTTGGGTGAGGGCTAGCCACCTATAATATACTATATAATATACTATATATATAATAATGGTTGGGTGAGGGCTAGCCACCTATAATATACTATATATAATACTGGTTGGGTGAGGGCTAGCCACCTATAATATACTATATAATATACTATATATATAATAATGGTTGGGTGAGGGCTAGCCACCTATAATATACTATATAATATACTATATATAATACTGGTTGGGTGAGGGCTAGCCACCTATAATATACTATATAATATACTATATATATAATAATGGTTGGGTGAGGGCTAGCCACCTATAATATACTATATAATATACTATATATATAATAATGGTTGGGTGAGGGCTAGCCACATATAATATACTATATAATATACTATATATATAATACTGGTTGGGTGAGGGCTAGCCACCTATAATATACTATATAATATACTATATATATAATACTGGTTGGGTGAGGGCTAGCCACCTATAATATACTATATAATATACTATATATAATACTGGTTGGGTGAGGGCTAGCCACCTATAATATACTATATAATATACTATATATATAATACTGGTTGGGTGAGGGCTAGCCACATATAATATACTATATAATATACTATATATAATACTGGTTGGGTGAGGGCTAGCCACCTATAATATACTATATAATATACTATATATAATACTGGTTGGGTGAGGGCTAGTCACATATAATATACTATATAATATACTATATATATAATACTGGTTGGGTGAGGGCTAGCCACCTATAATATACTATATAATATACTATATATATAATACTGGTTGGGTGAGGGCTAGCCACCTATAATATACTATATAATATACTATATATATAATAATGGTTGGGTGAGGGCTAGCCACCTATAATATACTATATAATATACTATATATAATACTGGTTGGGTGAGGGCTAGCCACCTATAATATACTATATAATATACTATATATATAATAATGGTTGGGTGAGGGCTAGCCACCTATAATATACTATATAATATACTATATATATAATAATGGTTGGGTGAGGGCTAGTCACATATAATATACTATATAATATACTATATATATAATAATGGTTGGGTGAGGGCTAGCCACCTATAATATACTATATAATATACTATATATAATACTGGTTGGGTGAGGGCTAGCCACCTATAATATACTATATAATATACTATATATATAATACTGGTTGGGTGAGGGCTAGCCACCTATAATATACTATATAATATACTATATATATATAATACTGGTTGGGTGAGGGCTAGCCACCTATAATATACTATATAATATACTATATATATAATACTGGTTGGGTGAGGGCTAGCCACCTATAATATACTATATAATATACTATATATAATACTGGTTGGGTGAGGGCTAGCCACCTATAATATACTATATAATATACTATATATATAATACTGGTTGGGTGAGGGCTAGTCACCTATAATATACTATATAATATACTATATATAATAATGGTTGGGTGAGGGCTAGCCACCTATAATATACTATATAATATACTATATATATAATACTGGTTGGGTGAGGGCTAGCCACCTATAATATACTATATATTATATACTATATATAATACTGGTTGGGTGAGGGCTAGTCACATATAATATACTATATAATATACTATATATAATACTGGTTGGGTGAGGGCTAGCCACATATAATATACTATATAATATACTATATATAATACTGGTTGGGTGAGGGCTAGCCACCTATAATATACTATATAATATACTATATATATAATACTGGTTGGGTGAGGGCTAGCCACCTATAATATACTATATAATATACTATATATAATAATGGTTGGGTGAGGGCTAGCCACCTATAATATACTATATAATATACTATATATAATACTGGTTGGGTGAGGGCTAGCCACCTATAATATACTATATAATATACTATATATATAATACTGGTTGGGTGAGGGCTAGCCACCTATAATATACTATATAATATACTATATATAATACTGGTTGGGTGAGGGCTAGTCACATATAATATACTATATAATATACTATATATAATACTGGTTGGGTGAGGGCTAGTCACATATAATATACTATATAATATACTATATATAATACTGGTTGGGTGAGGGCTAGTCACATATAATATACTATATAATATACTATATATAATACTGGTTGGGTGAGGGCTAGTCACATATAATATACTATATAATATACTATATATAATACTGGTTGGGTGAGGGCTAGCCACATATAATATACTATATAATATACTATATATAATACTGGTTGGGTGAGGGCTAGCCACCTATAATATACTATATAATATACTATATATATATAATACTGGTTGGGTGAGGGCTAGCCACCTATAATATACTATATAATATACTATATATAATAATGGTTGGGTGAGGGCTAGCCACCTATAATATACTATATAATATACTATATATAATACTGGTTGGGTGAGGGCTAGCCACCTATAATATACTATATAATATACTATATATATAATACTGGTTGGGTGAGGGCTAGCCACCTATAATATACTATATAATATACTATATATAATACTGGTTGGGTGAGGGCTAGCCACCTATAATATACTATATAATATACTATATATATAATACTGGTTGGGTGAGGGCTAGCCACCTATAATATACTATATAATATACTATATATATAATACTGGTTGGGTGAGGGCTAGCCACCTATAATATACTATATAATATACTATATATAATAATGGTTGGGTGAGGGCTAGTCACATATAATATACTATATAATATACTATATATAATACTGGTTGGGTGAGGGCTATAATATACACCTATAATATACTATATAATATACTATATATATAATACTGGTTGGGTGAGGGCTAGCCACCTATAATATACTATATAATATACTATATATATAATACTGGTTTGGTGAGGGCTAGCCACCTATAATATACTATATAATATACTATATATAATAATGGTTGGGTGAGGGCTAGTCACATATAATATACTATATAATATACTATATATAATACTGGTTGGGTGAGGGCTAGCCACCTATAATATACTATATAATATACTATATATAATAATGGTTGGGTGAGGGCTAGCCACCTATAATATACTATATAATATACTATATATATAATACTGGTTGGGTGAGGGCTAGCCACATATAATATACTATATAATATACTATATATAATACTGGTTGGGTGAGGGCTAGCCACCTATAATATACTATATAATATACTATATATAATACTGGTTGGGTGAAGGCTAGCCACCTATAATATACTATATAATATACTATATATAATACTGGTTGGGTGAGGGCTAGCCACCTATAATATACTATATAATATACTATATATATATAATAATGGTTGGGTGAGGGCTAGCCACCTATAATATACTATATAATATACTATATATAATACTGGTTGGGTGAGGGCTAGCCACCTATAATATACTATATAATATACTATATATAATACTGGTTGGGTGAGGGCTAGCCACCTATAATATACTATATAATATACTATATATAATACTGGTTGGGTGAGGGCTAGCCACTATATATATAATATACTATATAATATACTATATATATAATAATGGTTGGGTGAGGGCTAGCTAGCCACCTATAATATACTATATAATATACTATATATAATACTGGTTGGGTGAGGGCTAGTCACATATAATATACTATATAATATACTATATATAATACTGGTTGGGTGAGGGCTAGTCACATATAATATACTATATAATATACTATATATAATACTGGTTGGGTGAGGGCTAGTCACATATAATATACTATATAATATACTATATATATAATACTGGTTGGGTGAGGGCTAGCCACCTATAATATACTATATAATATACTATATATAATACTGGTTGGGTGAGGGCTAGTCACATATAATATACTATATAATATACTATATATATAATACTGGTTGGGTGAGGGCTAGCCACCTATAATATACTATATAATATACTATATATAATAATGGTTGGGTGAGGGCTAGTCACATATAATATACTATATAATATACTATATATAATACTGGTTGGGTGAGGGCTAGTCACATATAATATACTATATAATATACTATATATATAATACTGGTTGGGTGAGGGCTAGCCACCTATAATATACTATATAATATACTATATATATAATACTGGTTGGGTGAGGGCTAGCCACCTATAATATACTATATAATATACTATATATAATACTGGTTGGGTGAGGGCTAGCCACCTATAATATACTATATAATATACTATATATAATAATGGTTGGGTGAGGGCTAGTCACCTATAATATACTATATAATATACTATATATAATACTGGTTGGGTGAGGGCTAGCCACCTATAATATACTATATAATATACTATATATAATACTGGTTGGGTGAGGGCTAGCCACCTATAATATACTATATAATATACTATATATATAATACTGGTTGGGTGAGGGCTAGTCACATATAATATACTATATAATATACTATATATATAATACTGGTTGGGTGAGGGCTAGCCACCTATAATATACTATATAATATACTATATATAATAATGGTTGGGTGAGGGCTAGTCACATATAATATACTATATAATATACTATATATAATACTGGTTGGGTGAGGGCTAGTCACATATAATATACTATATAATATACTATATATATAATACTGGTTGGGTGAGGGCTAGCCACCTATAATATACTATATAATATACTATATATAATACTGGTTGGGTGAGGGCTAGTCACATATAATATACTATATAATATACTATATATAATACTGGTTGGGTGAGGGCTAGCCACATATAATATACTATATAATATACTATATATAATACTGGTTGGGTGAGGGCTAGTCACATATAATATACTATATAATATACTATATATAATACTGGTTGGGTGAGGGCTAGTCACATATAATATACTATATAATATACTATATATAATACTGGTTGGGTGAGGGCTAGTCACATATAATATACTATATAATATACTATATATAATACTGGTTGGGTGAGGGCTAGTCACATATAATATACTATATAATATACTATATATATAATACTGGTTGGGTGAGGGCTAGCCACCTATAATATACTATATAATATACTATATATAATACTGGTTGGGTGAGGGCTAGTCACATATAATATACTATATAATATACTATATATATAATACTGGTTGGGTGAGGGCTAGCCACCTATAATATACTATATAATATACTATATATAATAATGGTTGGGTGAGGGCTAGTCACATATAATATACTATATAATATACTATATATAATACTGGTTGGGTGAGGGCTAGTCACATATAATATACTATATAATATACTATATATATAATACTGGTTGGGTGAGGGCTAGCCACCTATAATATACTATATAATATACTATATATATAATACTGGTTGGGTGAGGGCTAGCCACCTATAATATACTATATAATATACTATATATAATAATGGTTGGGTGAGGGCTAGCCACCTATAATATACTATATAATATACTATATATAATAATGGTTGGGTGAGGGCTAGTCACCTATAATATACTATATAATATACTATATATAATACTGGTTGGGTGAGGGCTAGCCACCTATAATATACTATATAATATACTATATATAATACTGGTTGGGTGAGGGCTAGCCACCTATAATATACTATATAATATACTATATATATAATACTGGTTGGGTGAGGGCTAGTCACATATAATATACTATATAATATACTATATATATAATACTGGTTGGGTGAGGGCTAGCCACCTATAATATACTATATAATATACTATATATAATAATGGTTGGGTGAGGGCTAGTCACATATAATATACTATATAATATACTATATATAATACTGGTTGGGTGAGGGCTAGTCACATATAATATACTATATAATATACTATATATATAATACTGGTTGGGTGAGGGCTAGCCACCTATAATATACTATATAATATACTATATATAATACTGGTTGGGTGAGGGCTAGTCACATATAATATACTATATAATATACTATATATAATACTGGTTGGGTGAGGGCTAGCCACATATAATATACTATATAATATACTATATATAATACTGGTTGGGTGAGGGCTAGTCACATATAATATACTATATAATATACTATATATAATAATGGTTGGGTGAGGGCTAGTCACATATAATATACTATATAATATACTATATATAATACTGGTTGGGTGAGGGCTAGTCACATATAATATACTATATAATATACTATATATAATACTGGTTGGGTGAGGGCTAGTCACATATAATATACTATATAATATACTATATATAATACTGGTTGGGTGAGGGCTAGTCACATATAATATACTATATAATATACTATATATAATAATGGTTGGGTGAGGGCTAGTCACATATAATATACTATATAATATACTATATATAATAATGGTTGGGTGAGGGCTAGTCACATATAATATACTATATAATATACTATATATAATAATGGTTGGGTGAGGGCTAGCCACCTATAATATACTATATAATATACTATATATATAATACTGGTTGGGTGAGGGCTAGCCACCTATAATATACTATATAATATACTATATATATAATAATGGTTGGGTGAGGGCTAGTCACATATAATATACTATATAATATACTATATATATAATACTGGTTGGGTGAGGGCTAGTCACATATAATATACTATATAATATACTATATATAATAATGGTTGGGTGAGGGCTAGCCACCTATAATATACTATATAATATACTATATATAATAATGGTTGGGTGAGGGCTAGCCACCTATAATATACTATATAATATACTATATATAATACTGGTTGGGTGAGGGCTAGTCACATAATATACTATATAATATACTATATATAATAATGGTTGGGTGAGGGCTAGTCACATATAATATACTATATAATATACTATATATAATAATGGTTGGGTGAGGGCTAGCCACCTATAATATACTATATAATATACTATATATAATACTGGTTGGGTGAGGGCTAGCCACCTATAATATACTATATAATATACTATATATAATACTGGTTGGGTGAGGGCTAGCCACCTATAATATACTATATAATATACTATATATAATACTGGTTGGGTGAGGGCTAGTCACATATAATATACTATATAATATACTATATATATAATACTGGTTGGGTGAGGGCTAGCCACCTATAATATACTATATAATATACTATATATATAATACTGGTTGGGTGAGGGCTAGCCACCTATAATATACTATATAATATACTATATATAATACTGGTTGGGTGAGGGCTAGCCACCTATAATATACTATATAATATACTATATATAATACTGGTTGGGTGAGGGCTAGCCACCTATAATATACTATATAATATACTATATATAATACTGGTTGGGTGAGGGCTAGCCACCTATAATATACTATATAATATACTATATATAATACTGGTTGGGTGAGGGCTAGCCACCTATAATATACTATATAATATACTATATATAATACTGGTTGGGTGAGGGCTAGCCACCTATAATATACTATATAATATACTATATATAATACTGGTTGGGTGAGGGCTTGCCACCTATAATATACTATATAATATACTATATATAATACTGGTTGGGTGAGGGCTAGCCACCTATAATATACTATATAATATACTATATATATAATACTGGTTGGGTGAGGGCTAGCCACCTATAATATACTATATAATATACTATATATAATACTGGTTGGGTGAGGGCTAGCCACCTATAATATACTATATAATATACTATATATAATACTGGTTGGGTGAGGGCTAGCCACCTATAATATACTATATAATATACTATATATAATACTGGTTGGGTGAGGGCTAGCCACATATTCAGCTAACAATACGTTGGTCATGGCACAATGTAGGTAGCCAACAATACGAACACCAATGCTCTTTCAAATAATAATCGTTAAAACGAGATGCCTACCTGCGAGGCTGTTATCTAAACGGTGTGTTTTCAACATTTAAAGATTCCTGTAATCCTCTCAATAGACTTCTGCTTTCCAGACCCACTAGACGTTTTATTTGGTCCCATCAAGGGAAATGAAGTTCTTTAACTTCAAGTTCCTGCTTCAGATAAATGTGGATGCGGAATATGTGAACGACACGCATTTGTGTTCATGTACTTCCTGTTGTGTGTCGTCATCACGTTACGTTTCTTTCAGTTTATGTTACGTTTACGTGACGATATCGGAAACGTTGCAGTCTACAGCTTTCAAGCATGGCTGGTATAGATGGAGAAAAGAAAACTGTTTTGGAGATGGTACGTTTATATATATACTACATATATGCAAACTATTTGTTGTCATCAGATGCCTTATTTTGTTCTGTTCAGGTACCATGGTGTGCTCTCTATCTACCACATGTCGGTTATTGTGAGATAGGGACACTTATCATTTCTGTAACTATAGCGTTATGTCAGACTAATATTAGTTCACGAAATACTAAATGTACTGATCTTGTGCCTTTAATGCAGACGGATCCATGTTGTGCTGGCATTATTAAGTTCCTAAATATACCAGTTCTTAACCCTGTCATATATGTAACTGTCCACTCGGGGGCAATGTAATCATCATTATTGTCATCGACCAATTACTTTTTGTGATAAAATGAAATGTTTGTCTTTTATCATCAGTCGTTGACATAGTTTAGGGATGACCCAGCGGTCTAGACTGCAGCCTAGTGCACACATACTGAGCAGCATGGGGTTGGCTTGGGGTTAGCATGGGTTTGAGTTACTAAACATGAGTTAACTTACTTCCTTTCAGCAAAACCCTCTGTCTTTAACCATATTTTTTTTTCAATAAAGAGTAACATGCCTCAATCCGGTCAATGGCATACGTTGTTTTTTTGTTCTTGAGGTTGTATTTGAGTTGTTTCTAAAACAATGGTTATATTGAAGTTGTGTTTCGGTTGTTTCTAGTTGTTTTGTATAAATTATTATACTGAGGTTGTGTTTATATCTCCAGGTACAAGCTGATGGAGCTGATGAGGGCTGTGTGACGTTTGTTCTACATGAGGAGGACCACACTCTGGGAAACTCACTACGCTACATGGTTATGAAGAAGTTAGTTAAGTTAGTTAGTTGCTGACCTCTAACCCTGGTTAACTCCCCATGGTCACATGATGTGGTCATAAAGACATGCCATGTCATATTGATGTTCTACAGGTGTTAGTGGAGATCTAACATGATTTAGTAGTTGCTGTCTATGTGTTCAGGTTGAATTTGACCGTTCACCAGTTTGCATCTTACAGTATTTTCTGCTTTTGGGCTAATCTTATCTGTGATCTATACACAGTTTATTCAGTATTACCCAAAACGTTCCCTTTGTTTGGCCTAGAACATCATCATGTATCATCATGATATCTTAATGATCTATGTCAATAACATACTTCAACCCGTGTGTGTGTGTGTGTGTGTGTGTGTGTGTGTGTGTGTGTGTGTGTAGCTTGGATGTGGATTTCTGTGGCTACAGCATCACTCATCCCTCTGAGAGCAAGATCAACTTCCGCATCCAGACTCGAGGTATTTTATCTAGATCCCCTGTGTGTGTGTGAGGTTTTCTGTCTAGATCCTCTCTGGGTGTGTGTGTTGTATTTTTTCTAGATCCTCTCTGGTTGTGTGTGTGTTGTATTTTGTCTAGATCCTCTCTGGGTGGGTGAGGTTTTCTGTCTAGATCCTCTCTGGGGGTGTGTGTGTGTTGTGTTCTCTCTAGATCCTCTCCGGGTGTGTGTGTGTGTGTGTTGTATTTTGTCTAGATCCTCTCTGGGTGTGTGTGTGTGTATGTGTGTTGTGAGGACAGAGAGTAAACACACTTATGGCAGTCTAGTGTTTTCATTTTTTTTCTCCACTAATGTCAGCCAATACACAGATACACACAACTGCACAACCCTGTAAATTAACCTCTGTATGGAATGAATGTACATCATTGAGATTGAGGTTGTTTTTCTGTTTCAGGTGGAGTTCCAGCTGTAGAGCCTCTGAGGAGAGGTCTGACTGAACTGACAGATGTTTGTCAACATGTCCTCAATACCTTTGAGGTACAATAAATACTACTTAATGTACAAGGCCTAAACTTCCTGTATACTTTGTATTAAAGTAATAGTTCACTTTGAAAAAAAGTTTTGATATGTTTTAGCTTACCTCAAGGGCATCCAAGATGTAGGTGTCTTTGTTTCCGCAGTAGTTTCAATTTTGATATTTTTAGGTAAAACCGTTCTTGTCTGCCAGTCATATAATGCAGGTTTATGGTCACCTCAAAGAGCATGCACAGAGAAGTCAAAATTAAACATGATTTAATTACTCATAAATGTAAGTACACATTGATGGCCTAAGACACGAAACAAGCGGTTTGTGTGAGAAAACGAACAGTATTTATATCGTTTTTACCTCTTGTAACCACATCCGTGTCCAAGTGATTTGGGGGCGCAATGCTTCGTTAGCGCCGGGAGTGATCTCTCGCCCGTGTACGTCACTCATTGTTTACACAGAGATTTCGGAAGTGTTACCTTTCACTGTGAAGATCTTTTAGACGGTTTAAACATCCCGGATAAGCGCAAATTAGTACCATTTTAATTAGCCGTATTACCTACAAGCGCTTACTTATGCGCGAGAGATCACTTCCGGAGCATTCCGGCGCTTGCGCAGACCGAAGCGATGCACCCTCAAATCACTTGGGACACCAGGGACAGCCATGATGAGGAGGAGGAGGAGGAGTAGAACACCAAGGGGTTGTCCCTGGTAGTCCCAGGAGGAGGAGTAGAACACCAAGGGGTTGTCCCTGGTAGTCCCAGGAGGAGGAGTAGAACACCAAGGGGTTGTCCCTGGTAGTCCCAGGAGGAGGAGTAGAACACCAAGGGGTTGTCCCTGGTAGTCCCAGGAGGAGGAGGAGTAGAACACCAAGGGGTTGTCCCTGGTAGTCCCAGGAGGAGGAGTAGAACACCAAGGGGTTGTCCCTGGTAGTCCCAGGAGGAGGAGTAGAACACCAAGGGGTTGTCCCTGGTAGTCCCAGGAGGAGGAGTAGAACACCAAGGGGTTGTCCCTGGTAGTCCCAGGAGGAGGAGTAGAACACCAAGGGGTTGTCCCTGGTAGTCCCAGGGGGAGGAGGAGGAGGAGTAGAACACCAAAAATCTCAATAATATCGTTTATCGCAATGAATTTTGTTGCAATATATCGCACAACCAAAAGTAGTTATCGCGACAGCCCAATGTATGATGCTATATATTTAGGGTTGGGTTTATGAGTTAGGGTTTGGTTATATTTAGGGTTGGGTTTATGAGTTAGGGTTTGGTTATATTTAGGGTTGGGTTTATGAGTTAGGGTTTGGTTATATTTAGGGTTGGGTTTATGAGTTAGGGTTTGGTTATATTTAGGATTGGGTTTATGAGTTAGGGTTTGGTTATATTTAGGATTGGGTTTATGAGTTAGGGTTTGGTTATATTTAGTATTGGGTTTATGAGTTAGGGTTTGGTTATATTTAGGGTTGGGTTTATGAGTTAGGGTTTGGTTATATTTAGGGTTGGGTTTATGAGTTAGGGTTTGGTTATATTTAGGGTTGGTTTATGAGTTAGGGTTTGGTTATATTTAGGATTGGGTTTATGAGTTAGGGTTTGGTTATATTTAGGATTGGGTTTATGAGTTAGGGTTTGGTTATATTTAGGGTTGGGTTTATGAGTTAGGGTTTGGTTATATTTAGTATTGGGTTTATGAGTTAGGGTTTGGTTATATTTAGGGTTGGGTTTATGAGTTAGGGTTTTCACTCCTGATCGGTGTGTGGTGTGTGTGGTGTGTGCGCGCAGAAGAGGGTGAGTGAGTTTAGATCCCAGCAGGAAGAGACTGAGTGAGGAGTCCAGTTTTCAACCAACAAGACAAGATCCATGAGTCCAGTGGGACCCAACAAGAATATATTGTTTATTCAGACACTAGATGTTTTTATCTTATACGTAATGTTTTATTATTGTGGTTATTTGATGAGCTTGTCGTCATGACATCGCGTTTGCGTGTGTAAATGTAAGTAAAGGATTTTTTCCAGGAGATTTCGACCAGGAACTTTATAATGAAACCGATAAACACACTGTCTGGACTCTAGACCTGGGGTCCGTTCACCGTACGTCGCTTTACTTCCGAGATCAAATAAGACATCCAAGATGACATCATCCGGCTACCTTCTGTTTACGATGAGTATAGCTGGATCGAGGCACCTGAGATAAATTCGCGTTTGTTTAAAAGGCGACATGTATCGATAGTAGAAACCTTGATCAGCGACACTCCTATTGGCTACTCATCATGGCCAAAGATCACGCCCACTTTTTCTCCTCAGCAAAACAAGAGATATTGATGGAAGGTTATGCGAAACTTGAATGATTAATTCAAACACAAGGGAACACCGCAAAGTCTGCACAAGCCAGGAGAGGGCTGGCAGAAGTAGCAGACAAATTAAATGTGTTAGTGGTCATCATGTTATGGTTCTATCAATTGTTACGGTATTGTATTTTAAAAATGTCATAAATTCATTTCATATTTTCTATATGTCAGAGCCACAGGACTACATTTCTTCCACAATTCTCACTGCGTAAAATACGATTTCTGCCCACGTTAATTCATACAAACTCCAACACACACACATATATTAGGGGATTACTAATGGACCGACTGGAACATGGGAACAAGTAGAAGAACATTCTGCTATGATAGTCTTTACTATGGAAGAAAATCAGTCTCACCAGATTCTGAAACTGAATTTCTAGCACTGAATTTATTTGCATACAAGATTCAGTGTTAGAAATTCAGCGCAAAAAAATTCAGTGTCAGAATTTCAGAATCAACATCCGGGATACCAAGGAAAAGCAATCAATTCTGTCTCAACTCCAACCAACATCCAGCTTTCAAGTTTCGGGTTTACGTTTTAGCTGGTGTCATTGCAGATGCGACGTGGGCGTGTCATTAGAAACTAGTGGTTTATATGTATCACAAGTTAATCTGGGCGCATTACACTCTGTTATACTAGTGGTCTATATGTATCACAAGTTAATCTGGGCGCACTACACTCTGTTATACTAGTGGTCTATATGTATCACAAGTTAATCTGGGCGCACTACACTCTGTTATACTAGTGGTTTATATGTATCACAAGTTAATCTGGGCGCACTACACTCTGTTATACTAGTGGTCTATATGTATCACAAGTTAATCTGGGCGCACTACACTCTGTTATACTAGTGGTCTATATGTATCACAAGTTAATCTGGGCGCACTACACTCTGTTATACTAGTGGTCTATATGTATCACAAGTTAATCTGGGCGCACTACTCTGTTATACTAGTGGTTTATATGTAGCCTATCACAAGTTAATCTGGGCGCACTACACTCTGTTATAGTAGTGGTTTATATGTAGCCTATCACAAGTTAATCTGGGCGCACTACACTCTGTTATACTAGTGGTCTATATGTATCACAAGTTAATCTGGGCGCACTACTCTGTTATACTAGTGGTTTATATGTAGCCTATCACAAGTTAATCTGGGCGCACTACACTCTGTTATACTAGTGGTCTATATGTATCACAAGTTAATCTGGGCGCACTACACTCTGTTATACTAGTGGTCTATATGTATCACAAGTTAATCTGGGCGCACTACACTCTGTTATACTAGTGGTTTATATGTATCACAAGTTAATCTGGGCGCACTACACTCTGTTATACTAGTGGTCTATATGTATCACAAGTTAATCTGGGCGCACTACACGCTGTTATACTAGTGGTCTATATGTATCACAAGTTAATCTGGGCGCACTACACTCTGTTATAGTAGCGGTCTATATGTATCACAAGTTAATCTGGGCGCACTACATGCTGTTATACTAGTGGTCTATATGTATCACAAGTTAATCTGGGCGCACTACACTCTGTTATACTAGTGGTCTATATGTATCACAAGTTAATCTGGGCGCACTACACTCTGTTATACTAGTGGTCTATATGTATCACAAGTTAATCTGGGCGCACTACTCTGTTATACTAGTGGTTTATATGTAGCCTATCACAAGTTAATCTGGGCGCACTACACTCTGTTATACTAGTGGTCTATATGTATCACAAGTTAATCTGGGCGCACTACACTCTGTTATACTAGTGGTCTATATGTATCACAAGTTAATCTGGGCGCACTACACTCTGTTATACTAGTGGTCTATATGTATCACAAGTTAATCTGGGCGCACTACACTCTGTTATACTAGTGGTCTATATGTATCACAAGTTAATCTGGGCGCACTACACTCTGTTATACTAGTGGTCTATATGTATCACAAGTTAATCTGGGCGCACTACACTCTGTTATACTAGTGGTCTATATGTATCACTGTTATAAGTTAATCTGGGCGCACTACACTCTGTTATACTAGTGGTCTATATGTATCACAAGTTAATCTGGGCGCACTACACGCTGTTATACTAGTGGTCTATATGTATCACAAGTTAATCTGGGCGCACTACACTCTGTTATACTAGTGGTCTATATGTATCACAAGTTAATCTGGGTGCACTACACTCTGTTATACTAGTGGTCTATATGTATCACAAGTTAATCTGGGTGCACTTCACTCTGTTATACTAGTGGTCTATATGTATCACAAGTTAATCTGGGCGCACTACACTCTGTTATACTAGTGGTCTATATGTATCACAAGTTAATCTGGGCGCACTACACGCTGTTATACTAGTGGTCTATATGTATCACAAGTTAATCTGGGCGCACTACACGCTGTTATACTAGTGGTCTATATGTATCACAAGTTAATCTGGGCGCACTACACTCTGTTATACTAGTGGTCTATATGTATCACAAGTTAATCTGGGCGCACTACACTCTGTTATACTAGTGGTCTATATGTATCACAAGTTAATCTGGGCGCACTACACTCTGTTATAGTAACGGTCTATATGTATCACAAGTTAATCTGGGTGCACTACACTCTGTTATACTAGTGGTCTATATGTATCACAAGTTAATCTGGGTGCACTACACTCTGTTATAGTAGTGGTCTATATGTATCACAAGTTAATCTGGGCGCACTACACTCTGTTATAGTAGCGGTCTATATGTATCACAAGTTAATCTGGGTGCACTACACTCTGTTATACTAGTGGTCTATATGTATCACAAGTTAATCTGGGTGCACTACACTCTGTTATACTAGTGGTCTATATGTATCACAAGTTAATCTGGGCGCACTACACTCTGTTATAGTAGTGGTCTATATGTATCACAAGTTAATCTGGGCGCACTACACTCTGTTATACTAGTGGTTTATATGTATCACAAGTTAATCTGGGTGCACTACACTCTGTTATACTAGTGGTCTATATGTATCACAAGTTAATCTGGGCGCACTACACTCTGTTATAGTAGTGGTCTATATGTATCACAAGTTAATCTGGGCGCACTACACTCTGTTATAGTAGCGGTCTGTACTCGTTCGTGCTGCGCCGTAAACAAACACCTCAGACCTCAGTTAGTCATACCTGCCAACACTCCCGTTTTTCCCGGGATTCTCCCGTTTTTTAGCCCCATCTACCGGACCCCTCCCGGTTTGTTATTTCTCCCGGGAAACTCCCGTTATTTTCATGGCCAAAACTCCTTAAAAATATTTGGACCAATATGTTTGTCTAATGTTGACTCATTGCCAGATCTCGAATATAAAGTATCCACACCATCCACACCATCCAATGTTCAGCGCGTTTGTCACCCTGGCAACCTTTAAGTCAGTTGCGCAGTTGATCTCCCCGCAGCTTCATTCAGACCCGAATGCGAGTGATTAATATGGGAGGTGTTCCCGCAAAGAAATTAAAGTACAGCTGTACATTTCAACAGTGTTGGACGCAACAATTTACATGCATCATACAGAGTCAAATCGACAACCTCCACGGTTTTTGTAAGTTTTGTCGCAGATTTTAATATATGACATATCACAGCACATTAAAACACAGCGGCACCTTCACGCAGAAGAGGCACAACACACAGCCAATTGCATATATCATAATGGAAGGACAGACAATTAAATTGAAGCAATTAAATATGCTAGTGCACTTTGTTTAAAAAATATGAATTCCGGAAAAAGTGGCTGGTAAAAATATAAGTGGCAGGTGCAGTGTTTCTCTACACAAAAAAAATTCTGTCATGCCCGGCGGGGGACTAGATCCAGCGACCTACGGATCCACAGGCGAGCGCACTACCCACCACTACATATAGGGCTATGCATTTGGAGGGCGAGTAGCAGCATGACCAGGGTCGCTACAATGTTAACAGATGAAGTTGTGTTATCGTTGACATGGCAACGTAAATAACACTTACACCCACCCCACCCCCCAATTGATATCGCAATGTAATATATCCGCCGCCCCCCCCCCCTTCAAAATCTCCCGGATTTTGAAAACCAAATGTTGGCAGGTATGCAGTTAGGCTGAATTAATTTAATTACAAACACATTAAACAGAATTATGACACAAACAAATATAAAATTACGAACATTTGAACGATTTATTGACGTTTGCATTATTTGGAACATTGATACGATCAACTACATTAAACTTCCCAGCCAGAGTTTCTAATGACACGCCCACGTCGCATCTGCAATGTCACCAGTTAACATGATTGATCACCAGTTAAAACGTAAACCCGGAACTTGATAGCTGGATGTTGGTTGGAGTTGAGACAGAATTGATTGCTTTTCCTTGGTATCCCGGATGTTGATTTTGAATTTCTGACACTGATTTTTTTTGCACTGAATTTCTGACACTGTTTTTTTTGCACTGAATTTCTGACACTGAATTTTTTTGCACTGAATTTCTAACACTGAATTTTTTTTGCACTGAATTTCTAACACTGAATTTTTAGACACTGAATCTTGTATGCAAATAAATTCAGTGCTAGAAATTCAGTTTCAGAATCTGGTGAGACAGATTTTCTTCCATACTTTACTACTTGTATTGTTCATGGTCACCTAAGTCTCTTTAAAACACAGGTAAATGCATGAATTTACTTTGGCAGGAAGGTGCGTACATAAAACATGAATAGAATAATACCAGATTCAAGATTCAAAGTTTTATTGTCATACATACAGAGTGACTTGCATCAAACTGTACAATGAAATTCTTAAGACATGGCAAGCAACAACTTTATACTAATATGGAGTAATATACAAAATGCCATACCAAAATACAGATAAGTAAATTCCTGTGTAGGAATGTAAAAATATGACCACACTTCCCCACGTTTTCCGCATCTCCAATAGTGTAAAGGAACGAGCCACTCTCAAATAATATTATAATATGCAAACTGTTTGTGAGATGTATCGGTTTTCCCGTGAGGGTGTCCATAATTAATTTATATCGCTGTATCGGTTATAACAAATTGAGTAGAGTTTCGCTCTGAGATGAAGGGTCTTGTCTATCTCGCAATACGGAGTTATTATTATTAGCCTATTTATTTATTAATTATTAAAGGGTCTTGTCTATCAGCGAATTGTTCTTCTCGTATAACGTACAGGACATGGCTGTGAATGACTTCCCACGTCACCTCCGCTTATAAAGCAGCCATCAAATCGTGTTTACATGAAATAAGCCTGCTCCGGAGCAGGTTCAACCTTACGCACCTGTTGCTATGACTACAAGTACAGGATGATCTTCGGAGAACCGAACTAACGGGGATTTTGCCAAATCGACAACAATCAAAAAGAGTTAGCGACGTACGGAGAACGGTCCCCAGGTTACAACTACCGGTAGATATAATCTATAAAACTACAGCAATAGATATTTAAAGTTAAACACATTTTTAATGAGTAAAAACATATAATTAATTATTTGTAAATAAACTTAGTAATATATGTCTTGAAATAGTTTATTATCAAAAATACATCTCAAGGGAGTCAGACAGTCTGAAGCAACAGATTAAAGCTTCATACAATGTAGTTATAAACCTGTCCCCTCTGTCTAATACATTCTTATTTTATTCTAATAAATAGACTGGGTATTTATACTGGGTATACTGGGTGTGTTGTGTATGCAGACTAGGTCATCTGGTATTATGGTGTGTCTGTGTATGCAGACTAGGTCATCTGGTATTATGGTGTGTTTGTGTATGCAGACTAGGTCATCTGGTATTATGGTGTGTTTGTGTATGCACACTAGGTCATCTGGTATTATGGTGTGTCTGTGTATGCAGACTAGGTCATCTGGTATTATGGTGTGTTTGTGTATGCAGACTAGGTCATCTGGTATTATGGTGTGTCTGTGTATGCAGACTAGGTCATCTGGTATTATGGTGTGTCTGTGTATGCAGACTAGGTCATCTGGTATTATGGTGTGTCTGTGTATGCAGACTAGGTCATCTGGTATTATGGTGTGTCTGTGTATGCAGACTAGGTCATCTGGTATTATGGTGTGTCTGTGTATGCAGACTAGGTCATCTGGTATTATGGTGTGTTTGTGTATGCAGACTAGGTCATCTGGTATTATGGTGTGTTTGTGTATGCAGACTAGGTCATCTGGTATTATGGTGTGTCTGTGTATGCACACTAGGTCATCTGGTATTATGGTGTGTTTGTGTATGCAGACTAGGTCATCTGGTATTATGGTGTGTCTGTGTATGCAGACTAGGTCATCTGGTATTATGGTGTGTTTGTGTATGCAGACTAGGTCATCTGGTATTATGGTGTGTCTGTGTATGCAGACTAGGTCATCTGGTATTATGGTGTGTTTGTGTATGCAGACTAGGTCATCTGGTATTATGGTGTGTCTGTGTATGCAGACTAGGTCATCTGGTATTATGGTGTGTTTGTGTATGCAGACTAGGTCATCTGGTATTATGGTGTGTCTGTGTATGCAGACTAGGTCATCTGGTATTATGGTGTGTTTGTGTATGCAGACTAGGTCATCTGGTATTATGGTGTGTTTGTGTATGCAGACTAGGTCATCTGGTATTATGGTGTGTTTGTGTATGCAGACTAGGTCATCTGGTATTATGGTGTGTTTGTGTATGCAGACTAGGTCATCTGGTATTATGGTGTGTCTGTGTATGCAGACTAGGTCATCTGGTATTATGGTGTGTCTGTGTATGCAGACTAGGTCATCTGGTATTATGGTGTGTTTGTGTATGCAGACTAGGTCATCTGGTATTATGGTGTGTCTGTGTATGCAGACTAGGTCATCTGGTATTATGGTGTGTTTGTGTATGCAGACTAGGTCATCTGGTATTATGGTGTGTCTGTGTATGCAGACTAGGTCATCTGGTATTATGGTGTGTTTGTGTATGCAGACTAGGTCATCTGGTATTATGGTGTGTTTGTGTATGCACACTAGGTCATCTGGTATTATGGTGTGTCTGTGTATGCAGACTAGGTCATCTGGTATTATGGTGTGTTTGTGTATGCAGACTAGGTCATCTGGTATTATGGTGTGTCTGTGTATGCAGACTAGGTCATCTGGTATTATGGTGTGTCTGTGTATGCAGACTAGGTCATCTGGTATTATGGTGTGTCTGTGTATGCAGACTAGGTCATCTGGTATTATGGTGTGTCTGTGTATGCAGACTAGGTCATCTGGTATTATGGTGTGTTTGTGTATGCAGACTAGGTCATCTGGTATTATGGTGTGTCTGTGTATGCAGACTAGGTCATCTGGTATTATGGTGTGTTTGTGTATGCAGACTAGGTCATCTGGTATTATGGTGTGTTTGTGTATGCAGACTAGGTCATCTGGTATTATGGTGTGTCTGTGTATGCACACTAGGTCATCTGGTATTATGGTGTGTTTGTGTATGCAGACTAGGTCATCTGGTATTATGGTGTGTCTGTGTATGCAGACTAGGTCATCTGGTATTATGGTGTGTTTGTGTATGCAGACTAGGTCATCTGGTATTATGGTGTGTCTGTGTATGCAGACTAGGTCATCTGGTATTATGGTGTGTTTGTGTATGCAGACTAGGTCATCTGGTATTATGGTGTGTCTGTGTATGCAGACTAGGTCATCTGGTATTATGGTGTGTTTGTGTATGCAGACTAGGTCATCTGGTATTATGGTGTGTTTGTGTATGCAGACTAGGTCATCTGGTATTATGGTGTGTTTGTGTATGCAGACTAGGTCATCTGGTATTATGGTGTGTTTGTGTATGCAGACTAGGTCATCTGGTATTATGGTGTGTCTGTGTATGCAGACTAGGTCATCTGGTATTATGGTGTGTCTGTGTATGCAGACTAGCTCATCTGGTATTATGGTGTGTTTGTGTATGCAGACTAGGTCATCTGGTATTATGGTGTGTCTGTGTATGCAGACTAGGTCATCTGGTATTATGGTGTGTTTGTGTATGCAGACTAGGTCATCTGGTATTATGGTGTGTCTGTGTATGCAGACTAGGTCATCTGGTATTATGGTGTGTTTGTGTATGCAGACTAGGTCATCTGGTATTATGGTGTGTTTGTGTATGCAGACTAGGTCATCTGGTATTATGGTGTTTGTGTATGCAGACTAGGTCATCTGGTATTATGGTGTGTCTGTGTATGCAGACTAGGTCATCTGGTATTATGGTGTGTTTGTGTATGCAGACTAGGTCATCTGGTATTATGGTGTGTTTGTGTATGCAGACTAGGTCATCTGGTATTATGGTGTGTTTGTGTATGCAGACTAGGTCATCTGGTATTATGGTGTGTTTGTGTATGCAGACTAGGTCATCTGGTATTATGGTGTGTTTGTGTATGCAGACTAGGTCATCTGGTATTATGGTGTGTTTGTGTATGCAGACTAGGTCATCTGGTATTATGGTGTGTCTGTGTATGCAGACTAGGTCATCTGGTATTATGGTGTGTCTGTGTATGCAGACTAGGTCATCTGGTATTATGGTGTGTTTGTGTATGCAGACTAGGTCATCTGGTATTATGGTGTGTCTGTGTATGCAGACTAGGTCATCTGGTATTATGGTGTGTTTGTGTATGCAGACTAGGTCATCTGGTATTATGGTGTGTTTGTGTATGCAGACTAGGTCATCTGGTATTATGGTGTGTCTGTGTATGCAGACTAGGTCATCTGGTATTATGGTGTGTCTGTGTATGCAGACTAGGTCATCTGGTATTATGGTGTGTCTGTGTATGCAGACTAGGTCATCTGGTATTATGGTCATAAACCAACCACATGACTATGATGTCTCATGGCTTTGATCTCACAACACCCATCTGTTTTTTTCTTCTCTTGTCCCATGACTTGTCACATGATGCAGCTGGTGTTGTTGCTGCCCTGAAGACAAATGTTAGCTCTCTTTCCCCCCATGCTATCTGAAGCCTTACATGGTGAGTATTGAGGATAGCTTCATCAAACAGAAAGATCTAGATTCAAGATTCAAAGTTTTATTGTCATGTGTACAGAGAGTGACTTGCATCAAACTGCACAATGAAATTCTTATGACATGGCAAGCATCAACTACGTAGTTAGAATAAAATAAAATAAAAACAGAATTAAAACAATATACAGAATATACATCGCTACAAAATATGCATAATGAGTGAGAATATGGACATTATGCAAACCGAAGATACTAAAAATACTGTAATTAAAGTGATCTAGTGCCAGTAGGGTACCAGTAGTGAATTTACAGAATATACTAGTTACATGGTGAGTGTTAAGACTAGCTTCATCCTACAGTTCTACATGGTGAGTATTAAGACTAGCTTCATCCTACATGGTGAGTATTAAGACTAGCTTCATCCTACATGGTGAGTATTATGACTAGTTTCATCCTACAGTTCTACATGGTGAGTATTAAGACTACCTTCATCCTACATGGTGAGTATTAAGACTAGCTTCATCCTACATGGTGAGTATTATGACTAGTTTCATCCTACAGTTCTACATGGTGAGTATTAAGACTAGTTTCATCCTACAGGTCTACATAATGAGTATTAAGATTAGTTTAATCCTACAGGTCTACATGGTGAGTATTAAGACTAGTTTCATCCTACAGGTCTACATAATGAGTATTAAGACTAGTTTAATCCTACAGGTCTACATGGTGAGTATTAAGACTAGCTTCATCCTACATGGTAAGTATTTAGACTAGTTTCATCCTACATGGTGAGTATTAAGACTAGTTTCATCCTACATGGTGAGTATTAAGACTAGTTTCATCCTACATGGTGAATATTAAGACTAGTTTCATCCTACAGGTCTACATGGTAAGTATTTAGACTAGTTTCATCCTACATGGTGAGTATTTAGACTAGTTTCATCCTACAGGTCTACATGGTGAGTATTTAGACTAGTTTCATCCTACATGGTGAGTATTTAGACTAGTTTCATCCTACATGGTGAGTATTTAGACTAGTTTCATCCTACAGGTCTACATGGTGAGTTTTTAGACTAGTTTCATCCTACATGGTGAGTATTTAGACTAGTTTCATCCTACAGGTCTACATGGTGAGTATTTAGACTAGTTTCATCCTACATGGTGAGTATTAAGACTAGTTTCATCCTAGATGGTGAGTATTAACACTAATTTCATCCTACAGGTCTACATGGTGAGTATAAAGACTAGTTTCATCCTACATGTCTACATTGTGAGTATTAAGACTAGTTTCATCCTACATGGTGAGTATTAAGACTACTTTCATCCTACAGGTCTAGTTGGTTATTCTATCAGTCTAATATTTGGGTCACAGAATGCTGCCCTCTGGTGGACAACATCTAAAATGTCCCCAGCTGTTCAGTTCAATGTATGGTCTTCCTTCTGCATTTCAAAGACAATGCAACATAAAGAAAAAAGACACCTACCTATTACCATATCTGATGTATTATTTCCCCAAACCACAAGGAGTGTCTCTTTTCAAATGAAATCTTCTATAAATTCCTACATGGTTCAGGTTCTGAGCTATAAGCAGTTGTTTTTGGGTATGTCATTTTACCACTGCCTTTCATCTGTTCTTTTCAGTGTTGAAGTTCACAAAGTGTCTTCTTTTTTGTCTTTGATAGTGTCATTGATAAGTCCTGTCACTGTGATGTCATATGGCTGACCCAAAAATTCCAGCGAAGAAGGTCATTGGGAGAGGCCAAGGGCTGGTGTTTGGTCAAGGTACTGGTGCTGTGTGTGATTATGTGGAGGTGTATTTCTGACTGGAGCGAGAGCTGGTTCTGTCCAATCCGTTGCAATGAAAGCTTCCCTTCCAGCGAACACTGTCTCTCTCTGGAGTCACGTTTCTGCTCCTGGTACACCAGCAACACAGACAGGACTACAGAGAGACAGATAGTCAGACAGATAGTCAGACAGATAGTCAGACAGACAGACAGACAGACAGACAGACAGGAAGCCAGACAGACAGACAGACAGACAGACATGCCAATACAGTGCCTATAGAAAATCATCATACCTTTTTAAATGTGTCACTTTATCCAGCAGCCAAAAACAAAACTCAATAAAATATATATTTTGGTTCCAGCTTTATTAAGACATTCTGCCTCACAACATCAAGTAACATAAAAGGCAACAGTTCCTAAACGTAAAAACTAATAAAAACTAGGATAGAGATGGAATAGTGATCAGTCACATAATTTAGTACTTTACTGTAGACTATTTTTGCCTTAATTACATCTGTCTGTTAGTATATGTTTTATAGTAGCTATTTGCCAATTCAAGTTTATTTACATATTGTGGTCAGTGTCGATTGACTACTGTCTTCCATCCACAGATTTTCAATTGGATTTAAATCAGGGCTCTTACTTGGCCACTAAAGGACCTTCACCTTTTTATCCTTAAGCCACTGCATAGTTTTTTGTCTGTGCGCTTTGGGTCATTGTCGTGCAGGAAAGTGAATTTGGATGTATTTGGCAGCCATCCATTCATTTCCCCTTCAATCCTGACCAATTGCCCAGGTCCCACTTAAGAGAAACACCCCCACAACATAATGTTGCCACCACCATGCTTCACAGGAGGTATGGTGTGTTTTGGGTGGTGTGCTGTGTTTGGTTTTTGCCAAACGGCCGGCAGTTCAGTCCAAAAAGTTATATCTTGGTCTCATCTGACCATAATAGTTTTGGCCTTTTCAAGAGAGGCTTCTTTCTGGTCACCCTTCATTACAGGCCAGCTGAGTGTGAAGCTTGTGATATTGGTTGGTCTGTGCATGTGACATCTCAGCCATAAGGAATTGTTCGTCCTTTAAAGTACCCATTGGCCCCTTGGTAACTTCCCTGATCAATATCCTTGTGGCTCAGTCATCCAGTTTGGAGTGACGGTCCGATCAAGGCCAGGTGTTAATAACGCTACTCAGAGGGATCGCAAAGGCCTTGGATTTTTAATCCTGTGTATTCTTGGTGTATTCTTTGCGTTGCCATGGACTACAAGTAATGGAATTATCATGGAACAGCTGTGAAGTAATGTAACTTATGAAGCAATCAAATACACTACAATTGATGTCAGGTGGGGTGAAATTAGCTTGGTGTGTGATCTGGGAGGTGACTGGTTGTGCCTGAGCAAGTTTATAATGGTTAATCTAAGGGGCTGATTACTTATGCTAACCAGGTGTTTCACTAATTATAATGTGTAAATACTGCCAGAATAAATTAGATTTAATTCATTTTAATTTTCAGGGTGTAAAGTGACAAACGGTATGGATTTTAGACACTTCAGAGGAGTTAATGGAACTATGTTACTAGAGCTGCTGTGCTCAAAGCATCTACATCTATAAGAATAGTGGTTTAATTATAGAAGCAGATATACGTCTATGTGAATAAAGGTTTAATTATAGAAGCATATAGTTGTATTATATTATTATATGATTAGATAACTTATGGGCTAATTCTCTCACCTTGAAGCAGTGTTTAAACTTCTGGCTGACACAGTAAAGAGCGATAGGGTTGATGGAGGAGTTGAGAGATGCCATGTTGATGCCGATGTAATCCATCACCAGCAGAAAGCTGTAGAGGTCAGAGTTCAGGGGTTAAATGTTGAGGAGTTGTCATCACAACAGGAACCAAAGAACAATTGAGTCTTATGATACCACCAACCACCTGACAGACGTGTGTGTGTGTGTGTGTGTGTGTGTGCAGTACCTCAGCAGCTCACAGCGATTTGGGTCATTTGGATCATAGATTGTTTTCTTCAGGATTCGGCTCAGATGTAATGGAAGCCAGCACAGTGCAAATATCACAACCAAACAGAACACTGTCTTAGCTACTTCCCGGCGCTAAAGACAGACAAACACACACACACACACACACACACACACACACACACACACACACACACACACACACACACACACACACACACACACACACACACACAGCAACAGGGTTAAGCTTTAACAGAGTAATATTTCATAACAACAGGATATTGAGTCTACAGTGTTATGTTGTTGGTATGCTGCTACTTTATTGTGCCAAGATGTAATGACATGTAGCAGACCCCTCCTAATGACATGTAGCAGACCCCTCCTAATGACATGTAGCAGACCCCTCCTAATGACATGTAGCAGACCCCTCCTAATGACATGTAGCAGACCCCTCCTAATAACATGTAGCAGACCCCTCCTCCTAATGACATGTAGCAGACCCCTCCTAATGACATGTAGCAGACCCCTCCTCCTAATAACATGTAGCAGACCCCTCCTCCTAATGACATGTAGCAGACCCCTCCTCCTAATGACATGTAGCAGACCCCTCCTAATGACATGTAGCAGACCCCTCCTAATGACATGTAGCAGACCCCTCCTAATGACATGTAGCAGACCCCTCCTAATGACATGTAACAGACCCCTCCTCCTAATGACATGTAGCAGACCCCTCCTAATGACATGTAGCAGACCCCTCCTAATGACATGTAGCAGACCCCTCCTAATGACATGTAGCAGACCCCTCCTAAGGCCCCCTAGTTGTGTTGCAGGTAGAGCAGCTGATGCAGAGAGTTTTCGGCTTCCAATCCATATCTGACTGTATTTGACCTGCTCTTGTTTATACGACTCTTTCCATTTAAAAAGTGCATTTAATAATTTGTAAACTAAGCTATTATAAGTTCACCCAGCACAGCCAGAAGAGGACTGGCCACCCCTCAGAGCCTGGTTCCTCTCTAGGTTTCTTCCTAAAATCGACCCATCAGGGATTTCTTCCTAGCCGCTGGTTATCAACTTGTATTAACTTGTTGATGTGTGTTCTGTCAGGTTCAGGGTGGGTGTTTGTAAAAGCACTTTGTGACAACTTTGTTGTAAAAATGGCTTTATGAAATAATTTTGATTGAGACAGACTACTATGTTAAACATTAGACAGAGACAAACTAACAGGTTAAACATACAGATTAAAACAACAGACCTGTTTCATGTGGTCGTTCAGAGAAATCCTCATGCCTTTCTTTCTGCTCAGCATCTCACAGGACATGAGTGTGTAGAAGATGCCAGTGCAAACCAGCGGAAGACAGAAATAAAACCCAAACAGCCACCAGTCCTTTACATCCTGGTAAAACTGATAAATGCAGAGTTTAAACACAGCCACAACCTGGTAAAACTGATATAGCAGAGTTAAAACACAGCCACCAGTCAGATCCTGGTAAAACTGATATAACAGAGTTAAAACACAGCCACCAGTCAGATCCTGGTAAAACTGATATAACAGAGTTAAAACACAGCCACCAGTCAGATCCTGGTTTAACATGATTCAAACCCTTGTAGGTCTTTATTTACCTTGATAAATACATTGTTTTGTTGTGGGTGCAGCATACAGACTTGTAGCTTGGTTCCTCTGTAATACATCTCCAGCATGTCAAAAGCCAGAGCCTCTGGAACAGCCAGGAGGACAGCTACCAACCAGATGAATGTCACCTGGACCACCTTCCATAGTGGAACACCAATACCCTTCACCCTGCTCCATGATGTTACAGCATGGTACCTAGACACACACACACACACACACACACACACACACACACACACACACACACACACACACACACACACACACACACACGCACACGCACACGCACACACACACATCAGAAGCCACATGTGTGTACATCTTCTGTCGTTCCTGTGTGTGTGTGTGTGTACTGACCTGTCGATGCTCAGTGCACAGAGGCTGAGGACAGTGATTCCTACCGAAGCCTTCTGAATAAATGGCATGAGCTTACACATGAACGCACCTAATGGCCAGCTCTCTGCTATTAGCTGGACAGGAGAGAAATGGGGGCAGAGGAGAAGAGAGGAGGAGAGAGGGGGAGAGGAGGAGGAGAGAGAGGGAGAGAGAGGAGAGAGAGAGAGGAGGAGAGAGAGGGAGAGGAGGAGAGAGAGGGAGGGAGGAGGAGAGAGAGAGAGAGAGGAGGAGAGGGAGGGAGAGGAGGAGAGAGGGAGAGGGAGGGAGAGGAGGAGAGAGAGAGAGAGGAGGAGAGGGAGGGAGAGGAGGAGAGAGAGGGAGAGGAGGAGAGAGAGGAGGAGAGAGATGTAGGGAGAAGACAGAGCAAGCAGATGTATTTATATAGCACAATTCATACATAGAAGCAATTCAATGTGCTTTACAGAGGAACAAATAAAAATGTATAAAATAATTGCATTTTATATTCATTCAAACTGGCCAAGAAGATGAACCTGGCTTTGAAAATGGATACATTTGAGGCTTGTCAAGGATCTGGTTATCTCTAGAGGTCACACTATAGATCTGGTTATCTCTAGAGGTCACACTATAGATCTGGTTATCTCTAGAGGTCACACTATAGATCTGGTTATCTCTAGAGGTCACACTATAGATTTGGTTATCTCTAGAGGTCACACTATAGATCTGGTTATCTCTAGAGGTCACACTATAGATCTGGTTATCTCTAGAGGTCACACTATGGATCTGGTTATCTCTAGAGGTCACACTATAGATCTGGTTATCTCTAGAGGTCTCACTATAGATCTGGTTATCTCTAGAGGACTCACTATAGATCTGGTTATCTCTAGAGGTCTCACTATAGATCTGGTTATCTCTAGAGGTCACACTATAGGTCTGGTTATCTCTAGAGGTCACACTATAGATCTGGTTATCTCTAGAGGTCACACTATAGATCTGGTTATCTCTAGAGGTCACACTATAGGTCTGGTTATCTCTAGAGGTCACACTTTAGATCTAGTTATCTCTAGAGGTCACACTATAGATCTGGTTATCTCTAGAGGTCACACTATAGATCTGGTTATCTCTAGAGGTCACACTATGGATCTGGTTATCTCTAGAGGTCTCACTATAGATCTGGTTATCTCTAGAGGTCTCACTATAGATCTGGTTATCTCTAGAGGTCTCACTATAGATCTGGTTATCTCTAGAGGTCTCACTATAGATCTGGTTATCTCTAGAGGTCTCACTATAGATCTGGTTATCTCTAGAGGTCTCACTATAGATCTGGTTATCTCTAGAGGTCACACTATAGATCTGGTTATCTCTAGAGGTCACACTATAGATCTGGTTATCTCTAGAGGTCACACTATAGATCTGGTTATCTCTAGAGGTCACACTATAGATCTGGTTATCTCTAGAGGTCTCACTATAGATCTGGTTATCTCTAGAGGTCTCACTATAGATCTGGTTATCTCTAGAGGTCTCACTATAGATCTGGTTATCTCTAGAGGTCTCACTATAGATCTGGTTATCTCTAGAGGTCTCACTATAGATCTGGTTATCTCTAGAGGTCACACTATAGGTCTGGTTATCTCTAGAGGTCACACTTTAGATCTAGTTATCTCTAGAGGTCACACTATGGATCTGGTTATCTCTATAGGTCACACTATAGATCTGGTTATCTCTAGAGGTCACACTATAGATCTGGTTATCTCTAGAGGTCACACTATAGATCTGGTTATCTCTAGAGGTCACACTATGGATCTGGTAATCTCTAGAGGTCTCACTATAGATCTGGTTATCTCTAGAGGTCTCACTATAGATCTGGTTATCTCTAGAGGTCTCACTATAGATCTGGTTATCTCTAGAGGTCTCACTATAGATCTGGTTATTTCTAGAGGTCTCACTATAGATCTGGTTATCTCTAGAGGTCACACTATAGATCTGGTTATCTCTAGAGGTCCACTATAGATCTGGTTATCTCTAGAGGTCTCACTATAGATCTGGTTATCTCTAGAGGTCTCACTAGATAACCAGATCTAGAGTGTGGTTTCTGGTGTAAAGTACTACAGGAAATTCTAATAAAGAAGTTGTAATCAACAGATATAACAGAGAGTAGTTCAGCAAAGTCATCAATAAATGTTGCAGAGACTCGGAGGTCTGTAAATGCTTAAAAACAAACTTTTGGGAGCTTCCTTCAATGTAAAACCAAAGTATTCAAACCATCCCTGAATCATGTGTGCAGTGTTAGGCTGCATTATCCTGCTGTTAAGGCCAGTGTCAACAGGGAATACCAATGTCATAATGGGAGCTGTTCTGCAACTAAGTTTAGGTAGGTGGCACTTGTCAAATTGACATCCACAATGAAGCCTGGACACATGAATTCCCAGCAGAACATTTGCTAACGCTCCACTGGCTGGTTGTCTTCCCACAGTGCATCTTGGTGCCATTACTAGTGCAGGTAAATGGCAGACGCATTCATGGCCATACACATGACAGAAGGATGGGAAAAGCATCACCTGCGACTGGGCATAAGGATGTGGCTCATCAGTGTATGGTTATGTTGGAGTTGGACTGCTAGTTCTGTTTATTGTCATGTGTATATATCTCCCTCTGGTGTCTATTGTCTAATCATCATGTGTATATATCTCCCCTTGGTCTCTATTGTCTAATCATCATGTGTATATATCTCCCCTTGGTCTCTATTGTCTAATCATCATGTGTATATATCTCCCTCTGGTGTCTATTCTCTAATCATCATGTGTATATATCTCCCTCTGGTCTCTATTGTCTAATCATCATGTGTATATATCTCCCTCTGGTGTCTATTGTCTAATCATCATGTGTATATATCTCCCTCTGGTGTCTATTGTCTAATCATCATGTGTATATATCTCCCTCTGGTGTCTATTGTCTAATCATCATGTGTATATATATCCCCCTGGTCTCTATTGTCTAATCATCATGTGTATATATCTCCCCCTGGTCTCTATTGTCTAATCATCATGTGTATATATCTCCCCCTGGTCTCTATTGTCTAATCATCATGTGTATATATCTCCCTCTGGTGTCTATTGTCTAATCATCATGTGTATATATGTCCCTCTGGTCTCTATTATCTAATCATCATGTGTATATATCTCCCTCTGGTCTCTATTGTCTAATCATCATGTGTATATATCTCCCTCTGGTCTCTATTGTCTAATCATCATGTGTATATATCTCCCTCTGGTCTCTATTGTCTAATCATCATGTGTATATATCTCCCTCTGGTGTCTATTGTCTAATCATCATGTGTATATATCTCCCTCTGGTGTCTATTGTCTAATCATCATGTGTATATATCTCCCTCTGGTGTCTATTGTCTAATCATCATGTGTATATATCTCCCTCTGGTGTCTATTGTCTAATCATCATGTGTATATATCTCCCCCTGGTCTCTATTGTCTAATCATCATGTGTATATATCTCCCCCTGGTCTCTATTGTCTAATCATCATGTGTATATATCTCCCTCTGGTGTCTATTGTCTAATCATCATGTGTATATATCTCCCTCTGGTCTCTATTATCTAATCATCATGTGTATATATCTCCCCCTGGTCTCTATTGTGTAATCATCATGTGTATATATCTCCCCCTTGTCTCTATTGTCTAATCATCATGTGTATATATTTCCCTCTGGTGTCTATTGTGTAATCATCATGTGTATATATCTCCCTCTGGTGTCTATTGTCTAATCATCATGTGTATATATATCCCTCTGGTCTCTATTGTCTAATCATCATCTGTATATATCTCCCTCTGGTCTCTATTCTCTAATCATCATGTGTATATATCTCCCTCTGGTGTCTATTGTCTAATCATCATGTGTATATATCTCCCCCTTGTCTCTATTGTCTAATCATCATGTGTATATATCTCCCTCTGGTCTCTATTGTCTAATCATCATGTGTATATATCTCCCTCTGGTGTCTATTCTCTAATCATCATGTGTATATATTTCCCTCTGGTCTCTATTATCTAATCATCATGTGTATATATCTCCCCCTGGTCTCTATTGTGTAATCATCATGTGTATATATCTCCCCCTTGTCTCTATTGTCTAATAATCATGTGTATATATTTCCCTCTGGTGTCTATTGTCTAATCATCATGTGTATATGTTTCCCTCTGGTGTCTATTGTCTAATCATCATGTGTATATATCTCCCTCTGGTCTCTATTGTCTAATCATCATGTGTATATATCTCCCCTGGTCTCTATTGTCTAATCATCATGTGTATATATCTCCCTCTGGTCTCTATTGTCTAATCATCATGTGTATATATCTCCCTCTGGTGTCTATTGTCTAATCATCATGTGTATATATCTCCCTGTGGTCTCTATTGTCTAATCATCATGTGTATATATCTCCCTCTGGTCTCTATTGTCTAATCATCATGTGTATATATCTCCCTCTGGTGTCTATTGTCTAATCATCATGTGTATATATTTCCCTCTGGTGTTTATTGTCTAATCATCATGTGTATATATCTCCCTCTGGTGTCTTTTGTCTAATCATCATGTGTATATATCTCCCCTGGTCTCTATTGTCTAATCATCATGTGTATATATCTCCCCTGGTCTCTATTGTCTAATCATCATGTGTATATATCTCCCTCTGGTGTCTATTGTCTAATCATCATGTGTATATATTTCCCTCTGGTCTCTATTATCTAATCATCATGTGTATATATCTCCCCCTGGTCTCTATTGTGTAATCATCATGTGTATATATCTCCCCCTTGTCTCTATTGTCTAATCATCATGTGTATATATTTCCCTCTGGTGTCTATTGTGTAATCATCATGTGTATATATCTCCCTCTGGTGTCTATTGTCTAATCATCATGTGTATATATATCCCTCTGGTCTCTATTGTCTAATCATCATGTGTATATATCTCCCTCTGGTCTCTATTCTCTAATCATCATGTGTATATATCTCCCTCTGGTCTCTATTGTCTAATCATCATGTGTATATATCTCCCCCTTGTCTCTATTGTCTAATCATCATGTGTATATATCTCCCTCTGGTCTCTATTGTCTAATCATCATGTGTATATATCTCCCTCTGGTCTCTATTGTCTAATCATCATGTGTATATATCTCCCTCTGGTCTCTATTGTCTAATCATCATGTGTATATATCTCCCTCTGGTGTCTATTGTCTAATCATCATGTGTATATATCTCCCTCTGGTGTCTATTGTCTAATCATCATGTGTATATATCTCCCTCTGGTGTTTATTGTCTAATCATCATGTGTATATATCTCCCTCTGGTGTCTATTGTCTAATCATCATGTGTATATATCTCCCCCTGGTCTCAATTATCTAATCATCATGTGTATATATCTCCCCCTGGTCTCTATTGTCTAATCATCATGTGTATATATCTCCCTCTGGTGTCTATTGTCTAATCATCATGTGTATATATTTCCCTCTGGTCTCTATTATCTAATCATCATGTGTATATATCTCCCCCTGGTCTCTATTGTGTAATCATCATGTGTATATATCTCCCCCTTGTCTCTATTGTCTAATCATCATGTGTATATATTTCCCTCTGGTGTCTATTGTGTAATCATCATGTGTATATATCTCCCTCTGGTGTCTATTGTCTAATCATCATGTGTATATATATCCCTCTGGTCTCTATTGTCTAATCATCATGTGTATATATCTCCCTCTGGTCTCTATTCTCTAATCATCATGTGTGTATATCTCCCTCTGGTGTCTATTGTCTAATCATCATGTGTATATATCTCCCTCTGGTGTCTATTGTCTAATCACCATGTGTATATATCTCCCCCTTGTCTCTATTGTCTAATCATCATGTGTACATATCTCCCCCTGGTCTCTATTGTGTAATCATCATGTGTATATATCTCCCCCTTGTCTCTATTGTCTAATAATCATGTGTATATATTTCCCTCTGGTGTCTATTGTGTAATCATCATGTGTATATATCTCCCTCTG
Organism: Dallia pectoralis; assembly: GCA_029465975.1. Taxonomy (NCBI): domain Eukaryota; kingdom Metazoa; phylum Chordata; class Actinopteri; order Esociformes; family Umbridae; genus Dallia; species Dallia pectoralis. Next base: position 30,167,122 of record CM055729.1, read on the forward strand.
GTGTCTATTGTCTAATCATCATATGTATATATCTCCCTCTGATCTCTATTGTCTAATCATCATGTGTATATATCTCCCTCTGGTCTCTATTCTCTAATCATCATGTGTATATATCTCCCTCTGGTGTCTATTGTCTAATCATCATGTGTATATATCTCCCCCTTGTCTCTATTGTCTAATCATCATGTGTATATATCTCCCCTTGTCTCTATTGTCTAATCATCATGTGTATATATTTCCCTCTGGTCTCTATTATCTAATCATCATGTGTATATATCTCCCTCTGGTCTCTATTCTCTAATCATCATGTGTATATATCTCCCTCTGGTGTCTATTGTCTAATCATCATGTGTATATATCTCCCTCTGGTCTCTATTGTCTAATCATCATGTGTATATATCTCCCTGTGGTCTCTATTGTCTAATCATCATGTGTATATATCTCCCTCTGGTTTCTATTGTCTAATCATCATGTGTATATATCTCCCCCTTGTCTCTATTGTCTAATCATCATGTGTATATATCTCCCTCTGGTCTCTATTGTCTAATCATCATGTGTATATATCTCCCTCTGGTCTCTATTGTCTAATCATCATGTGCATATATCTCCCTCTGGTCTCTATTGTGTAATCATCATGTGTATATATCTCCCTCTGGTGTCTATTGTCTAATCATCATGTGTATATATCTCCCTCTGGTTTCTATTGTGTAATCATCATGTGTATATATCTCACTCTGGTTTCTATTGTGTAATCATCATGTGTATATATCTCCCCCTGGTCTCTATTGTCTAATCATCATGTGTATATATCTCCCTCTGGTCTCTATTGTGTAATCATCATGTGTACATATCTCCCTCTGGTGTCTATTGTCTAATCATCATGTGTATATATCTCCCTCTGGTGTCTATTGTCTAATCATCATGTGTATATATCTCCCCCTGGTCTCTATTGTCTAATCATCATGTGTATATATCTCCCCCTTGTCTCTATTGTCTAATCATCATGTGTATATATCTCCCTCTGGTCTCTATTGTCTAATCATCATGTGTATATATCTCCCTCTGGTGTCTATTGTCTAATCATCATGTGTATATATCTCCCTGTGGTCTCTATTGTCTAATCATCATGTGTATATATCTCCCCCTGGTCTCTATTGTCTAATCATCATGTGTATATATCTCCCTCTGGGTTCTATTGTCTAATCATCATGTGTATATATTTCCCTCTGGTCTCTATTGTGTAATCATCATGTGTATATATCTCCCTCTGGTGTCTATTGTCTAATCATCATGTGTATATATCTCCCCCTGGTCTCTATTGTGTAATCATCATGTGTATATATCTCCCTCTGGTCTCTATTGTCTAATCATCATGTGTATATATCTCCCCCTGGTCTCTATTGTTTAATCATCATGTGTATATATCTCCCCCTTGTCTCTATTGTCTAATCATCATGTGTATATATCTCCCTCTGGTGTCTATTGTCTAATCATCATGTGTATATATCTCCCTCTGGTCTCTATTGTCTAATCATCATGTGTATATATCTCCCTCTGTTTTCTATTGTGTAATCATCATGTGTATATATCTCCCTCTGTTTTCTATTGTGTAATCATCATGTGTATATATCTCCCTCTGGTTTCTATTGTGTAATCATCATGTGTATATATCTCCCCTTGTCTCTATTGTCTAATAATCATGTGTATATATTTCCCTCTGGTGTCTATTGTGTAATTATCATGTGTATATATCTCCCTCTGGTCTCTATTGTCTAATCATCATGTGTATATATCTCCCTCTGGTCTCTATTGTCTAATCATCATGTGTATATATCTCCCTCTGGTCTCTATTATCTAATCATCATGTGTATATATCTCCCTCTGGTGTCTATTGTCTAATCATCATGTGTATATATCTCCCCCTGGTCTCTATTGTCTAATCATCATGTGTATATATTTCCCTCTGGTCTCAATTATCTAATCATCATGTGTATATATCTCCCCCTTGTCTCTATTGTCTAATCATCATGTGTATATATCTCCCTCTGGTGTCTATTGTGTAATCATCATGTGTACATATCTCCCTCTGGTCTCTATTCTCTAATCATCATGTGTATATATCTCCCTCTGGTGTCTATTGTCTAATCATCATGTGTATATATCTCCCCCTGGTCTCTATTGTCTAATCATCATGTGTATATATTTCCCTCTGGTCTCTATTGTGTAATCATCATGTGTATATATCTCCCCCTTGTCTCTATTGTCTAATCATCATGTGTATATATTTCCCTCTGGTGTCTATTGTGTAATCATCATGTGTATATATCTCCCTCTGGTCTCTATTGTGTAATCATCATGTGTATATATCTCCCTCTGGTCTCTATTGTCTAATCATCATGTGTATATATCTCCCTCTGGTGTCTATTGTCTAATCATCATGTGTATATATCTCCCTGTGGTCTCTATTGTCTAATCATCATGTGTATATATCTCCCTCTGGTCTCTATTCTCTAATCATCATGTGTATATATCTCCCTCTGGTCTCTATTGTCTAATCATCATGTGTATATATCTCCCCCTTGTCTCTATTGTCTAATCATCATGTGTATATATCTCCCCCTTGTCTCTATTGTCTAATCATCATGTGTATATATTTCCCTCTGGTCTCTATTATCTAATCATCATGTGTATATATCTCCCCCTTGTCTCTATTGTCTAATCATCATGTGTATATATCTCCCTCTGGTGTCTATTGTGTAATCATCATGTGTATATATCTCCCTCTGGTCTCTATTCTCTAATCATCATGTGTATATATCTCCCTCTGGTGTCTATTGTCTAATCATCATGTGTATATATCTCCCTCTGGTCTCTATTGTCTAATCATCATGTGTATATATCTCCCTGTGGTCTCTATTGTCTAATCATCATGTGTATATATCTCCCTCTGGTTTCTATTGTCTAATCATCATGTGTATATATCTCCCCTTGTCTCTATTGTCTAATCATCATGTGTATATATCTCCCTCTGGTCTCTATTGTCTAATCATCATGTGTATATATCTCCCTCTGGTCTCTATTGTCTAATCATCATGTGTATATATCTCCCTCTGGTCTCTATTGTGTAATCATCATGTGTATATATCTCCCTCTTGTGTCTATTGTCTAATCATCATGTGTATATATCTCCCTCTGGTTTCTATTCTGTAATCATCATGTGTATATATCTCCCTGTGGTCTCTATTGTCTAATCATCATGTGTATATATCTCCCTCTGGTCTCTATTGTGTAATCATCATGTGTATATATCTCCCTCTGGTCTCTATTGTCTAATCATCATGTGCATATATCTCCCTCTGGTCTCTATTGTGTAATCATCATGTGTATATATCTCCCTCTGGTGTCTATTGTCTAATCATCATGTGTATATATCTCCCTCTGTGTCTATTGTGTAATCTATTGTGTCTCTATTGTCTAATCATCATGTGTATATATCTCCCTCTGGTCTCTATTGTGTAATCATCATGTGTATATATCTCCCTCTGGTCTCTATTGTCTAATCATCATGTGTATATATCTCCCTCTGGTCTCTATTGTCTAATCATCATGTGTATATATCTCCCTCTGGTGTCTATTGTCTAATCATCATGTGTATATATCTCCCTCTGGTCTCTATTGTCTAATCATCATGTGTATATATCTCCCTCTGGTCTCTATTGTCTAATCATCATGTGTATATATCTCCCTCTGGTCTCTATTGTCTAATCATCATGTGTATATATCTCCCCCTTGTCTCTATTGTCTAATCATCATGTGTATATATCTCCCCCTTGTCTCTATTGTCTAATCATCATGTGTATATATTTCCCTCTGGTCTCTATTATCTAATCATCATGTGTATATATCTCCCCCTTGTCTCTATTGTCTAATCATCATGTGTATATATCTCCCTCTGGTGTCTATTGTGTAATCATCATGTGTATATATCTCCCTCTGGTCTCTATTCTCTAATCATCATGTGTATATATCTCCCTCTGGTGTCTATTGTCTAATCATCATGTGTATATATCTCCCTCTGGTCTCTATTGTCTAATCATCATGTGTATATATCTCCCTGTGGTCTCTATTGTCTAATCATCATGTGTATATATCTCCCTCTGGTTTCTATTGTCTAATCATCATGTGTATATATCTCCCCTTGTCTCTATTGTCTAATCATCATGTGTATATATCTCCCTCTGGTCTCTATTGTCTAATCATCATGTGTATATATCTCCCTCTGGTCTCTATTGTCTAATCATCATGTGCATATATCTCCCTCTGGTCTCTATTGTGTAATCATCATGTGTATATATCTCCCTCTGGTGTCTATTGTCTAATCATCATGTGTATATATCTCCCTCTGGTTTCTATTCTGTAATCATCATGTGTATATATCTCCCTCTGGTTTCTATTGTGTAATCATCATGTGTATATATCTCACTCTGGTTTCTATTGTGTAATCATCATGTGTATATATCTCCCCCTGGTCTCTATTGTCTAATCATCATGTGTATATATCTCCCTCTGGTCTCTATTGTGTAATCATCATGTGTACATATCTCCCTCTGGTGTCTATTGTCTAATCATCATGTGTATATATCTCCCTCTGGTGTCTATTGTCTAATCATCATGTGTATATATCTCCCCCTGGTCTCTATTGTGTAATCATCATGTGTATATATCTCCCCTTGTCTCTATTGTCTAATCATCATGTGTATATATCTCCCTCTGGTCTCTATTGTCTAATCATCATGTGTATATATCTCCCTCTGGTGTCTATTGTCTAATCATCATGTGTATATATCTCCCTGTGGTCTCTATTGTCTAATCATCATGTGTATATATCTCCCCCTGGTCTCTATTGTCTAATCATCATGTGTATATATCTCCCTCTGGGTTCTATTGTCTAATCATCATGTGTATATATTTCCCTCTGGTCTCTATTTTGTAATCATCATGTGTATATATCTCCCTCTGGTGTCTATTGTCTAATCATCATGTGTATATATCTCCCCCTGGTCTCTATTGTGTAATCATCATGTGTATATATCTCCCTCTGGTCTCTATTGTCTAATCATCATGTGTATATATCTCCCTCTGGTCTCTATTGTCTAATCATCATGTGTATATATCTCCCTCTGGTTTCTATTGTCTAATCATCATGTGTATATATCTCCCCCTGGTCTCTATTGTTTAATCATCATGTGTATATATCTCCCCCTTGTCTCTATTGTCTAATCATCATGTGTATATATCTCCCTCTGGTGTCTATTGTCTAATCATCATGTGTATATATCTCCCTCTGGTCTCTATTGTCTAATCATCATGTGTATATATCTCCCTCTGTTTTCTATTGTGTAATCATCATGTGTATATATCTCCCTCTGGTTTCTATTGTGTAATCATCATGTGTATATATCTCACTCTGGTCTCTATTGTGTAATCATCATGTGTATATATCTCCCCCTTGTCTCTATTGTCTAATAATCATGTGTATATATTTCCCTCTGGTGTCTATTGTGTAATCATCATGTGTATATATCTCCCTCTGGTCTCTATTGTCTAATCATCATGTGTATATATCTCCCTCTGGTCTCTATTGTCTAATCATCATGTGTATATATCTCCCTCTGGTCTCTATTATCTAATCATCATGTGTATATATCTCCCCCTTGTCTCTATTGTCTAATCATCATGTGTATATATCTCCCTCTGGTGTCTATTGTGTAATCATCATGTGTACATATCTCCCTCTGGTCTCTATTCTCTAATCATCATGTGTATATATCTCCCTCTGGTGTCTATTGTCTAATCATCATGTGTATATATCTCCCCCTGGTCTCTATTGTCTAATCATCATGTGTATATATTTCCCTCTGGTCTCTATTGTGTAATCATCATGTGTATATATCTCCCCCTTGTCTCTATTGTCTAATCATCATGTGTATATATTTCCCTCTGGTGTCTATTGTGTAATCATCATGTGTATATATCTCCCTCTGGTCTCTATTGTGTAATCATCATGTGTATATATCTCCCTCTGGTCTCTATTGTCTAATCATCATGTGTATATATCTCCCTCTGGTGTCTATTGTCTAATCATCATGTGTATATATCTCCCCCTGGTCTCTATTGTCTAATCATCATGTGTATATATTTCCCTCTGGTCTCTATTGTGTAATCATCATGTGTATATATCTCCCCCTTGTCTCTATTGTCTAATCATCATGTGTATATATTTCCCTCTGGTGTCTATTGTGTAATCATCATGTGTATATATCTCCCTCTGGTCTCTATTGTGTAATCATCATGTGTATATATCTCCCTCTGGTCTCTATTGTCTAATCATCATGTGTATATATCTCCCTCTGGTGTCTATTGTCTAATCATCATGTGTATATATCTCCCTGGTCTCTATTGTCTAATCATCATGTGTATATATCTCCCTCTGGTTTCTATTGTCTAATCATCATGTGTATATATCTCCCCCTTGTCTCTATTGTCTAATCATCATGTGTATATATCTCCCTCTGGTGTCTATTGTCTAATCATCATGTGTATATATCTCCCTCTGGTCTCTATTGTCTAATCATCATGTGTATATATCTCCCTCTGTTTTCTATTGTGTAATCATCATGTGTATATATCTCCCTCTGGTGTCTATTGTCTAATCATCATGTGTATATATCTCCCTCTGGTCTCTATTGTGTAATCATCATGTGTATATATCTCCCTCTGGTCTCTATTGTCTAATCATCATGTGTATATATCTCCCCTGGTCTCTATTGTCTAATCATCATGTGTATATATTTCCCTCTGGTCTCTATTGTCTAATCATCATGTGTATATATCTCCCTCTGGTGTCTATTGTCTAATCATCATGTGTATATATCTCCCCTGGTCTCTATTGTGTAATCATCATGTGTATATATCTCCCTCTGGTGTCTATTGTCTAATCATCATGTGTATATATCTCCCCCTGGTCTCTATTGTGTAATCATCATGTGTATATATCTCCCTCTGGTGTCTATTGTCTAATCATCATGTGTATATATCTCCCTCTGGTCTCTATTGTGTAATCATCATGTGTATATATCTCCCTCTGGTGTCTATTGTCTAATCATCATGTGTATATATCTCCCTCTGGTTTCTATTGTGTAATCATCATGTGTATATATCTCCCTCTGGTTTCTATTGTCTAATCATCATGTGTATATATATCTGGTTTCTGGTCTTATTGTCTAATCATCATGTGTATATATCTCTGGTCTCTATTGTCTAATCATCATGTGTATATATCTCTCTCTGGTCTCTATTGTGTAATCATCATGTGTATATATCTCCCTCTGGTGTCTATTGTCTAATCATCATGTGTATATATCTCCCTCTGGTCTCTATTGTGTAATCATCATGTGTATATATCTCCCTCTGGTCTCTATTGTCTAATCATCATGTGTATATATCGCCCTCTGGTGTCTATTGTCTAATCATCATGTGTATATGTTTCCCTCTGGTCTCTATTGTGTAATCATCATGTGTATATATCTCCCTCTGGTGTCTATTGTCTAATCATCATGTGTATATATCTCCCTCTGGTGTCTATTGTCTAATCATCATGTGTATATATCTCCCTCTGGTCTCTATTGTGTAATCATCATGTGTATATATCTCCCTCTGGTGTCTATTGTCTAATCATCATGTGTATATATCTCCCTGTGGTCTCTATTGTCTAATCATCATGTGTATATATCTCCCTCTGGTGTCTGTTGTCTAATCATCATGTGTATATATCTCCCCTTGGTCTCTATTGTGTAATCATCATGTGTATATATCTCCCTCTGGTGTCTATTGTCTAATCATTATGTGTATATATCTCCCTCTGGTCTCTATTGTCTAATCATCATGTGTATATATCTCCCCTGGTGTCTATTGTCTAATCATCATGTGTATATATCTCCCTCTGGTCTCTATTGTGTAATCATCATGTGTATATATCTCCCTCTGGTGTCTATTGTCTAATCATCATGTGTATATATCTCCCTCTGGTTTCTATTGTGTAATCATCATGTGTATATATCTCCCTCTGGTGTCTATTGTGTAATCATCATGTGTATATATCTCACTCTGGTTTCTATTGTGTAATCATCATGTGTATATATCTCCCCCTGGTCTCTATTGTCTAATCATCATGTGTATATATCTCCCTCTGGTCTCTATTCTCTAATCATCATGTGTATATATCTCCCTCTGGTGTCTATTGTCTAATCATCATGTGTATATATCTCCCTCTGGTCTCCATTGTGTAATCATCATGTGTTTATATCTCCCTCTGGTCTCTATTGTGTAATCATCATGTGTATATATCTCCCTCTGGTGTCTATTGTCTAATCATCATGTGTATATATCTCCCTCTGGTCTCTATTGTGTAATCATCATGTGTATATATCTCCCTCTGGTCTCTATTGTCTAATCATCATGTGTATATATCGCCCTCTGGTGTCTATTGTCTAATCATCATGTGTATATGTTTCCCTCTGGTCTCTATTGTGTAATCATCATGTGTATATATCTCCCTCTGGTGTCTATTGTCTAATCATCATGTGTATATATCTCCCTCTGGTGTCTATTGTCTAATCATCATGTGTATATATCTCCCTCTGGTCTCTATTGTGTAATCATCATGTGTATATATCTCCCTCTGGTGTCTATTGTCTAATCATCATGTGTATATATCTCCCTGTGGTCTCTATTGTCTAATCATCATGTGTATATATCTCCCTCTGGTGTCTGTTGTCTAATCATCATGTGTATATATCTCCCCTTGGTCTCTATTGTGTAATCATCATGTGTATATATCTCCCTCTGGTGTCTATTGTCTAATCATCATGTGTATATATCTCCCTCTGGTCTCTATTGTCTAATCATCATGTGTATATATCTCCCCCTGGTGTCTATTGTCTAATCATCATGTGTATATATCTCCCTCTGGTCTCTATTGTGTAATCATCATGTGTATATATCTCCCTCTGGTCTCTATTGTCTAATCATCATGTGTATATATCTCCCTCTGGTTTCTATTGTGTAATCATCATGTGTATATATCTCCCTCTGGTTTCTATTGTGTAATCATCATGTGTATATATCTCCTCTGGTTTCTATTGTGTAATCATCATGTGTATATATCTCCCCCTGGTCTCTATTGTCTAATCATCATGTGTATATATCTCTCTCTGGTCTCTATTCTCTAATCATCATGTGTATATATCTCCCTCTGGTGTCTATTGTCTAATCATCATGTGTATATATCTCCCTCTGGTCTCTATTGTGTAATCATCATGTGTTTATATCTCCCTCTGGTCTCTATTGTGTAATCATCATGTGTATATATCTCCCTCTGGTGTCTATTGTCTAATCATCATGTGTATATATCTCCCTCTGGTCTCTATTGTGTAATCATCATGTGTATATATCTCCCTCTGGTCTCTATTGTCTAATCATCATGTGTATATATCGCCCTCTGGTGTCTATTGTCTAATCATCATGTGTATATGTTTCCTTCTGGTCTCTATTGTGTAATCATCATGTGTATATATCTCCCTCTGGTGTCTATTGTCTAATCATCATGTGTATATATCTCCCTCTGGTGTCTATTGTCTAATCATCATGTGTATATATCTCCCTCTGGTCTCTATTGTGTAATCATCATGTGTATATATCTCCCTCTGGTGTCTATTGTCTAATCATCATGTGTATATATCTCCCTGTGGTCTCTATTGTCTAATCATCATGTGTATATATCTCCCTCTGGTGTCTGTTGTCTAATCATCATGTGTATATATCTCCCTTGGTCTCTATTGTGTAATCATCATGTGTATATATCTCCCTCTGGTGTCTATTGTCTAATCATCATGTGTATATATCTCCCTCTGGTCTCTATTGTCTAATCATCATGTGTATATATCTCCCCTGGTGTCTATTGTCTAATCATCATGTGTATATATCTCCCTCTGGTCTCTATTGTGTAATCATCATGTGTATATATCTCCCTGTGGTCTCTATTGTCTAATCATCATGTGTATATATCTCCCTCTGGTCTCTATTGTCTAATCATCATGTCTATATATCTCCCTCTGGTCTCTATTGTCTAATCATCATGTGTATATATCTCCCTCTGGTCTCTATTGCCTAATCATCATGTGTATATATCTCCCTCTGGTCTCTATTGTCTAATCATCATGTGTATATATCTCCCTCTGGTCTCTATTGCCTAATCATCATGTGTATATATCTCCCTCTGGTCTCTATTGTCTAATCATCATGTGTATATATCTCCCTCTGGTCTCTATTGTCTAATCATCATGTGTATATATCTCCCTCTGGTCTCTATTGTCTAATCATCATGTGTATATATCTCCCTCTGGTCTCTATTGTCTAATCATCATGTGTATATATCTCCCTCTGGTCTCTATTGTCTAATCATCATGTGTATATATCTCCCTCTGGTCTCTATTGTCTAATCATCATGTGTATATATCTCCCTCTGGTCTCTATTGTCTAATCATCATGTGTATATATCTCCCTCTGGTCTCTATTGTCTAATCATCATGTGTATATATCTCCCTCTGGTCTCTATTGTCTAATCATCATGTGTATATATCTCCCTCTGGTCTCTATTGTCTAATCATCATGTGTATATATCTCCCTCTGGTCTCTATTGTCTAATCATCATGTGTATATATCTCCCTCTGGTCTCTATTGTCTAATCATCATGTGTATATATCTCCCTCTGGTCTCTATTGTCTAATCATCATGTGTATATATCTCCCTGTGGTCTCTATTGTCTAATCATCATGTGTATATATCTCCCTCTGGTGTCTATTGTCTAATCATCATGTGTATATATCTCCCCCTGGTTTCTCATTATGTTTAAATGTGTCCCAGAGCTACCACACACTGTAACACACACTGTAACACACACTGTAACACACACTGTAACACACACTGTAACACACACTGTAACACACACTGTAACACACACTGTACACACACTGTAACACACACTGTAACACACACTGTAACACACACTGTAACACACACTGTACCACACACTGTACCACACACTGTACCACACACTGTAACACACACTGTAACACACACTGTAACACACACTGTAACACACACTGTACCACACACTGTAACACACACTGTAACACACACTGTACCACACACTGTAACACACACTGTAACACACACTGCTATGAGTTCTCACTATGATATTGGTTTGCTGGCAAAACTCAGATAAAGAAATATGTATCTGACTGCTGTCTGCTGATCTGCCTGCCTACACTTCATGTGGTGTGTGTGTGTGTATACTGTGGTGTGTGTGTGTGTGTGTGTGTATACTGTGGTGTGTGTGTGTGTGTGTGTATACTGTCGTGTGTGTATGTGTGTGTATACTGTGGTGTGTGTGTGTTTATACTGTGGTGTATGTGTGTGTGTATACTGTGGTGTGTGTGTTTATTCTGTGGTGTGTGTGTGTACTGTTGTGTGTGTGTGTGTATACTGTGGTGTGTGTTTCTCTACTGACCTTGTAGACGTTGATGGGGATTGCAATGAGGATATAGAGTAGATCTCCTAGGGCCAAAGAGCCAATCAGGATGTTGGGACCGTTCCTCATGCACTTGTTCTTGTAGATGATCCTCAGCAATGTGGAGTTCCCGATAATCCCAATGATGAAGATACCACAGCTCACCACAGTGTTAATGTATTTAAAAGCATGCTTTATCTCCGTTGGCTTGTGGCACATGGGGGGGTAGGGAGCTGGGGGAACTGGCCGGGGGGAGAGGGGAGGTACCGGCTGGGTGTTATTGTAAGTCACAGAGTCCAAGAGGAGGTAGGAATCCTCTGTAAAGTCCCCAGGGGGATGAGAAGATGTTTCACGGCTTAACCGTGATGCTGCAGCTCCTGCCAAAACACACAGTAGAAGGACAATGGACCGCATCCTGACTGTCTCACACACACACACACACATGGGCGCATACACGCACGTCCACACACACGGGCGCACACACACACACTGACTGTCAGGCTGTCCAGGATATTTGTGTTCTCTAATGAATCTGTAGAAAAACACAAGACACAAAGACACAATTACTACTGTTGTAACTACTGTGTGTGTGTGTGTGTGTGTGTGTGTGTGTGTGTGTGTGTGTGTGTGTGTGTGTGTGTGTGTGTGTGTGTGTGTGTGTGTGTGTGTGTGTGTGTGTGTGTGTGTGTGTGTGTGTGTGTGTGTGTGTGTGTGTGTGTGTGTGTGTGTGTGTGTGTGTGTGTGTGTGTGTGTGTGTGTGTGTGTGTGTGTGTGTGTGTGTGTGTGTGTGTGTGTGTGTGTGTGTGTGTGTGTGTGTGTGTGTGTGTGTGTGTGTGTGTGTGTGTGTGTGTGTGCGTGCGTGCGTGCGTGCGTGCGTGCGTGCGTGCGTGCGTGCGTGCGTGCGTGCGTGCGTGCGTGCGTGCGTGCGTGCGTGCGTGCGTGCGGCGCGTGCGTGCGTGCGTGCGTGCGTGCGTGCGTGCGTGCGTGCGTGCGTGCGTGCGTGCGTGCGTGCGTGCGTGCGTGCGTGCGTGCGTGCGTGCGTGCGTGCGTGCGTGCGTGCGTGCGTGCGTGCGTGCGTGCGTGCGTGCGTGCGTGCGTGCGTGCGTGCGTGCGTGCGTGCGTGCGTGCGTGCGTGCGTGCGTGCGTGCGTGCGTGCGTGCGTGCGTGCGTGCGTGCGTGCGTGCGTGCGTGCGTGCGTGCGTGCGTGCGTGCGTGCGTGCGTGCGTGCGTGCGTGCGTGCGTGCGTGCGTGCGTGCGTGCGTGCGTGCGTGCGTGCGTGCGTGCGTGCGTGCGTGCGTCGCGTCGCGTGCGTGCGTGCGTGCGTGCGTGCGTGCGTGCGTGCGTGCGTGCGTGCGTGCGTGCGTGCGTGCGTGCGTGCGTGCGTGCGTGCGTGCGTGCGTGCGTGCGTGCGTGCGTGCGTGCGTGCGTGCGTGCGTGCGAGACAGAGGGACCTTGTTTCCCTTGATCCCAGTCATGTGGCCCCTAATGCCAAGGGGCATCTTGTAAATTAAATGGTGGACTGAAGTTATGAAAGAGGCAATTCATTAAATGTCAGGAGGAACAGAAATACCTAACCCCTACCAGCCCTAATAAACCCCCGTACTAAATCTATAACCCCTACCAGCCCTAATAAACCCCGTACTAAATCTATAACCCCTACCAGCCCTAATAAACCCCCGTACTACATCTATAACCCTCTACCAGCCCTAATAAACCCCCGTACTAAATCTATAACCCCTACCAGCCCTAATAAACCCCCGTACTAAATCTATAACCCCTACCAGCCCTAATAAAACCCCGAACTAAATCTATAACCCCTACCAGCCCTAATAAACCCCCGTACTAAATCTATAACCCCTACCAGCCCTAATAAACCCCGTACTAAATCTATAACCCCTACCAGCCCTAATAAACCCCGTAAATCTAAATCAATAACCCCCACCAGCCCTAATAAACCCCGTACTAAATCTATAACCCCTACCAGCCCTAATAAACCCCCGTACTAAATCTATAACCCCCACCAGCCCTAATAAACCCCCGTACTAAATCTATAACCCCCACCAGCCCTAATAAACCCCCGTACTAAATCTATAACCCCCACCAGCCCTAATAAACCCCGTACTAAATCTATAACCCCTACCAGCCCTAATAAACCCCCGTACTAAATCTATAACCCCTACCAGCCCTAATAAACCCCGTACTAAATCTATAACCCCTACCAGCCCTAATAAACCCCTGTACTAAATCTATAACCCCTACCAGCCCTAATAAACCCCGTACTAAATCTATAACCCCTACCAGCCCTAATAAACCCCCGTACTAAATCTATAACCCCTACCAGCCCTAATAAACCCCCGTACTAAATCTATAACCCCTACCAGCCCTAATAAACCCCGTACTAAATCTATAACCCCTACCAGCCCTAATAAACCCCCGTACTAAATCTATAACCCCTACCAGCCCGAATAAACCCCCGTACTAAATGTATAACCCCCTACCAGCCCTAATAAACCCCCGTACTGAATCTATAACCCCCTACCAGCCCTAATAAACCCCCGTACTAAATCTATAACCCCTACCAGCCCTAATAAACCCCGTACTAAATCTATAACCCCCACCAGCCCTAATAAACCCCCGTACTAAATCTATAACCCCCACCAGCCCTAATAAACCCCGTACTAAATCTATAACCCCCCACCAGCCCTAATAAACCCCCGTACTAAATCTATAACCCCTACCAGCCCTAATAAACCCCGTACTAAATCTATAACCCCTACCAGCCCTAATAAACCCCCGTACTAAATCTATAACCCCTACCAGCCCTAATAAACCCCCGTACTAAATCTATAACCCCCTACCAGCCCTAATAAACCCCCGTACTACATCTATAACCCCCTACCAGTCCTCCCTTCTACTCGTTCTACATCTATAACACCCTACCAGGCCTCCCTACTACTCGTTCTACATCTATAACACCCTACCAGGCCTACCTACTACTCGTTCTACATCTATAACACCATACCAGCCCTCCCTTCTACTCGTTCTACATCTATAACCCCCTACCAGCCCTCCCTACTACTCGTTCTACATCTATAACACCCTACCAGCCCTCCCTACTACTCGTTCTACATCTATAACACCCTACCAGCCCTCCCTTCTACTCGTTCTACATCTATAACACCCTACCAGCCCTCCCTTCTACTCGTTCTACATCTATAACACCCTACCAGCCCTCCCTACTACTCGTTCTACATCTATAACACCATACCAGCCCTCCCTTCTACTCGTTCTACATCTATAACCCCCTACCAGCCCTCCCTACTACTCGTTCTACATCTATAACACCCTACCAGCCCTCCCTACTACTCGTTCTACATCTATAACACCCTACCAGCCCTCCCTTCTACTCGTTCTACATCTATAACACCCTACCAGCCCTCCCTTCTACTCGTTCTACATCTATAACACCCTACCAGCCCTCCCTACTACTCGTTCTACATCTATAACACCCTACCAGCCCTCCCTTCTACTCGTTCTACATCTATAACCCCCTACCAGCCATCCCTACTACTCGTTCTACATCTATAACACCCTACCAGCCCTCCCTTCTACTCGTTCTACATCTATAACCCCCTACCAGCCCTCCCTACTACTCGTTCTACATCTATAACACCCTACCAGCCCTCCCTTCTACTCGTTCTACATCTATAACCCCCTACCAGCCCTCCCTACTACTCGTTCTACATCTATAACACCCTACCAGCCCTCCCTTCTACTCGTTCTACATCTATAACACCCTACCAGCCCTCCCTACTACTCGTTCTACATCTATAACCCCTACCAGCCCTCCCTACTACTCGTTCTACATCTATAACCCCCTACCAGCCCTCCCTACTACTCGTTCTACATCTATAACACCCTACCAGCCCTCCCTACCACTCGTTCTACATCTATAACACCCTACCAGCCCTCCCTACTACTCGTTCTACATCTATAACACCCTACCAGCCCTCCCTTCTACTCGTTCTACATCTATAACACCCTACCAGCCCTCCCTTCTACTCGTTCTACATCTATAACACCCTACCAGCCCTCCCTTCTACTCGTTCTACATCTATAACACCCTACCAGCCCTCCCTACTACTCGTTCTACATCTATAACACCCTACCAGCCCTCCCTTCTACTCGTTCTACATCTATAACCCCTACCAGCCATCCCTACTACTCGTTCTACATCTATAACACCCTACCAGCCCTCCCTTCTACTCGTTCTACATCTATAACCCCTACCAGCCCTCCCTACTACTCGTTCTACATCTATAACCCCCTACCAGCCCTCCCTACTACTCGTTCTACATCTATAACACCCTACCAGCCCTCCCTACTACTCGTTCTACATCTATAACCCCCTACCAGCCCTCCCTACTACTCGTTCTACATCTATAACCCCCTACCAGCCCTCCCTACCACTCGTTCTACATCTATAACACCCTACCAGTCCTCCCTACTACTCGTTCTACATCTATAACACCCTACCAGCCCTCCCTTCTACTCGTTCTACATCTATAACCCCCTACCAGCCATCCCTACTACTCGTTCTACATCTATAACACCCTACCAGCCCTCCCTTCTACTCGTTCTACATCTATAACCCCCTACCAGCCCTCCCTACTACTCGTTCTACATCTATAACACCCTACCAGCCCTCCCTACTACTCGTTCTACATCTATAACACCCTACCAGCCCTCCCTACTACTCGTTCTACATCTATAACCCCTACCAGCCCTCCCTTCTACTCGTTCTACATCTATAACCCCTACCAGCCCTCCCTACTACTCGTTCTACATCTATAACACCCTACCAGCCCTCCCTTCTACTCGTTCTACATCTATAACCCCCTACCAGCCCTCCCTACTACTCGTTCTACATCTATAACACCCTACCAGCCCTCCCTACTACTCGTTCTACATCTATAACCCCTACCAGCCCTCCCTTCTACTCGTTCTACATCTATAACACCCTACCAGCCCTCCCTACTACTCGTTCTACATCTATAACACCCTACCAGCCCTCCCTACTACTCGTTCTACATCTATAACACCCTACCAGCCCTCCCTACTACTCGTTCTACATCTATAACCCCCTACCAGCCCTCCCTTCTACTCGTTCTACATCTATAACACCCTACCAGCCCTCCCTACTACTCGTTCTACATCTATAACCCCCTACCAGCCCTCCCTACTACTCGTTCTACATCTATAACCCCCTACCAGCCCTCCCTTCTACTCGTTCTACATCTATAACCCCTACCAGCCCTCCCTACTACTCGTTCTACATCTATAACCCCCTACCAGCCCTCCCTACTACTCGTTCTACATCTATAACCCCCTACCAGCCCTCCCTACCACTCGTTCTACATCTATAACACCCTACCAGTCCTACCTACTACCCGTCCTACATCTATAACCCCCTACCAGGCCTCCCTTCTACTCGTTCTACATCTATAACACCCTACCAGCCCTCCCTTCTACTCGTTCTACATCTATAACACCCTACCAGTCCTACCTACTACTCGTTCTACATCTAGCAGTAGGGTTATGTGAGGAGCAGTAGGGTTATTCAATGGAGTATTGCCTAACTGACTGTGAGTTTGTACAATAAGCTATTATACAATAGATAATAGTTGATACAAATGAACACTAAGGTACCGGTACCAGTAAATATCCCAGGTAGGCTACTGGTAAACCTCACAGCCAAAAGCCCACCTGAATGAGCGATGCTTCAGCCTACAGACTCGTAAATTGTTGGCATTTGACATGAAGCTCAGCCTGTATACAACATGCTTTGGTTGGGGACAATAGTTTATTTCTAGCCATTTGCATTCATGTCACTCATACAAGTCACTCATTTTGGCCCAGATAACACTAACTATATGAAGCCATATCCCACATAAGTCAAGTCTGTGAGGGTTATCACGGTATTTCATTCATGTGATGCACACATGGTGAGAAATGTATGTTATACATATGTAAAAACATTTGCTTTAAAACAATAACAGACGTGGAAATATAACAGAAAACACGCTAAAGCACAATTAGAGGAACCACAGTTTTGTAATCCTTCTAATTTGTCTGTGCCTCTGGGTCAATTGACCCACTTCTAGTGTTACACACAAAAAAGTCAAAACACCCTGCCAAGAGACACTCTCTAGTTGGCATAAGTACTGGGTAAAATATATATATATATATAAATATATGTGTGTGTGTCTGTGTGTCTGAATAATGCAAAAGAACAAGGATAGATGTGTGAGAAGATTGCAGAAAAAAAGAGCAATGTCCAGGTTTATGTATCAAATTGTGCAGAATAACTATATCTAGTTATATACACAGTTGTCCAAATGAAGAATTTTCACATTTTTGTTATAACTAAGTTGTAAGTTTAGGTTACCAAATAATCAAAGCCAATTGTAATATTTGTTTACTGCATTTACCATATTTTTTTACTCTTATTTTACAGATCATGCACAACCCATTTGTCATTAGAGGTTAGGGGTTAGAAGTTAGAGGTGAGGGTTAGAGGTGAGGGTTAAAAGTTAGGGGTTAGAGGTGAGGGTTATAGGTTATGGGTTAGAGGTGAGAGTTAGAGATGAGGGTTTGAGCTGAGGGTTAGAGGTGAGGGTTAGAGGTAAGGGGCTAGAGGTGAGGGTTAGAGGTGAGGGGTTAGAGGTTAGGGGCTAGAGGTGAGGGGCTAGAAGTGAGGGTTAGAGGTGAGGGGTTAGAGGTTAGGGGCTAGAGGTGAGGGTTAGAGGTAAGGGGCTAGAGGTGAGGGTTAGAGGTGAGGGGTTAGAGGTGAGGGGCTAGAAGTGAGGGTTAGAGGTGAGGGGTTAGAGGTTAGGGGCTTGAGGTAAGGGTTAGAGGTGAGGGGTTAGAGGTTAGGGGCTAGAGGTGAGGTTTATAGGTGAGGGGTTAGACGTAAGGGGCTAGAGGTGAGGGTTATAGGTGAGGGGTTAGAGGTGAGGATTAGAGATGAGGTTTAGGTGTTTATTATCATATTTCTGTTTTTTTTACTTAATACATTTACTTTATTAGTCAGGAGGAAACCTAGCCCTCCAAATATAATACAAAATGGCCGAAAGATTTTTATGTTAATGTTTTTTGTAAATGGTGGCCAATGAATGAAATTTCATAATGACTGATGATTGGTCACACACAACAGGATTCAAGATGCCATAACTCTGTAGTACCTTAAAAAAGTTTTATTTTGATATGTGAAAAAATTACCAATCCTGTTTGTAATATTCATTGACAGGATATCAAGGCGTAGTCATGGGGGGGAGGGGTTCCCGTTCGGTGGGCTGATGGTCACATCACTGCTTTTTGCGGATGATGTGATCCTGAAAGCTGGGTCATGACCGAAAGAACGAGATCGTGGGTACAAGCGGCCGAAATGGGTTTTCTCAGAAAGGTGGCTGGCCTCTCCCTTAGGGATAGGGTGAGAAGCTCAGTCATCCGAGAGGAACTCGGAGTAGAGCCGCTGCTCCTTTGCGTAGAAAGGAGCCAGTTGAGGTGGTTCGGGCATCTTGTACGAATGCCACCTGGGCGCCTCCCTAGAGAGGTGTTTCAGGCACGTCCAGCTGGGAGGAGATCTCGGGGAAGACCCAGGACTAGGTGGAGAGATTATATCTCCACACTGGCCTGGGAACGCCTCGGGATTCCCCAGTCAGAGCTGGCTAATGTTGCCCGGGAAAGGGAAGTTTGGGGTCCCCTGCTAGAGCTGCTACCCCCGCGACCGACCCTGGATAAGCGGTTGAAGATGAGATGAGGAGATGATATGAAAAAATTACTGCGTAGGAGCTGGGTAAACTTGAGTCAATTGGACCCCCAAATAAAACTGTGTTCAATGCTAATGCTGCAGAATTTTTGTCTCTTGATCTGCTGCTTAAACTGACTTGATTCTTGTCTTGACAGGTGTCACATTTTTTGTCTTTCAACTCGAAATAAAGCAAAATTATTACAAACAAAACAGCACTTCGGCACTTACTCAGGACTTGTTAGCAAAGGTTAGCATGATTAGCATGATTGCTCTGGTTCGTGAAGCATTCCAGCAATCCAATTATTTTGACACATACGCAACTAGGTGATGCTATAGGCACACACTTTTGGCAATTTGTCATTGCCCTGCTGCTGTATATATCAAATATGTCTAACAATGAGTGTACGTGCCTTATTCCTCACGGTGAACAAAAAAGTATATTGGACCCTTAAGGTTTGCCAAGATGGAATGTCTTCTACAGTGAAAAATTGGAAAAACCTTCACAAATTGTTTTTATTTGAACCGTTGCTCCGATTGACCTGAAACCTGGATTGACATGTTTACATTCATGGCTTGTTTGGAGAAATCCACCATTGCTGCAGGCAGCTATATTTATTTTTATTGTAGCTGCGCTGCTGTGAAGAACTGGCAAAGAAACCAGCAGTCTGTTGAACAATCAGTATCTTTTGTTTCTTGTTAATAGGAAAGTTATAACTCTATATATCTTTTGTAATTAAAATTTTGAAAGCGTAATAAAATAGCAGCATGATGTATAAATATATTGTAATACTAGTATAGAGCATACAAATATGTTTATATAAGTGTCATGCACCGAGCGGCGTAGTGTGGAGGAAGCCATATGCAAAGAGCCGTATAATCCGTTCAACAAGGTATGTTTATTGAAAACAACAAAGTAAAACAAACCTATACCGGCGAGAAAATGCTAACTGGGCTAACAAAAGGTGCGCATATAGCGTCTTATAAATACAGTCCGTTACCCAACAGAGCAATGTACACCACACTCACCTCTATACAATGTGACAAGGAAAACAATGCTAAGCAAGGAGTGACTTGCTAGCGACCCCTTTATATCCCCACATAAAGTGACAGATTACTAACAGCTGTGACCACGTGAAAGAGGAAGTAATCACAGCTAGTGAGAACAAAAACACGGAAGTGGATCACCGAAATGTAAGTGTAGCAACGCCACCACACCAATCGTGACAGTATCCCCCACTAAAAGGCTAGCTCCCCAGATAGCCGAACGAACTAACAAAAACCATAAGGGAGCAACAAGACAGGACCCACAGTTAAACCCAATGGGTTAGTCCATCAGGACGGGTCCAGTCCTTACAAGGCCCTGGAGGACCAACCGCCATGTTGTGTGGCTGAGAGTCCGCCATCGTGAGCGCCGTCGTGGCGGCGGCCATCGTGGACGCAGTCGTGGCGGCGGCCATCGTGAGCGTAGTCGTGGCGGCGGCCATCGTGAGCGTAGTCGTGGCGGCGGCCATCGTGAGCGTCGTCGTGGCGGCGGCCATCGTGAGCGTCGTCGTGGCGGCGGCCATCGTGAGCGTCGTCGTGGCGGCGGCCATCGTGAGCGAGTCGTGGCGGCGGCCATCGTGAGCGTAGTCGTGGCGGCGGCCATCGTGAGCGAGTCGTGGCGGCGGCCATCGTGAGCGAGTCGTGGCGGCGGCCATCGTGAGCGAGTCGTGGCGGCGGCCATCGTGAGCGTAGTCGTGACGGCGGCCATCGTGAGCGAGTCGTGGCGGCGGCCATCGTGAGCGAGTCGTGGCGGCGGCCATCGTGAGCGTCGCGTGGCGGCGGCCATCGTGAGCGTCGTCGTGGCGGCGGCCATCGTGAGCGTCGTCGTGGCGGCGGCCATCGTGAGCGTTGTCGTGGCGGCGGCCATCGTGAGCGTCGTCGTGGCGCGGCCCTCGTGGGCGGCGATGCGGCAGCCATTGTGGGCGGCGATGAGGCAGCCATTGTGGGCGGCGATGCGGCAGCCATTGTAAGCGGCGATGCGGCAGCCATTGTGGGCGGCGATGCGGCAGCCATTGTGGGCGGCGATGCGGCAGCCATTGTGGGCGGCGATGCGGCAGCCATTGTGGGCGGCGATGCGGCAGCCATTGTGGGCGGCGATGCGGCAGCCATTGTGGGCGGCGATGCGGCAGCCATTGTGGGTGGCGATGCGGCAGCCATTGTGGGCGGCGATGCGGCAGCCATTGTGGGCGGCGATGCGGCAGCCATTGTGGGCGGCGATGCGGCAGCCATTGTGGGCGGCGATGCGGCAGCCATTGTGGGCGGCGATGCGGCAGCCATTGTGGTCGGCGATGCGGCCGCCATCTTGAGCGCCGGCGTGACGGCAACAGCCATCTTGGGCGCTGGCGTGACGACGGCAACCATCTTGAGCGCTGGCGTGACGGCAACAGCCATCTTGAGCGCTGGCGTGACGGCGGGAACCATCGTAGACGCTGGCGAGACGGCGGCAGCCATCTTGGGCGCTGGCGGGACGACGGCAGCCATCTTGAGCGCTGGCGGGACGACGGCAGCCATCTTGAGCGCTGGCGTGACGGCAACAGCCATCTTGAGCGCTGGCGGGACGGCGGGAGCCATCGTGGACGCTGGCGAGACGGCGGCAGCCATCTTGGGCGCTGGCGAGACGGCGGCAGCCATCTTGGGCGCTGGCGGGACGACGGCAGCCATCTTGGGCGCTGGCGGGACGGCGGGAGCCATCGTGGACGCTGGCGGGACGGTGGCAGATATCTTGGGCGCTGGCGTGACAGCGGGGACCATCGTGGACGCTGGCGTGACGGCGGCAGCCATCTTGGGCGCTGGCGTGACGACGGCAACAGCCATCTTGGGCGCTGGCGTGACGGCAACAGCCATCTTGGGCGCTGGCGTGACGGCAACAGCCATCTTGGGCGCTGGCGTGACGGCAACAGCCAGCTTGGGCGCTGGCGTGACGGCGGGGACCATCGTGGACGCTGGCGCGACGGCGGCAGCCATCTTGGGCGCTGGCGGGACGGCGGGAGCCATCGTAGACGCTGGCTGGACGGTGGCAGCCATCTTGGGCGCTGGCGTGACAGCGGGGACCATCGTGGACGCTGCCGTGACGGCGGCAGCCATCTTGGGCGCTGGCGTGACGACGGCAACAGCCATCTTGGGCGCTGGCGTGACGGCGACCATCTCAGGCGCAGGCGTGGTGGCGACCATCTCGGGCGCAGGCTCCTGGAAGTCCAGCCATATCCTCCACCACGTCCTAATAACAGCCGTGGGCTGTTCATCCAACCCCTCCGGGGGTTTTTCTGTCCCTGACGTAGGTGGCCGAAAAGGGTCTTCCCACGGCGGGGGTAGTGGCTGTAGCTCCAGGGCTCTTGCTGGCCCTGGCTGCAGCCCCGGAACAGTGGGCGGTGTCTTCTGCCCGCCCCAGCCGACGTCCGATGTTGCGGGGACTAGTCGACTGAGGACGGGATCCCATAGCAGGGCGTCTTCCAGGGAGTCCTCCTCCACTCGCTCGTAGACTGCCTCCTCATCATCCGAGGAGAGGGAGTCGGACCCCCAATCACCCTGCCAGGTATAGCGCTGCTTCTGCTGCTCCGTGGGTTGACGGTGAGCTTCATACCTCGGAGCGCTATAGCTTGCCCCTCCGAGGGATCCACTCACCGTCCGGCTCTGCGGGCTTCTTGGTTGGCTTAGCATTCTGTCATGCACCGAGCGGCGTAGTGTGGAGGAAGCCATATGCAAAGAGCCGTATAATCCGTTCAACAAGGTATGTTTATTGAAAACAACAAAGTAAAACAAACCTATACCGGCGAGAAAATGCTAACTGGGCTAACGAAACAAAAGGTGCGCATATAGTGTCTTATAAATACAGTCCGTTACCCAACAGAGCAATGTACACCACACTCACCTCTATACAATGTGACAAGGAAAACAATGCTAAGCAAGGAGTGACTTGCTAGCGACCCCTTTATATCCCCACATAAAGTGACAGATTACTAACAGCTGTGACCACGTGAAAGAGGAAGTAATCACAGCTAGTGAGAACAAAAACACGGAAGTGGATCACCGAAATGTAAGTGTAGCAACGCCACCACACCAATCGTGACAATAAGTTTACTGTATAAATTGATTGTAATATACGTTTACTGTATGACTTGATTGTAATACTAGTGTACTATAGACATATATTGTAATGCTAGTTTACTGTATACATATATTGTAATGCGGGTTTACTATATACATATATTGTAATGCTAGTTTACTACATACATTGTAATGCTAGTTTACTATATACACATATTGTAATGCTAGTTTACTATATACATATATTGTAATGCGGGTTTACTATATACATATATTGTAATGCTAGTTTACTATATACGTACATTGTAATGCTAGTTTACTATATACACATATTGTAATGCTAGTTTACTATATACATATATTGTAATGCTAGTTTACTATATACATATATTGTAATGCTAGTTTACTATATACATATATTATAATGCTAGTTTACTATATACACATATTGTAATGCTAGTTTACTATATACATATATTGTAATGCTAGTTTACTGTATACATATATTGTAATGCGGGTTTACTGTATACATATATTGTAATGCTAGTTAACTATATACATATATTGTAATGCTAGTTTACTGTATACATATGATATATTGTAATGCTAGTTTACTGTATACATATATTGTAATGCTAGTTTACTATATACATATATTATAATGCTAGTTTACTATATACACATATTGTAATGCTAGTTGACTGTATAAATTGATTCTAATGCTAGTGTACTATATACATATACTGTAATGCTAGTTTACTATATACATATATTGTAATGCTAGTTTACTATATACATATATTGTAATGCTAGTTTACTATTATCATATATTGTAATGCTAGTTTACTATATACATATATTGTAATGCTAGTTTACTCTATACATATATTGTAATGCTAGTTTACTATATACATATATAGTAATGCTAGTTTACCACATAAATATATTGTAATGCTAGTTTACTATATACATATATTGTAATGCTAGTTTACTGTATACATTTATTGTAATACTAGTTTACAGCATTTATATTGTAATATTAAATTTACTCCATAAATATATTGTAATACTAGTTTCAATACATATTTCCAATTTTTGCTTTTTAGGCCAATGAACCTGTCTGACACCACCGTCCCATCTGCGGGATCATTGCAGTACCCTATACAACCACTAGGGATACTTGCAGTACCCAATACAACCACTAGGGATACTTGCAGTACCCAATACAACCACTACAACCTCAACACAAAGATTGCGAAATTCAAAAATGTCTGTTTAATAATATACTACATGCTTATATTGTCCATAAAGGTTAGAATCTCCCCGTTCTAACAATGTTTTAAAATAGCTAAAACACTGCAGCAATAGAAAGGACTGCTAATGGCGACGATGACGTCATCATTGTTGTAAACACTTTTTAACCATAGCGATTATATACAATAATATTGTACTTACATCAGCCAAAGTCCATCGTTTTTCTTTTCCTATAGTCCCAGGGATATTATAGCATCGTTTATGACCATTAGTAATCCATAATAATCCATATTCAGGCGAGAATATAAGTTTACAACATTTAACATAATCTGTTTCACTCAAAACGGCAGCTTCCATGAAGAACTCACTTCCTTATCGAAGGTAAAGACTTCATTTCCCATAGCGCTTTGCTCCCATTCGTCTACATAGTAATCTGAACGTGTAGGAGCTGATTGAATCACTCACTAGACCGAATGTAAAAAACACCACCTCTTAGTAAAATAACTGTATCTTTGTCGTTAAACAAGCTAGAGACTTGAAACAAAGCCTGGCATAAAGCTGAGACTTAGCTCATGCCATATTTTGTGTTACATTATCGTTAATTAATTGAACATTTCCACAAAATTCATACTGTTTTCTTTTAAATGCCCTGTAACAAATATTCCTACATGGTTCTGTTCCAGAGCAATATCCATTTAGATTGGGGTGGGTCATTTTAGGCGGAAATTGTGGTCTGGGGCTCTGTCAAGAAGTGGTTAATCATTCCAAAGAAAAACAAACCATTTCCTGTGTTGTTAAATATAACAACATTCATAAGTAAACTTTCCCAATTTTGTAGCATATTCTTCACGTTTTTACATCTGAGGAATGCGTTTTCCCAATCTCCATTAACAATTGTATATTTAAGCATTGAAACAAAAGACAACTTTTTGGGTAGAATACCTTGAAAAAATAACATGATTACTGTTAACTTACATATTACAAATCAGTGCGCACCTCATCAAACCAATGTGTAATTAATCACTAAACCAGAGTGTCTCGCTTCTAATAAAACCTTATTTAATCATCCAATCAGATCTAAATGTTAGTATGATTCCACTATATAGGGTTAAGCTATATTGTAAAGCTATACGGTTATAACCTCACCTTGGGATGTTTCTGGGTGCTACTGGTCCAATAATCCATTAATAGAGCGTAATAACAGTTACACTATATGTAAAGTAGATCTTGTACTCTCTACTCCCAACATCACTCTGGATACTATCTCTCCTCCTCCAACCCTCCAGTCTCTCTCTCACGCGCCTGACACGGAACTGGTTTGGAGCTGGGTGCTGGAGACTGCTGTTCGGGTAACCAATCACTGAAGGGATGTTCCAGATATCTGCTTCCACATTTTATTTCACTTTGATCAGGTTACTTGCCTTGAGGAAATATAAAGGCCTCAACATTTGTTGATAATTATTACCACTAAATATTACTTTTGTAGAACAGCTTAACTCCTGAAAGTGAAATTGACTAACCAATTTTATTAATCTAATGTAAAACAGAATAGTTATATTGGAAAAAATGTCTTTACTACATCCTTTGTCTCTCTAGTTTATATATCACTGTGCCTCTCTAGTTTATATATCACTGTGCCTCTCTAGTTTATATATCACTGTGTCTCTCTAGTTTATATATCACTGTGTCTCTCTAGTTTATATATCACTGTGCCTCTCTAGTTTATATATCACTGTGCCTCTCTAGTTTATATATCACTGTGTCTCTCTAGTTTATATATCACTGTGCCTCTCTAGTTTATATATCACTGTGCCCCTCTAGTTTATATATCACTGTGCCTCTCTAGTTTATATATCACTGTGCCTCTCTAGTTTATATATCACTGTGCTTCTCTAGTTTATATATCACTGTGTCTCTCTAGTTTATATATCACCGTGTCTCTCTAGTTTATATATCACTGTGTCTTTCTAGTTTAAATATCACTGTGCCTCTCTAGTTTATATATCACTGTGCCTCTCTAGTTTATATATCACTGTGCCTCTCTAGTTTATATATCACTGTGTCTCTCTAGTTTATATATCACTGTGTCTCTCTAGTTTATATATCACTGTGCCTCTCTAGTTTATATATCACTGTGCCTCTCTAGTTTATATATCACTGTGCCTCTCTAGTTTATATATCATCTCTAGTTTATATATCACTGTGCCTCTCTAGTTTATATATCACTGTGCCTCTCTAGTTTATATATCACTGTGTCTCTCTAGTTTATATATCACTGTGTCTCTCTAGTTTATATATCACTGTATCTCTCTAGTTTATATATCACTGTGCCTCTCTAGTTTATATATCACTGTGTCTCTCTAGTTTATATATCACTGTGCCTCTCTAGTTTATATATCACTGTGTCTCTCTAGTTTATATATCACTGTGCCTCTCTAGTTTATATATCACTGTGCCTCTCTAGTTTATATATCACTGTGCCTCTCTAGTTTATATATCACTGTGTCTCTCTAGTTTATATATCACTGTGTCTCTCTAGTTTATATATCACTGTGTCTCTCTAGTTTATATATCACTGTGCCTCTCTAGTTTATATATCACTGTGCCTCTCTAGTTTATATATCACTGTGCCTCTCTAGTTTATATATCACTGTGTCTCTCTAGTTTATATATCACTGTGTCTCTCTAGTTTATATATCACTGTGTCTCTCTAGTTTATATATCACTGTGTCTCTCTAGTTTATATATCACTGTGTCTCTCTAGTTTATATATCACTGTGTCTCTCTAGTTTATATATCACTGTGCCTCTCTAGTTTATATATCATCTCTCTAGTTTATATATCACTGTGCCTCTCTAGTTTATATATCACTGTGCCTCTCTAGTTTAGTTTATATATCACTGTGCCTCTCTAGTTTATATATCACTGTGCCTCTCTAGTTTATATATATCTAGTTTATATATCTGTGTCTCTCTAGTTTATATATCACTGTGCCTCTCTAGTTTATATATCACTGTGCCTCTCTAGTTTATATATCACTGTGCCTCTCTAGTTTATATATCACTGTGCCTCTCTAGTTTATATATCACTGTGTCTCTCTAGTTTATATATCACTGTGTCTCTCTAGTTTATATATCACTGTGCCTCTCTAGTTTATATATCACTGTGCCTCTCTAGTTTATATATCACTGTGCCTCTCTAGTTTATATATCACTGTGCCTCTCTAGTTTATATATCACTGTGCCTCTCTAGTTTATATATCACTGTGCCTCTCTAGTTTATATATCACTGTGCCTCTCTAGTTTATATATCACTGTGCCTCTCTAGTTTATATATCACTGTGCCTCTCTAGTTTATATATCACTGTGCCTCTCTAGTTTATATATCACTGTGCCTCTCTAGTTTATATATCACTGTGCCTCTCTAGTTTATATATCACTGTGCCTCTCTAGTTTATATATCACTGTGCCTCTCTAGTTTATATATCACTGTGTCTCTCTAGTTTATATATCACTGTCTCTCTCTATAAGATATATCACAACAGAATGAGTCTCCAGACAAAAAGCAAAGCACCGACCGATTCGCTGACTGGGTGACGATGCGTCATTTGATCATTGTATTTTTGCCGCACTAGATGGCGGTCTCTCTGCCGCACTAGATGGCGGTCTCTCAGCCCCCGAGGCATATTCAGGGCTGGACCTGCGGTCCTGGACTGACCCAAAGGTCTTTGGGTTTAACTGTGGGTTCTTTAAATCCCTGTTGCTCCCTTGTTTTGGTTTTATATTTCTATTTCATGGCTGGGATCTGGGGAGCAAGCATTCTTTAGTGGGGGATAAATGTCACGATTGGTGTGGTGGCGTTGCTACACGGACATATTTCGGTGATGCACTTCCTTGTTTCACTTCCGTGTTTACGTTTGTCTCACGGCTGTTTGCACTTGTAATCAATGGGATATAAGAGGGTCGCGAGCAGTGCACTCGTGGCTTCGCATTGTTACCAGTTCACGTTCGTTTATATGGTGAGTGTTTGTCCTTAGAGTTTACTGTATTTGAATGTCTGTTTTAAGTCGCTTTGTGTAAGCGCATTTTATTTCATTACAGTATATGTTTTCCTTTCGTGTTACGTGGTTGTTTTAGTTTTGTGTAAATTAAACGCCAGTACGAAGGAGGTATCAAGCTCTGCAATTGGCTTCAACCGCACTACACCACCCTGGTTCGTGACAATAAACGCATGAAGCAATTTTCAACTTCATTTAAAAAGTGGTTATTTTTTATTTACCTTTACGCTTTGAATGTTAAATAACTTTAAATTTGTGTTTACTGTGATTATTTTAACAGAATAAAGCGGGAGGATAAAGCGCGCATATCTAGGAGCATTCCTAAAAGGAGATTTCTGAAAGTTAATAGAGTGCCGCAAAAAGATGATTCCAGGTTCTGCTGGGTACTAGATTACAGACATCCCTCCTCAAGTCAAGGATGGAAGTGGAACACACAAGTATATTTTACACTGATATTCCGAAATAGTTACAATTTAGGAACATAGTCAATGCAAATGACAGTCAGTCAATTTTCAAGCCACCAAGCATTAGGATACGCCTATGTCGACTTTCATTGAACAAACCACCCAAAGAAAAAAACTCAAAATACACTGTTCCAAATTATTATGCACAACAGTGTCAAAACATATTATAGGTTTATAGGTCATTTGTTCAATTTGCAGCATTAGTAAGTCATATTAGGAAATACAAAGCTATGTGGGTGGCAGACTACTGGAATATGTGTGTGGCAGACTACTGGAGTATGTGGGTGGCAGACTACTGGAATATGTGTGTGGCAGACTACTGGAATATGTGGGTGGCAGACTACTGGAATATGTGTGTGGCAGACTACTGGAGTATGTGGGTGGCAGACTACTGGAATATGTGTGTGGCAGACTACTGGAATATGTGGGTGGCAGACTACTGGAATATGTGTGTGGCAGACTACTGGAGTATGTGGGTGGCAGACTACTGAAATATGCGGGTGGCAGACTACTGGAATATGTGGGTGGCAGACTACTGGAATATGTGTGTGGCAGACTACTGGAATATGTAGGTGGCAGACTACTGGAATATGTGGGTGGCAGACTACTGGAATATGTGGGTGGCAGACTACTGGAATATGCGGGTGGCAGACTACTGGAATAAGTTGGTGGCAGACTACTGGAATATGTGGGTGGCAGACTACTGGAAAATGTGAATGGCAGACTACTGGAATATGTGGGTGGCAGACTACTGGAAAATGTGAATGGCAGACTACTGGAATATGTGGGTGGCAGACTAGAATAGAGGGCTGTCAGACATGCAGACCACAGACTGCATCTGGATGACAGGTTGATAAATGAAGTGTAAATGCAGATGACATTGCCTCAGTGTTACAAATGAGACAACTACTTCTGGGTGTTGGGAAAGAGTATATGTTATCCAGGCATAGTTGCTTGAGTGTTATGTAATTGCAGTAACATATTCCAAAAACACTACTTGTGTTTTTTGTAGGTATTACAGCACTGATAAGAAGGGCCTCATTTGTATCCCATGACCAAGATAACAAAAATAGAACATGTTTCTGGTCTTGCTTAAATGTTTTGATTCTTAATAAAGGCTTTTCCAGGCAAGTATTAGACCAGGGTTCTAATCATGTTTACGGTTGGAATTTGAGATTAATGTTTGTGATGAGATTTGGGAATAGGGTGTTGGTGTTAAGTTTAGGGGTTGGGAAAAACACTGTGTGTGTTGGTGTTAAGTTTAGGGGTTGGGAAAAACACTGTGTGTGTTGGTGTTAAGTTTAGGGGTTGGGACACACACTGTGTGTGTGTTGGTGTTAAGTTTAGGGGTTGGGAAAAACACTGTGTGTGTTGGTGTTAAGTTTAGGGGTTGGGAAAAACACTGTGTGTGTTGGTGTTAAGTTTAGGGGTTGGGAAAAACACTGTGTGTGCTGGTGTTAAGTTTAGGGGTTGGGAAAAACACTGTGTGTGTTGGTGTTAAGTTTAGGGGTTGGGAAACACACCGTGTGTGTGTTGGTGTTAAGTTTAGGGGTTGGGAAAAACACTGTGTGCGTTGGTGTTAAGTTTAGGGGTTGGGACACACACTGTGTGTGTGTTGGTGTTAAGTCTAGGGGATGGGACACACACTGTGTGTGTGTGTTGGTGTTAAGTTTAGGGGTTGGGACACACACTGTGTGTGTGTTGGTGTTAAGTCTAGGGGATGGGACACACACTGTGTGTGTGTGTTGGTGTTAAGTTTAGGGGTTGGGACACACACTGTGTGTGTGTTGGTGTTAAGTTTAGGGGTTGGGACACACACTGTGTGTGTGTTGGTGTTAAGTTTAGGGGTTGGGACACACACTGTGTGTGTGTTGGTGTTAAGTTTAGGGGTTGGGACACACACTGTGTCTGAGTGCCTGTGTTTTTCATACTATCAGGTCTATATAGCAGAGAGGGAATTCCCGTTCGACTCAAACTTTCTCCTCGTGAATCTAGTTACCGCCTGTAGACAAGACTCTAAAAAAATAGCTGAATCATTTCCTAATTCTCTCTTAGCTCTGGTCAGATGAACACTTCCCAGCTCTTTTCTCTCTCTCAGCTCTGGTCTCTCTCTCTCAGCTCTGGTCTATCTCTGCTCTGGTCTCTCTCTCTGCTCTGGTCTCTCTCTCTGCTCTGGTCTCTCTCTCAGCTCTGGTCTCTCTCTCTGCTCTGGTCTCTCTCTCTGCTCTGGTCTCTCTCTCTGCTCTGGTCTCTCTCTTTGCTCTGGTCTCTCTCTCAGCTCTGGTCTCTCTCTCAGCTCTGGTCTCTCTCTCTGCTCTGGTCTCTCTCTTTGCTCTGGTCTCTCTCTTTGCTCTGGTCTCTCTCTCTTTGCTCTGGTCTCTCTCTCTGCTCTGGTCTCTCTCTCTTTGCTCTGGTCTCTCTCTCTGCTCTGGTCTCTCTCTTTGCTCTGGTCTCTCTCTCAGCTCTGGTCTCTCTCTCTGCTCTGGTCTCTCTCTTTGCTCTGGTCTCTCTCTCTCAGCTCTGGTCTATCTCTGCTCTGGTCTCTCTCTCTGCTCTGGTCTCTCTCTCTGCTCTGGTCTCTCTCTCTGCTCTGGTCTCTCTCTCAGCTCTGGTCTCTCTCTCTCTGCTCTGGTCTCTCTCTCTGCTCTGGTCTCTCTCTCTGCTCTGGTCTCTCTCTTTGCTCTGGTCTCTCTCTCAGCTCTGGTCTCTCTCTCTCAGCTCTGGTCGCTCTCTCAGCTCTGGTCTCTCTCTCTGCTCTGGTCTCTATCTTTGCTCTGGTCTCTCTCTTTGCTCTGGTCTCTCTCTCAGCTCTGGTCTCTCTCTCTGCTCTGGTCTCTCTCTCTTTGCTCTGGTCTCTCTCTCTGCTCTGGTCTCTCTCTTTGCTCTGGTCTCTCTCTCAGCTCTGGTCTCTCTCTCTGCTCTGGTCTCTCTCTTTGCTCTGGTCTCTCTCTCTGCTCTGGTCTATCTCTGCTCTGGTCTCTCTCTCTGCTCTGGTCTCTCTCTCTGCTCTGGTCTCTCTCTTAGCTCTGGTCTATCTCTGCTCTGGTCTCTCTCTCAGCTCTGGTCTATCTCTGCTCTGGTCTCTCTCTTTGCTCTGGTCTCTCTCTCAGCTCTTGTCTCTATCTCTGCTCTGGTCTCTCTCTCTGCTCTGGTCTCTCTCTCTGCTCTGGTCTCTCTCTTAGCTCTGGTCTATCTTAGCTCTGGTCTCTCTATCTGCTCTGGTCTCTCTCTGCTCTGGTCTCTCTCTTTGCTCTGGTCTCTCTCTGCTCTGGTCTCTCTCTCAGCTCTGGTCTATCTCTGCTCTGGTCTCTCTCTCTGCTCTGGTCTCTCTCTCTGCTCTGGTCTCTCTCTTAGCTCTGGTCACATCTCTGCTCTGGTATCCTCTCAGCTCTGGTCTCTCTCTCGTTCTCTGGTCACATCTGTATTGTATCCTCAGCTCTGGTCTCTCTCTCGTTCTCTGGTCACATCTGTATTGTATCCTCAGCTCTGGTCTCTCTCTCGTTCTCTGGTCACATCTGTATTGTATCCTCAGCTCTGGTCTCTCTCTCGTTCTCTGGTCACATCTGTATTGTATCCTCAGCTCTGGTCTCTCTCCTCGTTCTCTGGTCACATCTGTATTGTATCCTCAGCTCTGGTCTCTCTCTCGTTCTCTGGTCATCTCTGCTCTGGTCTCCTCAGCTCTGGTCTCTCTCTCGTTCTCTGGTCACATCTGTATTGTATCCTCAGCTCTGGTCTCTCTCTCGTTCTCTGGTCACATCTGCTCTGGTCTCTCTCAGCTCTGGTCTCTCTCTCGTTCTCTGGTCACATCTGTATTGTATCCTCAGCTCTGGTCTCTCTCTCGTTCTCTGGTCACATCTGTATTATATCCTCAGCTCTGGTCTCTCTCTCGTTCTCTGGTCTGTATTGTATCCTCAGCTCTGGTCTCTCTCGTTCTCTGCTCTGGTCTCTCTCTCGTTCTCTGGTCTCATCTGTATTGCTCTGGTCTCTCCTCAGCTCTGGTCTCTCTCTCGTTCTCTGGTCACATCTGTATTGTATCCTCAGCTCTGGTCTCTCTCTCGTTCTCTGGTCACATCTGTATTGTATCCTCAGCTCTGGTCTCTCTCTCGTTCTCTGGTCACACCTGTATTGTATCCTCAGCTCTGGTCTCTCTCTCGTTCTCTGGTCACATCTGTATTGTATCCTCAGCTCTGGTCTCTCTCTCGTTCTCTGGTCACACTCTTAGCTCTGGTATCTCAGCTCTGGTCTCTCTCTCTGCTCTGGTCTCTCTTTGCTCTGGTCTCTCTCAGCTCTGGTCTCTCTCTCGTTCTCTGGTCACACTCTGGTATCTGTATCCTCAGCTCTGGTCTCTCTCTCGTTCTCTGGTCACTCTGTATTGTATCCTCAGCTCTGGTCTCTCTCTCGTTCTCTGGTCACTCTGTATTGTATATCTCAGCTCTGGTCTCTCTCTCTCTCTCTGGTCACACTCTGCTCTTGTATCCTCAGCTCTGGTCTCTCTCTCGTTCTCTGGTCACACTCTGTATTGTATCCTCAGCTCTGGTCTCTCTCTCGTTCTCTGGTCACAGCTCTGGTCTTGTATCCTCAGCTCTGGTCTCTCTCTCAGCTCTGGTCACACTCTGCTCTGGTCTCCTCAGCTCTGGTCTCTCTTTGCTCTGGTCTTTGCTCTGGTCTCTCTCTCAGCTCTGGTCTCTCTCTCTGCTCTGGTCTCTCTCTCTTTGCTCTGGTCTCTCTCTCTGCTCTGGTCTCTCTCTTTGCTCTGGTCTCTCTCTCAGCTCTGGTCTCTCTCTCTGCTCTGGTCTCTCTCTTTGCTCTGGTCTCTCTCTCTCAGCTCTGGTCTATCTCTGCTCTGGTCTCTCTCTCTGCTCTGGTCTCTCTCTCTGCTCTGGTCTCTCTCTCTGCTCTGGTCTCTCTCTTAGCTCTGGTCTATCTTAGCTCTGGTCTCTCTCTCTGCTCTGGTCTCTCTCTTTGCTCTGGTCTCTCTCTGCTCTGGTCTCTCTCTCTCTCAGCTCTGGTCTATCTCTGCTCTGGTCTCTCTCTCTGCTCTGGTCTCTCTCTCTGCTCTGGTCTCTCTCTTAGCTCTGGTCTATCTCTGCTCTGGTCTCTCTCTCAGCTCTGGTCTATCTCTGCTCTGGTCTCTCTCTCTGCTCTGGTCTCTCTCTTAGCTCTGGTCTATCTCTGCTCTGGTCTCTCTCTCTTAGCTCTGGTCTATCTTAGCTCTGGTCTATCTCTGCTCTGGTCTATCTCTGCTCTGGTCTATCTTAGCTCTGGTCTATCTCTGCTCTGGTCTCTCTGCTCTGGTCTATCTTCGCTCTGGTCTCTATCTCTGCTCTGGTCTATCTTAGCTCTGGTCTATCTTAGCTCTGGTCTATCTCTTCTCTGGTCTCTCTCTGCTCTGGTCAGATGAGTATCTCTAAGCTCTGTTCTAAATAAGCTCTTGTCTCACTCAGCTCTGGTCTCTCGCTTTCTTAGCTCTGGTGTTTCTGCTTTGGTCTCTCTCAGCTCTGGTCTCTCTTTGCTCTGGTCTCTCTGGTTCGGTCTCTCAGCTCTGGGTGTTGGGAAAAAAAGGAAACACATTCGCAAGAGAGAACAACGAGCCCTAATTGAGCAGTCAGGGGAGTCTATGGTATACACATGATGAAAGTGAGGAGAGACCTGCCATGAAATGTGACATGAGATGTGACATGTGATGTGACATGTGATGTGAACACGGGATGTGAACATGGGATGTTACATGGGATGTGGCATGTGATGTGACATGTGATGTGAACATGGGATAAAGAACATGGGATGTGACATGAGATGTGGCATGTGATGTGAACACGGGATGTGAACATGGGATGTGACATGAGATGTGGCATGTGATGTGGCATGTGATGTGAACACGGGATGTGACATGAGATGTGACATGAGATGTGGCATGTGATGTGACATGGGATGTGTCAAATGTCCCTATAAGGGAAGGGTATTGGTATCAAAAAACTGTGGCATAGACTGATGGTTCTAAAACCCTGTGGCCCAACCCTTATTCCAGAGCTGCAGAGGCTGCTTGTGAACAACTTCTAGTCTGGTCAGCATTGGATAAGGGCTGCAGCGCTGTACCTGCCGCTGCATGACTGTGGACAAGGCCTGGTGGACATCGCCTCAAGAGTCTGGCTTTCAGGCTGTGTACGGCCTAGAGGCTGATGTTCTGTGATGGTTCCTGTTGGGTGGATACAGCCCATGTTTTACTCAAGAGGGCAGGCAGTCTGGGCTTATTGCAGGCTTGGAAGCTGTTGGAGGTGTCTCAACAGAATGGTGCCCTGCCAGGAATGTGGCTGTTTGAGGAACCACTGTTCCACAATGCGATCTTCAGGTCCGAGTGTTGGGTTCAGGAAGCACAGCAGGGTGTATAAAGCTGCTTGATCCTGTATAACCTTATTAATACTGCAGTAGTAACTGTACTACATATACCTCATCCTGTATAACTTGATCCTGTATTACCTTATTAATACTGCAGTAGTAACTACTACATATACCTCATCCTGTATAACTTGATCCTGTATTACCTTATTAATACTGCAGTAGTAACTGTACTACATATACCTCATCCTGTATAACTTGATCCTGTATTACCTTATTAATACTGCAGTAGTAACTGTACTACATATACCTCATCCTGTATAACTTGATCCTGTATTACCTTATTAATACTGCAGTAGTAACTGTACTACATATACCTCATACTGTATAACTTGATCCTGTATAACCTTATTAATACTGCAGTAGTAACTGTACTACATATACCTCATCCTGTATAACTTGATCCTGTATTACCTTATTAATACTGCAGTAGTAACTACTACATATACCTCATCCTGTATAACTTGATCCTGTATTACCTTATTAATACTGCAGTAGTAACTGTACTACATATACCTCATCCTGTATAACTTGATCCTGTATTACCTTATTAATACTGCAGTAGTAACTGTACTACATATACCTCATCCTGTATAACTTGATCCTGTATTACCTTATTAATACTGCAGTAGTAACTGTACTACATATACCTCATCCTGTATAACTTGATCCTGTATTACCTTATTAATACTGCAGTAGTAACTGTACTACATATACCTCATACTGTATAACTTGATCCTGTATAACCTTATTAATACTGCAGTAGTAACTGTACTACATATACCTCATCCTGTATAACTTGATCCTGTTTTACCTTATTAATACTGCAGTAGTAACTACTACATATACCTCATCCTGTATAACTTGATCCTGTATTACCTTATTAATACTGCAGTAGTAACTGTACTACATATACCTCATCCTGTATAACTTGATCCTGTATTACCTTATTAATACTGCAGTAGTAACTGTACTACATATACCTCATCCTGTATAACTTGATCCTGTATTACCTTATTAATACTGCAGTAGTAACTGTACTACATATACCTCATCCTGTATAACTTGATCCTGTATTACCTTATTAATACTGCAGTAGTAACTGTACTACATATACCTCATACTGTATAACTTGATCCTGTATTACCTTATTAATACTGCAGTAGTAACTGTACTACATATACCTCATCCTGTATAACTTGATCCTGTATTATCTTATTAATACTGCAGTAGTTACTGTACTACATATACCTCATCCTGTATAACTTGATCCTGTATTACCTTATTAATACTGCAGTAGTAACTACTACATATACCTCATCCTGTATAACTTGATCCTGTATTACCTTATTAATACTGCAGTAGTAACTGTACTACATATACCTCATCCTGTATAACTTGATCCTGTATTACCTTATTAATACTGCAGTAGTAACTGTACTACATATACCTCATCCTGTATAACTTGATCCTGTATTACCTTATTAATACTGTAGTAGTAACTGTACTACATATACCTCATCCTGTATAACTTGATCCTGTATTACCTTATTAATACTGCAGTAGTAACTGTACTACATATACCTCATCCTGTATAACTTGATCCTGTATTACCTTATTAATACTGCAGTAGTAACTGTACTACATATACCTCATCCTGTATAACTTGATCCTGTATTACCTTATTAATACTGCAGTAGTAACTGTACTACATATACCTCATCCTGTATAACTTGATCCTGTATTATCTTATTAATACTGCAGTAGTTACTGTACTACATATACCTCATCCTGTATAACTTGATCCTGTATTACCTTATTAATACTGCAGTAGTAACTACTACATATACCTCATCCTGTATAACATGATCCTGTATTACCTTATTAATACTGCAGTAGTAACTGTACTACATATACCTCATCCTGTATAACTTGATCCTGTATTACCTTATTAATACTGCAGTAGTAACTGTACTACATATACCTCATACTGTATAACTTGATCCTGTATAACCTTATTAATACTGCAGTAGTAACTGTACTACATATACCTCATCCTGTATAACTTGATCCTGTATTACCTTATTAATACTGCAGTAGTAACTGTACTACATATACCTCATCCTGTATAACTTGATCCTGTATTACCTTATTAATACTGCAGTAGTAACTGTACTACATATACCTCATCCTGTATAACTTGATCCTGTATTACCTTATTAATACTGCAGTAGTAACTGTACTACATATACCTCATCCTGTATAACTTGATCCTGTATTACCTTATTAATACTGCAGTAATAACTGTACTACATATACCTCATCCTGTATAACTTGATCCTGTATTACCTTATTAATACTGCAGTAGTAACTGTACTACATATACCTCATCCTGTATAACTTGATCCTGTATTACCTTATTAATACTGCAGTAGTAACTGTACTACATATACCTCATCCTGTATAACTTGATCCTGTATTACCTTATGAATACTGCAGTAGTAACTATACTACATACACCTCATCCTGTATAACTTGATCCTGTATTGCCTTTTTGTGTCCCATTGCTATTTGCACTCCATTTCTCTTTGCACTGTGTTTTGCGTATTAAATATGTAACAGGGGCCATTTGATGTCTGGCCCTTGTGGCCTGTTTTATTAATGTCTCCAGGAGAAATATGTGCAAAGTTATGCACATATGCATTGTCACACATGAGAAGCTAATTACGCACTAATTTTAAGATGCCACAACTTTTAACTAATCAAAACACATAAATGTAAAATGTCGACTTGACTCCTGGAAAATCATGCAGACTTTGCTTTGGCTTATAGCATCACCTAGTGGCGTATGTGTCAAAATGACAGGGTGGCTGGAAGGCTTCACAAACTTGAGCAATCATGCTAATCATGCTAACGTTTGCTAACAAGTCCCAACATGTTAAAGTGCTGAAGTGCCATTTTGTTTTATATTCATTTTTGCTTAATGTAACATGTAAATTAGCAGTTAACTGAACATGTTAATTATCAGTTTACTGAACATGTTAATTAGCAGTTAACTGAATGTGTTAATTAGCAGTTAACTGAACGTGTTAATTAGCAGTTAACTGGAGACTAATGAATGTGTAAATTAGCAGTTAAATGAATGTGTTAATTAGCAGGTAACTGGAGACTAATGAACGTGTTAATTAGCAGTTAACTGGAGACTAATGAACATGTTAATTAGCAGTTTACTGGAGACTAATGAATGTGTTAATTAGCAGTTAAATGAATGTGTTAATTAGCAGGTAACTGGAGACTAATGAACGTGTTAATTAGCAGTTAACTGGAGACTAATGAACATGTTAATTAGCAGTTTACTGGAGACTAATGAATGTGTTAATTAGCAGTTAAATGAATGTGTTAATTAGCAGGTAACTGGAGACTAATGAACGTGTTAATTAGCAGTTAACTGGAGACTAATGAATGTGTTAATTAGCAGTTAAATGAATGTGTTAATTAGCAGGTAACTGGAGACTAATGAACATGTTAATTAGCAGTTTACTGGAGACTAATGAATGTGTTAATTAGCAGTTAAATTAATGTGTTAATTAGCAGGTAACTGGAGACTAATGAACATGTTAATTAGCAGTTAACTGGAGACTAATGAACATGTTAATTAGCAGTTTACTGGAGACTAATGAATGTGTTAATTAGCAGTTAAATGAATGTGTTAATTAGCAGGTAACTGGAGACTAATGAACGTGTTAATTAGCAGTTAACTGGAGACTAATGAACATGTTAATTAGCAGTTTACTGGAGACTAATGAATGTGTTAATTAGCAGTTAAATGAATGTGTTAATTAGCAGGTAACTGGAGACTAATGAACATGTTAATTAGCAGTTTACTGGAGACTAATGAATGTGTTAATTAGCAGTTAAATGAATGTGTTAATTAGCAGGTAACTGGAGACTAATGAACATGTTAATTAGCAGTTTACTGGAGACTAATGAATGTGTTAATTAGCAGTTAAATTAATGTGTTAATTAGCAGGTAACTGGAGACTAATGAACATGTTAATTAGCAGTTAACTGGAGACTAATGAACATGTTAATTAGCAGTTTACTGGAGACTAATGAATGTGTTAATTAGCAGTTAAATGAATGTGTTAATTAGCAGGTAACTGGAGACTAATGAACATGTTAATTAGCAGTTTACTGGAGACTAATGAATGTGTTAATTAGCAGTTAAATGAATGTGTTAATTAGCAGGTAACTGGAGACTAATGAACGTGTTAATTAGCAGTTAACTGGAGACTAATGAACATGTTAATTAGCAGTTTACTGGAGACTAATGAATCTGTTAATTAGCAGTTAAATGAACGTGTTAATTAGCAGTTAACTGGAGACTAATGAGTGTGTTAATTAGCAGTTAAATGAACGTGTTAATTAGCAGGTAACTGGAGGTAACTGGAGACTAATGAACATGAGGATTTAATGTTCATACATGGAAGTCTCATCATTTACATTGAAACATTCCTGTATCTCTTACTAGTTCTATTCCTATAGTGTCCAGCTGTGTGCTTACAACCCCAACCCCTAACCCTAACCCAACCACTACAATAAAACATGCAGGCCACAGAACCACACAAGGAGCATTTTCTGTCCCAAATGCCAACATATTAATCATTCACCTTTATGTTCTTAACCCACTACAGTTTTTATGTACTATTTTTTGAGTACAATTTTTATCTAACATAGATTCAGATACAAACAGAGTCTTAGCCCCCTCCCCCCCCTCAGTTATACATTTGTTTACATCTTTATTCACATAAAAACACTATACAACTATTAATCCATCTCACAACATTAAACACATTTAAAATTATTTACATGAGGCCTCAAATCAAATTCACAGTTTTTAAAGAACTTCATGATGTCCATTGTCCTGTATTTCAGTGGGAGAATGAAGGGACCAGGTTATACTGCACATGCCTGTGTCTCTGCCTGTGTCTCTGCCTGTGTCTCTGCCTGTGTCTCTGCCTGTGTCTCTGCCTCGTGTCTCTGCCTCGTGTCTCTGCCTCGTGTCTCTGCCTCGTGTCTCTGCTCGTGTCTCTGCCTCGTGTCTCTGCTCGTGTCTCTGCCTCGTGTCTCTGCCTCGTGTCTCTGCCTCGTGTCCCTGCCTCGTCTCTCTGCTCGTGTCTCTGCTCGTGTCTCTGCCTCGTGTCTCTGCCTCGTGTCTCTGCCTCGTGTCTCTGCTCGTGTCTCTGCCTCGTGTCTCTGCCTCGTATCTCTGCCTCGTGTCTCTGCCTCG
Organism: Dallia pectoralis; assembly: GCA_029465975.1. Taxonomy (NCBI): domain Eukaryota; kingdom Metazoa; phylum Chordata; class Actinopteri; order Esociformes; family Umbridae; genus Dallia; species Dallia pectoralis. Next base: position 30,208,111 of record CM055729.1, read on the forward strand.
GGTCTCTGCCTCGTGTCTCTGCCTGGTGTCTCTGCATCTGCTAGAGACTGACACCATTTAGTGACAGAATAAACACAATCTACACCAAATTGACATTCAGGACGTCTATACACATGGCTTGCAAGGATGATATTAAAGTGATGAATAAATAATATTCACAGTTAATGTACACATTTTCAGTTTCACTGAATAGTATTTTTAGATGTTCAGCCATTTGACCAGTCTGTTCGGACTGCTTACCTAACACACAGCTTTGGTCTGCTTACCTAACACACAGATTTGCTCTGCTTACCTAACACACAGATTTGGTGCTCACCTAACACACATATTTGGTGCTTACCTAACACACAGATTTGCTCTGCTTACCTAACACACAGATTTGGTGCTTACCTAACACACATATTTGGTGCTTACCTAACACACAGATTTGCTCTGCTTACCTAACACACAGATTTGCTCTGCTTACCTAACACACAGATTTGGTGCTTACCTAACACACATATTTGGTGCTTACCTAACACACAGATTTGCTCTGCTTACCTAACACACAGATTTGCTCTGCTTACCTAACACACAGATTTGCTCTGCTTACCTAACACACAGATTTGGTGCTTACCTAACACACATATTTGGTGCTTACCTAACACACAGATTTGCTCTGCTTACCTAACACACAGATTTGCTCTGCTTACCTAACACACAGATTTGCTCTGCTAATGTTAAACCCTGAAAAGAGGGGGAAATGAATAAAACGACTCGGACACAATGTTCAGTGTTGAGTAGCTTCATTTAGAATCAATAACAAAAAATATATATAAACAGTATTGTACATATATACCAGCAACAAAATGTTATAAATACAAATGTATTTTACATGAGATGACAATAATGTAAATCCATCACTTTTTTATAACTTTCACTCATTCCAACCATACTGCATACACAAACACATTTTTTTTTTTTATTCAAGAACATAGTCAGAATTTACACATACAATATACATCAAACCATAACGATAAGGCACATACACACATTGTGTTGACAAAAAGAATACATCCTAGCACTTGGATTATTAGCAATTTGAAAATAATTCAACATAATATTGAACAGTAGACACACTTTTCTTATTCTCTAACAATTTAAGAGACTCAATTAAAGAATTAAAGTCAATCAAAAAAACTTTCATACATGGGGTCGACTTAGAAAACTTAGCTTTGTGGACATGAAACTTACCAGTCAAGATCATGGCATTGATTATCCATTCCAAAGAACTTTGGGTAGACTCAAAACATGTTATAAAATCCTTGCATTCGATATTCACAATATGACCAGTTTCACACAGTATGTATTCCTCCATTTTCTTCCAAAAACGTTTGGTATATTGACAGTTATAAAATAAATGAGATAATGTTTCACATTCAATATTGCAGAAAGAACATTTGTCGTCAAGGTCAGTAAATCTTGACAGGATTATGTTGGACGGGTACATATTGTGCAACATTTTTAGATGCACTTCTCTTACTTTGTTAGAGATACAAAATTTAAAGGGGCAGAGCCAAGCCTTTTTCCATTCTATATCAGTTATTTGTGAGTTCCAAAAAGATTTCCCTCTTGGTGTGATTCTTTTTTTGCTATTAAAATGTTCTATTATATGTTTATTGGTGCACTTAAAACTAAATATATCAATACCATTAATTACAAGCTGGGGTTTTAGTCGAAGTGCATCATGAAATACCATATGACATTTCATGAGCTGACATACACCTGAAGGTATAGCATTAATCACAGACTTGTATTCCTTATATGTAACAGGAAATACTTTGACTCTTAAAAAATTCTCATAACAAAGGATTTGGCCATCATTGTCAAATAAATCACTTACAAAAATGTTATCTCTTTCTATCCAATGTTCCATAAAAATACTTTTGTTTCTTATAGTGACATGTTCGTTGTATCAGATAATAGCTTTGTGTGGTGAAAAGTTATGAACAAAGCATAATTTCCATGCCATAAGGGCTTGCTGATAAAACTTTGATAGCTTAAGCGGCAGTTTACTAATATTGTAGTTACATGTTAACAAAAATTGTAGACCCCCAATTTTCTTGAAAATGTTATGAGGAATAAAAAACCATAAAGATTCTGGAGATTCCATACATCTTTTCAGCCACTTAATCTTAAAAGTATTATTCATATCCACAAAGTCCAGCAACCTAAAACCTCCTTCAGACTTAGTTGCTGTAAGAACTTCTCTTTTCAGGTGAGGGTGTTTGTTCTTCCATACAAAGCTAGAAACCATATTGTTAATTTCTTTACATGTGGATTCATGTACACAGAGAGAAAGGGCAAGGTAAACAAACCTAGAAATAGCTTCTGCCTTCGTTAAAAGTATCCTTCCTAAAATAGATATATCTCTTTGAAGCCACATGTTCAGGATTGTTTTAGTCTTTTTGATTTTTGGAGAGAAATTTTGCTGCTGCCTTACTATATTGTTATTGCAAATATAAGTACAAAGGTTTAACTGGGATTCCATACATAAAAGTATCTGCCGTATCATATAAACAAAAAATCTCAGACTTGGATAAGTTTAGTTTAAGGCCCGATGCATGAGAAAATGTTTTGATTAAACTCACCGCTTGCTCAATTTGAAATTTATCTTGGAGAAACAAGGCTGTGTCATCCGCCAATTGAGTAATTCTTATTTCCTTATTAAATATTGATATTCCTTTAATGTCTGTGTTATTCTGAATTGTTAAGGACAACAATTCCACTACAATCAGAAAAAGAAATGGCGAAATCGGACACCCTTGTCTCACACCTCGCATTACTGAAAATCTTTTAGACGTGTTGGGGTAAAGACTTACAGAACTATTGATATCTTTATATAACATTGCTACATAAGAAATAAAACCCTCTCCAAAACCAAAGACCTGAAGTGCCTGAAAAATAAACTGATGTTCTATTGTATCAAATGCCTTATAAAAGTCCAGAAATACAATAAGAGCCTCAGAGTTCACATATTCAGAATAATCTATAAATCAGCCTAATATTTGAACTAATATGTCGATCGGCCATGAAGCCAGTCTGGGTCTCATTTATTATTTCCTTAAGGCCTTGTTTCAAACGTTTAGCATAAACCTTAGAGAGTATTTTGTAATCCACATTAAGAAGGGTTATAGGTCTCCAATTGTCAACCACTAAATGGTCTTTTTCTGGTTTAGGGATTAAGGTAATTAACCCCTGCTTCATTGTAGGAGACATCTCTCCCCTAACTTTACATAACTTAAACAGTTCTAAAAGTGGGGTCTCAATAATGTCCCAAAAACAAACATAAAATTCAACAGAGAGGCCATCAACACCAGGTGATTTGCCTCTTTTCATTGAATGAGTTGCATCAGAGATCTCACATCTTAATATATCCCCCTCACAGTCTAATTTATATTGTTCTGATATTATAGGGGTATACCTCTTTACACCTTGGATAAAGTTATTACAATTATCTAATTTAAAATTTGAAGTGTACAAATTTCCATAAAACAAGCTCACCTGTTCTGCAATTTCCGCAGGGTTAGTATTAAGTTTGTCATTTATCATAAGGGCAGAGATGTTATTTCTTTTTTGGTTTCTTTTCTCTAAAGCAAAAAAGTTACTAGAATTAGTTTCACCCTCTTCTAACCATTTGGCTCTTGATCTAATAAATGCACCTTTAACCATATCAACATACATCTTATCAATATCTGATTTGAGTTTCTTAAGAGTTACTACCTCTTCTACTGTAAGATTATCTTTTCCTAGGATGACATTTAGGTCTTTCATAATACAATCTTCCTTATCTGAATATTTTTTTTTTAAATTCCTTACTGTGTTTTATGGCCAATCCCCTAACTTCAAATTTAAATAGCTCCCATCTTTGTACAGGATCCATGTGTTTATTACTAAAGATATCCTGTGCACATGATTTGACATTGTTAATGAATAACTCATCTTTCAGTAACTTAGTGTTCAATTTCCAATAGCCACGAATACTGTTATTATTTTCTTTGGAGCCGGTCATTTTAAGGGTTATCATCTTATGATCAGAAAGAGGGGCATAACAATGTGAGATCTCTGAAACATAATGTAAACAAACAGGGGAAATCAACCAAAGGTCAATTCTAGACTGGAGAGATCTATTAGCATTACTCCAGGTATAATCCAGTCTGTCTGGGTTAAAGAATCGCCAACAATCAGATAACAACAGTTCATCACAAATAAAGGAAGAAGCCTTAAAATTACGCTGTTGAGATGTTCTTGGTGGCAAGCGGTCCCTTAACTCGTCAGGTGCATCATTTAGGTCTCCTCCAAAAATCAAAAATGCCTGTTTATATTTGTTCTGGACCACTTTCAACTTTACTGTTAGTCCATCAAACATAATCCGAGCATGTTTAATGCCATTGGGTCCATACACATTGCAAGCAATAAAATGTGAGTTGTCCAATTTAAATACAATTATGATCCATCTACCCTCCTCTGAAAAAAAAGTCTCCAAAGTATCACCTTTAAACCTATTAAGTAATATAGCAACACCTGCTGAATGATTTGATGAATGTGAAAAATATGCTTGATCTCCCCATTGTGTTTTCCAAAATCTAACATCACCTTCACAAGAATGAGTCTCCTGACAAAAAATGATATCTTCCTTGCTACACCTACTGTAAATAAAAATTGCCAATCTTTTTGTGCTGTCCCGTATTCCTCTAACATTAAAGGGCATAACTTTCAAAGAACTAAACTTAAATTCTGACATTAATAAACAGAACAGGTATAACTATTTGTAAATGAAAAGGTACCTAAGTATATCACAGATATAACTGGGAAATTACCTGAGTGTAACACTTTATAAGAAGAGTTCTGAACAATATCAAGTACCACACTTCAACCAAAGAATTGATTTAACCAACTAGACAGTGTTGATTTACGTCTTACTTAACTTTCCAATTGAATTAGACTTAGACAGGCATGCTCATCTGGAGGTTTCCAAAGACTTCAAATAATAATAATTTTCCCTTCAATATATGCGTTTGATCCTCTGTAACCAGCTTTTTTCCCTTCTTTGCGTGCATTGCTAATCAGAGGCCACATTTTCTCTCTAAGCTGCCTTTCCTGAATTGTCAAATCTTCTTTTACACAGAGCTTTTTCTCTTTCAGCACGTCTGCGTCGCGTGATGCCCGCCATATCTTATTCCTGAATGTGCGCATGGTGAATTGTATTATGATTGGCCGCGCCGACTTGTCGTCTCGAGCGTGTCCAATCCTGTGCACAGTGTCCACCAAGAATTCCAGGTTTCCTTTGTCTTCCGGAGTAATTTTGGCCAAAATTCCAAGAACCTCTTGTCTAACATCATCTCATCTCTCATCATCTCATCTCATGTCATTGTTATTTTCAGGAAGATTGTAAAGTCGTAGGTTCCACCTTCTACTGTACCTTTCAGCCTCTTCAGTTTTCTTTTCCAACTCCGCGACACGTGATTCCATCTTCTTCAGACTTTTCTCATTACCATCTACTTTAATTTGAACCCCTTTTAGCTCGTCCCATATTTTGGAAATAGTCTCCGTGTTCTTGGAGATACTTTGTTCTAAAGCCACAAAGCGTGTTGATAACGCATTGATAGCTTTTAGGAGGTCTGAATTGGAAACCTCTCCCTCCACCCCATCATTTCTCTTCTCTTCCCTGGTAGACCGCACTTTTTTAGGTTAGGACTTTTTAGAGGTGTGTCAGGCAAAGGGGGGCAAAGACCATCAAAGGCTTCTGGTTCCTCCTCCATCAGTAGTCCAAACTTATCATTGTCCTTACTAGATACCCTTTTCGGCATCGTGCTTCTGAAAATAGCTCGTGTTCCACTTGTCGATTCAGGCAAAACTTTCACGAGGTAGGTAGCATACCATGTGTTCTGGGAAAGCTCCTCTTTTTCTTTTTATAAACCCAGCTAGAATACAGCGTTAATATTATAAAGTAATTAGCATCCTTCAACCACTATTGTCCTCTATGAATAAGGAGACATCGCCTAGTTAAATAACAGTGGTACCTAAATTACTCAGAGCTCCGAATGATGCTGCTATTCACGTTGCCATCTTGCGCAGACCCCCCTACACAAACACATTAACAACCACTTGCAGAAGCTAAGTGATGTGCTAGCCTCCATTTTGTCCCGCCCACTGCGAGTACGGAGCTGAACCAACAGAATCATTAGAATTGTCACCATTCAAAGAAAAGTTTCATAACATTACAGTTCCTGCATTAACCTATAAACAAACTTTAACAGACCATTCAACAAATGTATTTCTCCATTAACAAATAACATAAAATAACATATTGTACCTGAAAAGAGGGGGCAATGAATAAAACGACTCGGACACGATGTTCAGTGTTGAGTAGCTTCATTTAGAATGAAGTATCGTGGCCGAGAGCCCCTCCCCTTCCGGCAACGCAGACAAGACTAATCAATCATTATCTCAGGCTGAACTTGCAGATGACACATCATTTATTCATACAATTATACTTTCCAATAATATTATTATTATTAACTTTTAAACTTTTTAGTGTATTTATTCCCTACTTAATTTTATATTGCCAATTGAATTTATCCTGTGTTAAAAACCAACCTATTACACACTCCCCTACCCAGTAAAACTTATTTTCATGTCCATGCAGTATTAAATAAAATAATATTTTAATTACTACTGCATGGACATGAAAATACGATCATGTAAAACGTATTTTCATGTCCATGCAATATTAAATAAAATAATATAAAATAATATTTTAATTACTACTGCATGGACATGAAAATACGTTTTACATAATCGAAAACTTACTTGAGGTAACAGATGCTGACCATGCCGAGCCATGGCTTTTCTTCTACCCTTTGCAAGGAGTAACGATTGGTTGAAGTTCAAAGGGCCACGCTAAGATAGCTATCCGTTCATTGGTCAGAATACGTTTGGGGTTTCTGTTTGGAAACGCAGTGAAACGTTTGGGCACAGACTGATATACAAGAAAGAAAAACTTTTGTCACAGTTCTGGTGGAATTTTAGTGACAAAACTCTGCGCGTTGGTTTTTTGTACAAAACCTATTACAAGAAAGAAAAACATTTGTACAAAACGAGTTTCAAAAGAAAAAAACGAATTACAAGAAAGAAAAACTTTTGTACAAAACGAGTTTTAAAAGAAAAAAAACAATTACAAGAAAGAAAACCTAAGTACAAAACGAGTTTCAAAAGAAAAAAAACAATTACAAGAAAGAAAACCTAAGTACAAAACGAGTTTCAAAAGAAAAAAAACAATTACAAGAAAGAAAACCCAAGTACAAAACGAGTTTCAAAAGAAAAAAAACAATTACAAGAAAAAAACGTATGTCGCTGTTTTACCTTCATAGCCGTCACGTCATCCAGGTGGATGCTGCACATTGGTGGTGGTTGAGGAGATTCCCCCTTTCATGTAAAAAGCGCTTTGAGTTCCCAGGAAGAAAAGCGCTTTATAAATGTAATGAATTATTATTATTATAAGATTTTTGGGGCCCTTCTTTCTCTCGGTGGTAGGACTTGTCCATGTTCTCGCTCTTCTTCACTTGGACCGAGGTACCCCTGACTCTGGTTCTCATCTTGTGTACCTCCAACTGGGGCTCATCATCCTGCTGTGTGTCGGACACAATTAGTTCTGGAATGGACTCCTCTTCCACCACTAAGTCCAAGTCTGAAATGTCCTGGTCACTGTCCTCTCGTGTGTTGGTATGTCCAATAGTGTTGTCCGTAATGTATAGGTGAGGCAGTACTGTTGGGTCGAAATAATACTCAGATACATCTTCGTCATCTTCCTCTTCCTGGTCTTCCCGGTTCTGCAGCCTTCTCTCTCCTTCCCGTTTGTTTACGCAATATTGTCGGCTGGTTTTCCAAGGGTAGGTGGTCGCATGGCAACAAAAGGTTGCGATGCAGAGTTCTTGACCTTCCTCCTCCCTGCTCAGATTTAACTTCATAGACTGGAATGTCTTTCCCGACTTGGCGGATCACAACATGGATATTCTCCTCTGGGCTGAGGTGATTGCGAAGCTTTCCAGTTCCCCCTCGAGAACGCGAGGAGAACGCGATCACCGGGATCCAAAACCGAGCTTCTCACCTTTCCATCATAGTGTCTTTTACCCCTCTCTGCAGACTTATTTGCATTCTCCTGTACAATTTCATGTGCTTCCTGCATCCCTTGTCTCCATTCCTCCATGTATAACCGATGGTCTGCGTTTTCTGTCTCAGAGGTGAGACCAAACAGGAGATCAATAGGTAACCTTGGGGACCTTCCAAATAATAGGTGTTTTTTGTTTCACACAAGTACAAGTCCTTGATACATAATGTTCAATTTCTTTTTGCATATAAGGCCAAAAATGCCTTGATGGCCCATCTCATCATGCAATTCTTTCATGACAGTAGACTTATACTTTTCAGGCAATACCAGTTGTGTCTTACTTGCTGTCTTGCGGCGGAGAATGACATCTTCATCAAGATCAAGCCTTTCCCATCCATGCAGTAGGCACCTGCTTTGCATACTAAAGTCATTAAGGTCCTTTCCTGATGGCTTGTGGTCTCTCATTTTGCACTGTATGACGGGACCAATGTCCTTGTCATCCTGCTGCGCTTGTCGAATCTCCTTAACTGTAAATTTTCTTTGTGTCGCTTTATTCTCTTCGAGGGAGGTAAGTACTGGACAGATACACAGTGCACTGGAGTCTTGAATCTCCACAGCCTGGGTCGTTGCAACTACACAATCTGATGTGAGCTTCTCAGTAGACTGTCCCATCATCACCTCCATGTTCACAGGCATTCTTGACAGACTGTCAGCATCCACATTCTCCTTGCCTGGACGGTACCGAATGGTAAAGTGGAAATCTGCAAGCTCCGCAACCCATCTGCATCCAGTTGCGTTAAGTTTGGCACTCGATAGGACATAAGTAAGTGGGTTATTATCACTGAACACAGTGAAAGTGGGTGCATGATACAGGTAATCTCTGAATTTTTCGGTTACTGCCCACTTCAAAGCGAGAAATTCCAATTTTCCGGAGTGAAGATGGTAATTTTGTTCGGCGTACAGAACTGCCCCGAGGCCTTGGTTTGAGGCATCTGTATGTAGAACAAATGGCTGTGAGAAGTCTGGAAACCCGAGAACTGGCGGCTCAACCAAGCAGTCTATTAGTCACTCCAGTATCTGTTGGTGTTCTCCAGTCCACACAATTAATTTGTTTGACGGTACTCCTTTACTCTTAGTTGTTCCCTGTCTTGTGTTCTTCTTGTTTTGTGGCGAAATGTTGTTTCCTGTTGCTCCTTTCAGTAAGTTATAAAGCGGTGCAGCAATACGGGAAAAATCCTGTATATATTGCCTGTAATAACTTAACAAGCCCATTATAGTTCTTAGTTCTCCCACATTACTCGGTCTCTTCTCTTTCAAGGCTCTCACAGCGATGGTGTCAGCTGGATCGATCTTGCTACCTTCTGCTGAAACAATCCTAACCAGGTAGCGGACCTCACGTTTAAATAATTCACACTTGCTGGGTTTCAGTTTGATCCCGAACTTCCTCAACAGCTGGAGTACTTCTTTTACATGATTTACATGACTCTCAAAGGATTGACTGTACACAAGTGTATCGTCCAGGTAGGGGACGCAGATGTTGTCTTGCACGTCTTCCAGACACTCTTCCATACAACGTTGAAAGGCTGCGGTTGCGTTCATTAACCCAAATGGAATTCTTATCCATTCGTACAGGCCCCATGGGGTCACAAAGGCAGTCAAAGGCCTGCTGTCTTCATCCACAAAACCTTGATGGTAGGCCTTTCCCTGATCTAACAACGAGAACCACGAGTGGCCACCAAGACTGTCGAGGATGTCCTGTATCCGAGGGATCGGTTGCCTGTCTGGGCGGGTCTTTTTGTTCAATTCCCGATAGTCGATGCACAGGCGCATGCTGCCATCCTTCTTCCTCACACAGACAACTGGTGAAGCGTAGGGCGAGTTGGATTTCTTCACCCATCCTTGTGCAATAAGATTGTGCAGATAGTCTTTCATTTCTTTGTATAGTGGTTTCGGCACTGACAGATAAGTGCGCGCAACAGGATCTATGTCCTTCAATGATATACTCAACTTCAATCTCTCAATACAGCCAATGTCATCTTCTGATGTGGAGAAAGAGGAGCATTCCTCACGAAGCATATTCTGTACTGCGACTCTTTCCGCTTCATTCAGATGGTTCAGGTCAATTGGTGGATCCCATCGGATGTCTGTTGCTTGCTCACTTTCTACATTCACATGGCCCACTGACGCTGGGAAACAGCGATTTGGTGTCTCTAGCACAGTAGCAGGATATACTCCCTGAACTTGCTGGGAAGTGCCCACGATAGTTCTTCCTGTCAATTCAATATCGTGATCGGTGGGGTTTTGCACTTCCAGAACAATATAAGATGGAGCGCCCCTTCTGAGTGTTATCAACGTCTCACAGAACTCAAGTCCTTCAGCCCATTGAGGATTGATGTCTGGCTCAAAGAGAAGTGTGGTGTCTTTTTTCAGTGGCCGGATTTGCACCCTGCAATCGATCTGGACAGACGTATGTTTGGGCACGAGGACTTTCTCCTTAGTCGTTTTCACAACATAGTCACATGATGGCTCAGCAGTCACCAGGTCAATAAAGGTTGTCACATTCTTTTGGTCAAGGGTAGGAAAAGCAGCTCCCACTGTCTTATACAACTGTTCTCTTCTTCTAACATCTGTTTCTGTTGTGCTGGTTTTTAATGTTTGCTCAATGACATTAAAACCTAAGATGGGCTGTGGAAGACATCCACCTTTCATCACCAACATGGGAACCAGGAGTCCTCTGGAGTCACCTCTCTCTTCAGCTAATTCAAAAGTGACCTCTATGAAACCTATATAAGGCAGGCTTTGTCCATTGGCAGCTATGATTTTCAAATTGTCAGCGACATCAAGTAACTCAGAAATATCTCTTATCGTCTCACATGGCAAGTTTTTCCTTTTCCATTCCTCATCCATAATACAAACTTGGGAACCGGTATCCCATAAGACTTTAGTTTTATGGCCTTGTATGTAGCAATCAACCAGACAACGTTTTCCTACCAGATTAACAAGGCTATCTTCTTTGGAGGTGTCATTTTGCCTCAGGTGATAACACTGATTTATCTGAGGGTGTTTTTTGCATTGCTCTTTATGCCTCGGCCAATGTTCGACTTGACAAGATTTAGAACAATAAGTGTCCTTTTTACAGGATACACATTTTTTAGACTCTGTAAATTTCGAGAGACCCCACAGTTAGTGCAATGTTGTTGGGACATTCTACTGTTACTGGTTACTCCCTGTCCCGTGGGGGTAACCCTCTTTTGTTTAAAGGACCCTGCCTCTCTTGTCTGGTTCCTCTCACCTTGCAACCTGCAAGGAAGTGCTCACTACTACCACATCGGTAGCAGTGGTCGCAGTATTCACTTTCACTTTGCTGACAGCCAATGCATTTTCTCAGGCGTGTACGACTTGGAGTAGAATACTGGTACTGTGGTAAGAACCCCTGTTGAAATTGAGCTCTATGTCCTCCTCGTCCTGGTCCTGGGGGAGGCCAGCTACCTTGTGGTAGGTAGTGAGACTGGGGACGGGAAAAGCATTCTTGGGCTACAGGTGAGGCCAGATACTGTATGTGGGATGGATTTGGCTGTCGTATTGATTCCCTAATCTGTGCCACTTCAGCACCTAGTTCTTTTAATAGTGCCACGTCAGAACGTATTTCTTTCAGTTCATTTAGTAAATCAGGTTGGGCTTTACTGGTTAGTCCCTTGTTTGTATTATCCTTCCTTTTTTCCGCCGATATGTCATCAGCTTGGGTCGCGTGCACTGTTGCCGGCCGCTGTTGGCTAAGTAGTTTCTTTTTGTTTTGTCTCTCTGTTTCGTTGGCACAAGCAATATTGAGTTTTTTGAAGAGCAGCTCATCACTTGTTGTTTGTTGCAAGTACGGTTTGAGGTCGCTCCTAATACTATCATTGTACAGGCCTGTCAGAACAGTATGTATAAACATACTCTGTACAAGGATAGGATCATAACTTAGACCATATTCTGCTTCCTGTGAAGCGAATAAGATTTTCTGTTTCAAATCTAGAACACGGATCAGAAAATTTTGTGGGCTCTCCTTACTACTCTGTGATTCTGAGGTAAGTTGTTTGTACAGTTCTGTTGCTCCTTTTTCCTGGTAATGGGATCTGAGAATTCTCCTTAAGGTCGGCAAGGTAAGGTTAGGTTTTCCCTCTAGGTAGCTGCACAACTGTAAGCCTGGTGCTATTGCCCTAACCACGGCATCAACTATTTCTATATCCGGGATTTCCTTATTAATGCCCTGTTCAATTTGGTGTGCTAAACTGGAAAAGGTAAGTTTATCCTTTTTCCCTGGTTCACCAGTCTGACCTGATATTTTACATTTCCTTCTCCATTGTAATGCTTGGCTAGACCTGGGGGTCTGCTGGCTAGGGCCATGATCTTGTTTTGCGTCATTACCTTCTCTACCCACTTAGCAACTTGTTGCAATTCAGTTATGAATTTTTTTACACTCAATATCTCTGATAGGCCCTTATCCCCAAGCTCATCAAGCTCCTCTCTTTCTAAATAACTTGAACCTGTGAAATGAGGGTGGAGCGACTTTTCCCTGAAACATTCTCATGATGTATACCAGAAATTTCCAAAAAATCACAAACTTCAACTAAAGAGTCTCTCGTCAGTGTGTATAAAGCAACACCAACGTCTAGTTTCAATTCTTCTAGACCTGACGGATCCATTACAGTCTATTATCCGTGGCCAATATCATTACGGTGTACAACCTCTCTGTAGAATGAGCAGCGATTCTTTCCTGGCACCCGTGGTTGACCTCAGATTCCACGCCACATCCACACAGCTGTTGAACTCCCGCGTTGCTATCGTCCACCTTGATTGTAGAGTTGAATGATGATCGGGGACGTCTATCTGGGACAGCTGGTCCACATCACATTCATCTCAGCAGAGCCTCCAAAATGTTACACCCTGAAAAGAGGGGGCAATGAATAAAACGACTCGGACACGATGTTCAGTGTTGAGTAGCTTCATTTATAATCAATAACAAAAAATATATATAAACAGTATTGTACATATATACCAGCAACAAAATGTTATAAATACAAATGTATTTTACATGTGATGACAATAATGTAAATCCATCACTTTTTTATAACTTTCACTCATTCCAACCATACACAAACACATTAACAACCACTTGCAGAAGCTGAGTGATATGCTAGCCTCCATTTTGTCCCGCCCACTGCGAGTACGGAGCTGAACCAACAGAATCATTAGAATTGTCACCATTCAAAAAAAAGTTTCATAACATTACAGTTCCTGCATTAACCTATAAACAAACTTTAACAGACCATTCAACAAATGTATTTCTCCATTAACAAATAACATAAAATAACATATTGTACCTGAAAAGAGGGGGCAATGAATAAAACGACTCGGACACGATGTTCAGTGTTGAGTAGCTTCATTTAGAATGAAGTATCGTGGCCGAGAGCCCCTCCCCTTCCGGCAACGCAGACAAGACTAATCAATCATTATCTCAGGCTGAACTAGCAGATGACACATCATTTATTCATACAATTATACTTTCCAATAATATTATTATTAACTTTTTTGTGTATTTATTCCCTACTTAATTTTATATTGCCAATTGAATTTATCCTGTGTTAAAAACCAACCTATTACACTAACACACAAATTTGCTCTGCTTACCTAACACACAGATTTGCTCTGCTATCACACAGATTTGCTCTGCTTTTACCTTCTTTTGTGTTCCTTAATTTAAGATGGGAGAAACCATGGATTATTGATTATAATTTCCTGTAGTGCTTTTGTACCAGTGTGTAGGCATCACATAACAATACTTAACCTGATTACAGCTAGCCTAAGAAATAAGTCAAGAAATATGAATGTTTTTTAGAGCTTACATCAACAAGATGCAGATATTTTATTTGGTTTGGCAGGTTACCTTTAGGTTGATATATAGGCTTCTGACTAGGTGTTATTCTAACTTTAAAAAGACTAGATGTTATTCTAACATTAGAAAGACTATGTGTTATTCACACACACATACACTTACACACATGCACAGACATACACACAAACACACATACACTTACACACATGCACAGACATACACACAAACACACATACACTAACACACATGCACAGACATACACACAAACACACATACACTTACACACACGCACAGACATACACACAAACACACATGCACTTACACACATGCACAGACATACACACAAACACACATACACTTACACACATGCACAGACATACACACAAACACACATACACTTACACACACGCACAGACATACACACATACACTTACACACATGCACAGACATACACACAAACACACATACACTTACACACACGCACAGACATACACACAAACACACATACATTTACACACACGCACAGACATACACACAAACACACATACACTTACACACATGCACAGACATACACACAAACACACATACACTTACACACGCACAGACATACACACAAACACACATACACTTACACACACGCACAGACATACACACAAACACACATACACTTACACACACGCACAGACATACACACATACACTTACACACACGCACAGACATACACACAAACACACATACACTTACACACATGCACAGACATACACACAAACACACATACACTTACACACACGCACAGACATACACACAAACACACATACACTTACACACACGCACAGACATTCACACAAACACACATACACTTACACAATCGCACAGACACACACAAACACACATACACTTACACACATGCACAGACACACACAAACACACATACACTTACACAGTCGCACAGACATACACACAAACACACATACACTTTCACACATGCACAGACATACACACAAACACACATACACTTACACACACGCACAGACATACACACATACACTTACACACATGCACAGACATGCACACAAACACACATACACTTACACACACGCACAGACATACACACAAACACACATACACTTACACACACGCACAGACATACACACAAACACACATACACTTACACACACGCACAGACATACACACAAACATAGATGTGTCTATATAGATTAACCATTCATGTCTATATAGATTAACCATTCATGTCTATATAGATTAACCATTCATGTCTATATAGATTAACCATTCATGTGTCTATATAGATTAACCATTCATGTGTCTATATAGATTAACCATTCATGTGTCTATATAGATTAACCATTCATGTGTCTATATAGATTAACCATTCATGTCTATATAGATTAACCATTCATGTGTCTATATAGATTAACCATTCATGTGTCTATATAGATTAACCATTCATGTGTCTATATTCAGATTATTAACCATTCATGTCTTTATAGATTCATGTTTGTCTATATAGATTACCATTCATGTGTCTATATAGATTAACCATTCATGTCTATATAGATTAACCATTCATGTCTATTAACCATTCGTTTGTCTATATAGATTAACCATTCGTTTGTCTATATAGATTAACCATTCATGTGTCTATATAGATTAACCATTCATGTCTATTAGATGCACCATTCATGTCTATATAGATTAACCATTTTTGTCTATATAGATTAACCATTCGTTTGTCTATATAGATTAACCATTCATGTGTCTATATAGATTAACCATTCATGTCTATATAGATTAACCATTCATGTCTATATAGATTAACCATTCGTTTGTCTATATAGATTAACCATTCATGTGTCTATATAGATTAACCATTCATGTCTATATAGATTAACCATTCATGTGTCTATATAGATTAACCATTCATGTCTATATAGATTAACCATTCATTTGTCTATATAGATTAACCATTCATGTCTATATAGATTAACCATTCATGTGTCTATATAGATTAACCATTCATGTGTCTATATAGATTAACCATTCATGTCTATATAGATTAACCATTCATGTGTCTATATAGATTAACCATTCATGTCTATATAGATTAACCATTCATTTGTCTATATAGATTAACCATTCATGTCTATATAGATTAACCATTCATGTGTCTATATAGATTAACCATTCATGTCTATATAGATTAACCATTCATGTCTATATAGATTAACCATTCATGTCTATATAGATTAACCATTCATGTCTATATAGATTAACCATTCATGTCTATATAGATTAACCATTCATGTGTCTATATAGATTAACCATTCATGTCTATATAGATTAACCATTCATGTCTATATAGATTAACCATTCATGTCTATATAGATTAACCATTCATTTGTCTATATAGATTAACCATTCTATATAGATTAACCATTCATGCTATATAGATTCATTATGTCTATATAGATTAACCATTCATGTCTATATAGATTAACCATTCATGTCTATATAGATTAACCATTCATGTCTATATAGATTAACCATTCATTTGTCTATATAGATTAACCATTCATGTCTATATAGATTAACCATTCATGTCTATATAGATTAACCATTCATGTCTATATAGATTAACCATTCATGTGTCTATATAGATTAACCATTCATGTCTATATAGATTAACCATTCATGTCTATATAGATTAACCATTCATGTCTATATAGATTAACCATTCATGTCTATACAGATTAACCATTCATGTCTATATAGATTAACCATTCATGTCTATATAGATTAACCATTCATGTCTATATAGATTAACCATTCATGTCTATACAGATTAACCATTCATGTCTATACAGATTAACCATTCATGTCTATACAGATTAACCATTCATGTCTATATAGATTAACCATTCATGTGTCTATATAGATTAACCATTCATGTCTATACAGATTAACCATTCATGTGTCTATACAGATTAACCATTCATGTCTATACAGATTAACCATTCATGTCTATATAGATTAACCATTCATGTCTATACAGATTAACCATTCATGTCTATATAGATTAACCATTCATGTCTATATAGATTAACCATTCATGTCTATATAGATTAACCATTCATGTATATATAGATTAACCATTCATGTCTATATAGATTAACCATTCATGTCTATATAGATTAACCATGTCTATATAGATTAACCATTCATGTCTATACAGATTAACCATTCATGTCAGATTAACCATTCATGTAGATTAACCATTCATTCATGTCTATATAGATTAACCATTCATGTCTATATAGATTAACCATTCATGTCTATACAGATTAACCATTCATGTCTATATAGATTAACCATTCATGTCTATACAGATTAACCATTCATGTCTATATAGATTAACCATTCATGTCTATACAGATTAACCATTCATGTCTATATAGATTAACCATTCATGTCTATATAGATTAACCATTCATGTGTCTATATAGATTAACCATTCATGTCTATATAGATTAACCATTCATGTGTCTATATAGATTAACCATTCATGTCTATATAGATTAACCATTCATGTGTCTATATAGATTAACCATTCATGTCTATACAGATTAACCATTCATGTCTATATAGATTAACCATTCATGTGTCTATATAGATTAACCATTCATGTCTATATAGATTAACCATTCATGTGTCTATATAGATTAACCATTCATGTCTATACAGATTAACCATTCATGTCTATATAGATTAACCATTCATGTCTATACAGATTAACCATTCATGTGTCTATTTATATATATATATCCCCACTCTCCCTTCATCTTTCCATGTGGTTCCTTGCTCCTCCTAACTGCTCCTCCACCTCCTTTAGCCACTAGCCATGTAGCTTATTCTCCTCCTCGTTGATGGCTGTTGAAAGAGGGGTGTTGACTGGAGGTTTCCTGGTTCCCGTAATTGAGCGACGCCTTAATGTGGACAGGCGTCGTCTGAATCCCTCTCCAGAGAAGAAGTAGAGCAGGGGGTCGAAACAGGAGTTGGCAGCAGCCAGACAGAGTGTTACAACTACAGACTTCTGCATGTGCACCAACTCCGAACAGGAAGTGGCCTTCTGAGACAGGAAACTGAGATGAAGGGAGCGCTGGATGTGGTATGGCATGAAGCTGACGAGGAACGCCACCATCACTACGGCAATCATACGAATGGCTTTTGATTTAGTCCCCTTCTGGTGCTGAGCAGCGTGTTGCCGTAACAACAGCGCCCGGATGATGCCAACATAGCAGATCAGGATGACCAGAAAGGGAATGACGAAGCCCACAGCCAATGAGAAGTAGTTGAGCATGATTAGCTTGTTAAGACCCTCCCCTGAACTGTGTCTCGGAGGCTCGAAGCACTTGGTCTTATTGGTGAGTGGGTCGAAATGCTGACCAGACATGAGGAAGGGAGAAGATACTGTGCAGATGAAGATCCAGATGAAGACACATACAACACGAGCACGGCGCTCTGAGCCCAGATGGAGGTTCTGCACAGGGAACACGATAGCCATGAACCTGGTGACGGACATGGCAGTCATGAAGTAGACGCTGCAGTACAAGTTGACGTAGAGGGCATAAGAGGAAACCCTGCACAGGAAATCACCTAGAGTCCACTGGCCCTGAGAGACAACAACAGACATCAACAGGAATCAACAGGCATCAACAGGAATCAACAGGCATCAACAGGAATCAACAGGAATCAACAGGCATACTATGCTACCATAAAAAATTTGAAAACCCTGATATGTCCTACCTTAATAATACAGTAGAGAACCCTGATATGTCCTACCTTATTAATACAGTAGAGAACCCTGATATGTCCTACCTTATTAATACAGTAGAGAACCCTGATATGTCCTACCTTATTAATACAGTAGAGAACCCTGATATGTCCTACCTTATTAATACAGTAGAGAACCCTGATATGTCCTACTGTGATAAACAGGGGTTTGGGTTTCTCTAGTCAGAGTCTGACACTCCCCCGATCAACAGAGAGGGGGAGTCATCAGACCAGATCTGTTTCACCTGAGTTCTGAGCACACCTGGAGGTGATAATCAATTCTGGTATTTAGGTGTGTTCAGAACTTCAGCCAGTGCGAGGTATTGTTTGTTTTGCCGACATACTAAGCGTTATATCGAGATCTCCCTAGACAGTTTTCCCGTGTACCAGTCCTTGTTTTTCGTCCTGTGATTACTCCGAGTTTGCCTATTCCTTTTGTGCCTTCTAGTGATTCCTGCCCTTGACCATTGCCAGCTCCTTTGACCACGCTCCACGCCTTGCCCCACGGTGCCTTCTTCGGACTCTGACCTCCCGGTTTCGACCCACGCCTACCTGACCACGTTCATTGCATTTTCCTTGTCTGTATCTAATAAACATATCGCAAATCTGCGATTGGATCCGCCCTCCTGGTTCCAAGTGTATTCATTACAGAATACCTCGCCATGAACATGGATCCAGCAGATTTAAGGAAGCGCTGGGAACAGCAGGAACAACGCATGGAGGAGATGCTGGAACTACTCCAGGCCGGCGTCGCCGAAGCTCCTTCGACGAGTGTGGTTGTTCCCCGACCATCTCCTCCTATATCGCTCCCCACCAAATACGATGGGAAACCAGGAGGATGCCAGGGGTTCCTACTCCAGGTCGCCCTGTACATCTCTCATCATCGTACATTGTTTCCTGACGAGCGGAGTAAGGTAGATTTTAACATCTCTCTACTAACTGGAAGAGCTCTCGAGTGGGCCACGGCACTATGGTCCGCTAATGTACCCGAACTAAACTCCGAGGCACAGTATAACCGTTTGTTTCGGGAGGTTTTTGATCATTCCGTGTCCGGACGGAACGTCGGCGATTTATTGTGTGATCTCTCCCAAGGCACACGTACTGTGGCGGATTACGCGCTAGAGTTTCGGACTTTGGCTGCGGGCAGCGGATGGAGTGAGTCGGGGCTGTTGACTATATATCGCAGAGGACTCCGTAAAGACGTTCGTGCTGAACTGGCATGCCGAGGTGACATCTCCGAACTCAATCGCTATATCAACATCTCAATAGCCATTGACAATCTGCTCCTCGAAGGCAAGGAGAAGCCAACTACATACGAGTCTGGTGCCAGGGGATCTACTACACGGGATTCTCCTGCTGATGAGCCCATGCAACTGGGTAGACTGCCTCTAACAGCCCTGGAGAGGCAACAACGACGAAGAGGCGGGTTATGCCTATATTGTGGTCGGTCGGGCCATTTCATACGGCAATGCCCAGTTCGTCCGTCCCGGGTCACGGAATACCGTCTGGGATCTATTAAGCCGGTGAGTGAAGAGACGTTCTGAATATACCCTCAAGACAGATGTATGTACCTGTTACGTTGTCCATAGGCAATCAAGTACGAGAGATAGAGGGGCTCGTGGACTCAGGAGCAGCCGGAAGTTTTGTGGACATTGGTCTGGCCGAAGAGTTGGGAGTTGAATTAATTCCTATCGAACCCCCACTCCAAGTCAACGCCCTGAATGGAGAACCTATGGGGTCTGGGTACATTACGCATCGTACGGAGGGTATTCAGCTAAAGGTGGGAGCTATCCACAGTGAAACCATGTCACTCTTTGTCATCACCGCACCACACGAACCATTAGTACTCGGCCATCCCTGGTTGGTCCAACACGATCCGGTCATATCTTGGAAATCGGGGAATATAGTGTCATGGAGTCAGTCATGTCAGAACGAGTGTCTCTGCTTACCATGTAGAACCACTACTGTAGAGGATGCAGAATGCACTAACTCTCCTACCATTCCCCCATACTACAGGGGGTTTGCGCAAGTATTCTCGAAGGAGAGAGCGACAACTCTACCACCACACCGGTCCTGGGACTGTGCCATTGATTTACTGTCCGGCGTCACTCCTCCTCGAGGGCGCATTTATCCTCTGTCCCAACCGGAACGAGAGTCCATGAGCCTATACATTGATGAAGCTCTACAACAGGGAGCAATCCGTCCGTCAACCTCTCCTGCTGCGTCGAGCTTCTTTTTTGTAAAAAAAAAGGATGGAGGATTACGTCCTTGTATAGACTATCGAGGTCTTAACGACATTACTGTCAAGAATCGTTACCCGTTACCATTGATCCCAGCCGCACTGGAACAGGTCGGACAGGCTTCCATCTACAGCAAGCTGGACCTACGCAGTGCCTACAACCTGGTCAGGATTCGAGAGGGGGACGAATGGAAAACGGCCTTTATTACGCACCGAGGACACTATGAGTACTGCGTGATGCCGTATGGACTCACCAATGCCCCTGCTGTTTTTCAGGCATTTATGAATGATATCTTTCGGGATATGATCGATAGATTTGTTATCGTCTACATTGACGACATTCTCATTTTTTCTAACTCTCTTGTCGAGCATGTCTGTCATGTTAAACAGGTGTTGGAACGCTTGCAGAAACACCAGCTCTACGTGAAACTGGAGAAGAGCGAGTTCCATGTTTCAACCATCTCGTTCCTGGGAGCCGTGCTCACTCCAGAGGGAGTGAAACTAGACGACACCAAGATCCTGGCGGTACGTAATTGGCCTCAACCGAAAACAGTAAAGGAGTTGCAACGTTTCCTGGGTTTCGCGAATTATTACCGCAGGTTCGTCCGCAACTTCAGTACAACTGCGGCCCCGCTGTCAGCCATGACGAGCCAAACGGGGCGTAACCTGACGTGGACAGACGCAGCGAGGAGGGCCTTCCACGATCTCCAACATCGTTTCACCTCGGTTCCCATACTTGGCCAGCCGGATGCAACTCTGCCCTTTGAAGTGGAGGTGGATGCCTCCGAGGTTGGTGTCGGAGCCGTTTTGTCCCAGCGACAAGGTAACCCTCCTAAACTGAGACCTTGTGCTTTTTTTTCAAGGAAACTGAGTCCCGCTGAACAAAATTACGATGTGGGTAATCGGGAATTACTGGCAGTCAAGTTGGCCTTGGAGGAATGGAGGCACTGGCTCGAGGGAGCTACGCACCCCTTTCTCGTACGAACGGACCATCGTAACCTCGAATACCTGCAGGGGGCAAAAAGACTTAATTCCAGACAGGCCAGATGGTCTTTATTCTTTAATAGATTTCGTTTCACCATGTCTTATATTCCAGGATCGAAGAATGGAAAAGCTGATGCCTTGTCCAGGCAATTCGAACGGTCAGAGAAGAGGGAGACAACCGAAACCATTCTCCCGGCCGCTTGCCGTGCCGGACCGGTACGTTGGACCATCGACGATGCAATCCAGGAACATTTACGCACGGAACCAGCCCCTCCGGAAACCCCCGTGGCTAAGGTGTTTGTACCAGCGACCATGAGACCGCAACTGCTGGAGTGGTGTCACACCTCCCTAGGCTCTGGTCATCCGGGGATAACCCGGACAACGAAGCTCATTGGGAGGAAGTACTGGTGGTCGTCCTTGGCGGAAGATGTTAGAGATTTCGTAATCTCATGCCCGGTCTGCGCCCAATCAAAGACCCCCCGTAACCTACCCGAGGGTAAGCTATTACCTCTTCCCACACCAAACAGGCCATGGTCCCACATTGCTCTAGATTTCATCACGGACCTGCCAGAATCCGAGGGGAACACGGTAATTCTAGTCGTGGTGGATAGGTTTTCAAAGATGTGTCGTCTCGTGTCCATGAATGCATTACCTAACGCCACTCAGTTGGCAGAGACTATGTTTCATCATGTTTTTCGCCAGTTTGGGATACCCGAGGACATCGTGTCAGACAGGGGTCCTCAGTTCATTTCCAGAGTCTGGAAGGCGTTCTGCGAACGCTTAGGTGTGTCCGTCAGTCTGACGTCCGGATATCACCCTCAGTCCAACGGCCAAACAGAGAGACTCAATCAGGACATCGGGAAGTATCTGAGGCAACAGTGCACCAAACAACCCCATGAGTGGAGCCGGTACCTTCCCTGGGTCGAATACGCCCAAAACTCTCTGATCCATTCTTCTTTACACCTAACCCCTTTCCAATGTGTGTTAGGTTACCAACCCCCGCTGTTTCCCTGGGACATGGAGCCGGGTATGGTACCGGCAGTCGATGAGTGGTTCCGCCGGAGTGCGCGGGTCTGGGAGTCAGCACACCAACATCTGGAGAACGCTACACAGCAACAAAAGACCTACGCTGATCGACGGAGACGACCTACGCCACTATATCATCTGGGACAACGAGTGTGGCTTTCAACACGTGACCTGCGCCTCCGACGGACCTGCAAGAAGCTAAAGCCCAGGTACATCGGTCCGTTTAGAGTTGTCCGACGTATTAATCCGGTGACCTACCGTCTCCAGCTGCCCCGTCATTATAGGATAGCCCCAACCTTCCATGTATCCCTGTTAAAGCCGGTACACTACAGCCCCATGCACCCTCCGGTGACACAACAACCCACGACACCCCCCTTGGACGCAGAAGAGGAGATCACCTACACGGTCAAGGAGATCTTGGAGTCACGACGAAGACGAGGGGGGTTAGAATATCTGGTGGACTGGG
Organism: Dallia pectoralis; assembly: GCA_029465975.1. Lineage (NCBI taxonomy): Eukaryota > Metazoa > Chordata > Actinopteri > Esociformes > Umbridae > Dallia > Dallia pectoralis. Next base: position 30,231,701 of record CM055729.1, read on the forward strand.
AGGGGTACCGGGCTGAGGAGAGGTCTTGGGTTCCGGCGAATGACATTTTAGACCCTGCCCTAAAGACTACGTTCCATGCAGAACACCCAAACTATCCAGCTCCGAGACCACGAGGAAGACCACCAACAAGAAAGATAAGGTCTTCTGGAGCCGCCCCTGGGGGGGGGGGATACTGTGATAAACAGGGGTTTGGGTTTCTCTAGTCAGAGTCTGACACTCCCCCGATCAACAGAGAGGGGGAGTCATCAGACCAGATCTGTTTCACCTGAGTTCTGAGCACACCTGGAGGTGATAATCAATTCTGGTATTTAGGTGTGTTCAGAACTTCAGCCAGTGCGAGGTATTGTTTGTTTTGCCGACATACTAAGCGTTATATCGAGATCTCCCTAGACAGTTTTCCCGTGTACCAGTCCTTGTTTTTCGTCCTGTGATTACTCCGAGTTTGCCTATTCCTTTTGTGCCTTCTAGTGATTCCTGCCCTTGACCATTGCCAGCTCCTTTGACCACGCTCCACGCCTTGCCCCACGGTGCCTTCTTCGGACTCTGACCTCCCGGTTTCGACCCACGCCTACCTGACCACGTTCATTGCATTTTCCTTGTCTGTATCTAATAAACATATCGCAAATCTGCGATTGGATCCGCCCTCCTGGTTCCAAGTGTATTCATTACACCTACCTTATTAATACAGTAGAGAACCCTGATATGTCCTACCTTATTAATACAGTAGAGAACCCTGATATGTCCTACCTTATTAATACAGTAGAGAACCCTGATATGTCCTACCTTATTAATACAGTAGAGAACCCTGATATGTCCTACCTTATTAATACAGTAGAGAACCCTGATATGTCCTACCTTATTAATACAGTAGAGAACCCTGATATGTCCTACCTTATTAATACAGTAGAGAACCCTGATATGTCCTACCTTATTAACGTAGTAGAGAACTCGTAGAGGAAGTGTGGAAACACACAGCAGGTCTGACACAGTCAGGTTCAATATGTAGACGTGGAACTCAGAACACTGCTGGTAGGTTTTAAGCAGAACCAGCAGGGCAAAACCATTACCAGCCAGGCCGAACACTGTGATGATGGAATACGCTGTAGAGTACACCTGGGAAAACAGACACCTGGTATTACAGCTGGTAAGGGATAACACACCCGGTATTACACCTGGTAAGAGATAACACACCCAGTATTACACCTGGTAAGAGATAACACACCCGGTATTACACCTGGTAAAGGATAACACCCGGTATTACACCTGGTAAGAGAAAACACACCAGGTAATACACCTGGTAAGAGATAACACACCTGGTATTACACCTGGTAAGAGATAACACACCCGGAATTACACCTGGTAAGAGAAAACACACCAGGTAATACACCTGGTAAGAGAAAACACACCTGGTAATACACCTGGTAAGAGATAACACACCCGGAATTACACCTGGTAAGAGATAACACACCCGGTATTACACCTGATAAGAGATAACACCCCCGGTATTACACCTGATAAGAGATAACACACCAGGTAATACACCTGGTAAGAGATAACACACCCGGTATTACACCTGGTAAGGGATAACACACCCGGTATTACACCTGGTAAGAGATAACACACCCGGTATTACACCTGATAAGAGATAACACACCCGGTATTACACCTGTTAAGAGATAACACACCCGGTATTACACCTGGTAAGAGATAACACACCCGGTATTACACCTGATAAGAGATAACACACCCGGTATTACACCTGTTAAGAGATAACACACCCGGTATTACACCTGATAAGAGATAACACACCCGGTATTACACCTGGTAAGAGATAACACACCCGGTATTACACCTGGTAAGGGATAACACACCCGGTATTACACCTGATAAGAGATAACACACCCGGTATTACACCTGGTAAGGAATAACACACCCGGAATAACACCTGGTAAGGGATAACACACCCGGTATTACACCTGGTAAGAGATAACACACCCGGTATTACACCTGGTAAGAGATAACACACCCGGTATTACACCTGGTAAGGGATAACACACCCGGTATTACACCTGGTAAGAGATAACACACCCAGTATTACACCTGGTAAGAGATAACACACCCGGTATTACACCTGGTAAGGGATAACACACCCGGTATTACACCTGGTAAGGGATAACACACCCGGTATTACACCTGATAAGAGATAACACACCCGGTATTACACCTGATAAGAGATAACACACCAGGTAATACACCTGGTAAGAGATAACACACCCGGTATTACACCTGATAAGAGATAACACACCCGGTATTACACCTGGTAAGAGATAACACACCCGGTATTACACCTGATAAGAGATAACACACCCGGTATTACACCTGTTAAGAGATAACACACCCGGTATTACACCTGATAAGAGATAACACACCCGGTATTACACCTGGTAAGAGATAACACACCCGGTATTACACCTGGTAAGGGATAACACACCCGGTATTACACCTGATAAGAGATAACACACCCGGTATTACACCTGGTAAGGAATAACACACCCGGAATAACACCTGGTAAGGGATAACACACCCGGTATTACACCTGGTAAGAGATAACACACCCGGTATTACACCTGGTAAGAGATAACACACCCGGTATTACACCTGGTAAGGGATAACACACCCGGTATTACACCTGGTAAGAGATAACACACCCAGTATTACACCTGGTAAGAGATAACACACCCGGTATTACACCTGGTAAGGGATAACACACCCGGTATTACACCTGGTAAGGGATAACACACCCGGTATTACACCTGATAAGAGATAACACACCCGGTATTACACCTGATAAGAGATAACACACCAGGTAATACACCTGGTAAGAGATAACACACCCGGTATTACACCTGATAAGAGATAACACACCCGGTATTACACCTGGTAAGAGATAACACACCCGGTATTACACCTGGTAAGAGATAACACACCCGGTATTACACCTGATAAGAGATAACACACCAGGTAATACACCTGGTAAGAGATAACACAGCTGGTATTACACCTGGTAAGAGATAACACACCCGGTATTACACCTGGTAAGAGATAACACACCCGGTATTACACCTGGTAAGGGATAACACACCCGGTATTACACCTGGTAAGGGATAACACACCCGGTATTACACCTGGTAAGAGATAACACACCAGGTATTACACCTGATAAGAGATAACACACCAGGTAATACACCTGGTAAGAGATAACACAGCTGGTATTACACCTGGTAAGAGATAACACACCCGGTATTACACCTGATAAGAGATAACACACCCGGTATTACACCTGGTAAGAGATAACACACCCGGTATTACACCTGGTAAGGGATAACACACCCGGTATTACACCTGGTAAGAGATAACACACCCGGTATTACACCTGGTAAGGGATAACACACCCGGTATTACACCTGGTAAGGGATAACACACCCAGTATTACACCTGGTAAGAGATAACACACCCAGTATTACACCTGGTAAGGGATAACACACCCGGTATTACACCTGGTAAGGGATAACACACCCGGTATTACACCTGATAAGAGATAACACACCCGGTATTACACCTGGTAAGAGATAACACACCCGGTATTACACCTGGTAAGAGATAACACACCCGGTATTACACCTGGTAAGGGATAACACACCCGGTATTACACCTGGTAAGGGATAACACACCCGGTATTACACCTGGTAAGAGATAACACACCCGGTATTACACCTGGTAAGAGATAACACACCCGGTATTACACCTGGTAAGGGATAACACACCCGGTATTACACCTAAGAGATAACACACGGTATTACACCTGGTAAGAGATAACACACGGTATTACACCTGGTAAGAGATAACACAGCTGGTATTACACCTGGTAAGAGATAACACACCCAGTATTACACCTGGTAAGAGATAACACACGGTATTACACCTGGTAAGAGATAACACAGCTGGTATTACACCTGGTAAGAGATAACACACCCGGTATTACACCTGGTAAGGGATAACACACCCGGTATTACACCTGGTAAGGGATAAGGTAATAGATAACACACCTGGTATTACACCTGGTTTAAATAACACAGCATTACCTTACATTTAGATCCACACTATTACAGCTGCTTTAACTTCTGGAAAGATAAATGGACATTCCTACCTGATTCCGGAAATCATCAATAGAAGGGCAGTTTGTCAGGTTGCCTCTCAGAGTCTCGTTGTCCATCTCTGGAACACACAGACAGAATAACAATAGAGCAATGTTTTATCACGGATTTTAGAGAGAGATACACTAAAGTATGTGGACAGCCATTCTAATTATTCCAGGGTTCGGGGTGATAAAAACAAGCACATGAAATCTCTATAGACAAACATTAACACAACAATGGATCATTCTGAAGGACTCTGAAGAGGCATTATGCAGACCACACCAACTCACAGAGCATCTAGGAACCCCAACACAGTGATAGACCACACCAACTCACAGAGCATCTGGGAACCCCAACACAGTGACAGACCACACCAACTCACAGAGCATCTAGGAACCCCAACACAGTGATAGACCACACCAACTCACAGAGCATCTGGGAACCCCAACACAGTGATAGACCACACCAACTCACAGAGCATCTGGGAACCCCAACACAGTGATAGACCACACCAACTCACAGAGCATCTAGGAACCCCAACACAGTGATAGACCACACCAACTCACAGAGCATCTAGGAACCCCAACACAGTGATAGACCACACCAACTCACAGAGCATCTGGGAACCCCAACACAGTGATAGACCACACCAACTCACAGAGCATCTAGGAACCCCAACACAGTGATAGACCACACCAACTCACAGAGCATCTGGGAACCCCAACACAGTGACAGACCACACCAACTCACAGAGCATCTAGGAACCCCAACACAGTCATAGACCACACCAACTCACAGAGCATCTAGGAACCCCAACACAGTGATAGACCACACCAACTCACAGAGCATCTAGGAACCCCAACACAGTGATAGACCACACCAACTCACAGAGCATCTGGGAACCCCAACACAGTGATAGACCACACCAACTCACAGAGCATCTAGGAACCCCAACACAGTGATAGACCACACCAACTCACAGAGCATCTAGGAACCCCAACACAGTGATAGACCACACCAACTCACAGAGCATCTAGGAACCCCAACACAGTGATAGACCACACCAACTCACAGAGCATCTGGGAACCCCAACACAGTGACAGACCACACAAACTCACAGAGCATCTAGGAACCCCAACACAGTGATAGACCACACCAACTCACAGAGCATCTAGGAACCCCAACACAATGATAGACCAAACCAACTCACAGAGCATCTAGGAACCCCAACACAGTGATAGACCACACCAACTCACAGAGCATCTAGGAACCCCAACACAGTGATAGACCACACCAACTCACAGAGCATCTAGGAACCCCAACACAGTGATAGACCACACCAACTCACAGAGCATCTGGGAACCCCAACACAGTGATAGACCACACCAACTCACAGAGCATCTAGGAACCCCAACACAGTGATAGACCACACCAACTCACAGAGCATCTGGGAACCCCAACACAGTGACAGACCACACCAACTCACAGAGCATCTAGGAACCCCAACACAGTCATAGACCACACCAACTCACAGAGCATCTAGGAACCCCAACACAGTGATAGACCACACCAACTCACAGAGCATCTAGGAACCCCAACACAGTGATAGACCACACCAACTCACAGAGCATCTAGGAACCCCAACACAGTGATAGACCACACCAACTCACAGAGCATCTAGGAACCCCAACACAGTGATAGACCACACCAACTCACAGAGCATCTAGGAACCCCAACACAGTGATAGACCACACCAACTCACAGAGCATCTAGGAACCCCAACACAGTGATAGACCACACCAACTCACAGAGCATCTGGGAACCCCAACACAGTGACAGACCACACAAACTCACAGAGCATCTAGGAACCCCAACACAGTGATAGACCACACCAACTCACAGAGCATCTAGGAACCCCAAGACAATGATAGACCAAACCAACTCACAGAGCATCTAGGAACCCCAACACAGTGATAGACCACACCAACTCACAGAGCATCTAGGAACCCCAACACAGTGATAGACCACACCAACTCACAGAGCATCTAGGAACCCCAACACAGTGATAGACCACACCAACTCACAGAGCATCTAGGAACCCCAACACAGTGATAGACCACACCAACTCACAGAGCATCTAGGAACCCTAACACAGTGATAGACCACACCAACTCAGAGAGCATCTAGGAGCCCCAACACAGTGATAGACCACACCAACTCACAGAGCATCTAGGAACCCCAACACAGTCATAGACCACACCAACTCACAGAGCATCTAGGAACCCCAACACAATGATAGACCACACCAACTCACAGAGTCCGTATTATTACAGACACTAAACAGTGATACATGTTCTGTAGGTGTGTTGTATTTCCTGTACACATCAGGTCCATATTATTACAGACACTAACCAGTGATACATGTTCTTTAGGTGTGTTGTATTTCCTGTACACATCAGGTCCATATTATTACAGACACTAACCAGTGATACATGTTCTGTAGGTGTGTTGTATTTCCTGTACACATCAGGTCCATATTATTACAGACACTAACCGGTGATACATGTTCTGTAGGTGTGTTGTATTTCCTGTACACATCAGGTCCATATTATTACAGACACTAATCAGTGATACATGTTCTTGTCAAGCACTGATCGGCGTAGTGTGGAATAAGCCATGAGCAGAGTCGTCGAATCCAGTTCAATATAAGTATTTATTATAAAGAACACAAAACAAACCGAGAACAGCGGAAAACACTAAACTGTAGGACTGAAATGAAAATGCGCATAAAGCGACTTAAACAAACATACTCCAATACCTCCAGTAGCGCAAACACACTCACCACATATAGCTCGTGACATCTAACAATGCTGAACAAGGAGTGACTTGTCCGCTCACCTTTTATAACCCGCTAATGATAACACAAAACAGCTGTGAATGACAAAAGGCAAACAAGGAAGTGAATCACCGAATTACAGTGTAGCCACGCCCCCACACCACTCGTGACAGTATCCCCCACTAAAAGGCTAGCTCCCCAGATAGCCGAAAGAGAAAAAAAATAATGAAAAGGGAGCAAAAAAAGAAATTCAGACCCCAAAGTCAGCCCCAACAGGGGGCACGTGTGCGTCTTGGCGGCGGCCATCGTTAGCGTCGTGGCGGCGGCCATCGTGAGCGGCCATATCGAGCGTCGGCGTAGCTGAGGCCATCTTGGGCGCTTGCGTGGCAACGGCGGCCATCTCGGGCTCTGGCGTGGCAACGGCGGCCATCTCGGGCGCTGGCGTGGCAATGGCGGCCATCTCGGGCGCTGGCATGGCAACGGCGGCCAACTTGGGCGCTGGCGTGGCAACGGCGGCCATCTCGGGCGTAGGCGTTTGTAAGTCCAGCCATTCCCCCCACCACCTCCTAATCACCTCCGGGGGCTGTTTATGCAAACCCTCTGGGGATTTCACTGTCCCCGAGGTAGGAGGCCGAAATGGGTCATCACCCAGCTGGCGCTGGTCCCACAGGTGGCTCCACCCGGCGCCTCTCACTTAGCACCGGGCTTGCATAGTGTTTTGGCGCCACCTTCTGGCTGGGTCCAGCGCGTAGTTCTTCCTCCGCGGCACCCCTGAAACACCCCTTTAGCCCCCCCCGAAATTTTTTTTTGGGGTGCTTTAGGGATGTTCCCGTGCTCAGTCCTTCGGGGAACCGCGGACCCGTTGTAGCTGGTCCTGGTAGCCTCATCGGCCCGTCCCAGCCAGCGTCCGGTGTAGCTGGAACCAGCCGGAAGAGGACGGGATCCCACCGCAGGACGCCTTCTAGGGAGTCCTCCTCCACTCTCTCGTAGACGGCTTGGTCATCATCTGAAGAGGGAGTCGGACCCCCAATCGCCCTGCCATGTATGAAGCCGGTCCCACTGTTCCGTGATGTGACCGGGAGCTTCATATCTTGGAGCGCTATAGCTTGCCCCTCCGAGATATCCACTCCCGGTGTTTCTCTGCTGGCTCTTAGGGTGGTTCAGCATTCTGTCACGCACTGATCGGCGTAGTGTGGAATAAGCCATGAGCAGAGTCGTAGAATCAAGTTCAATATAAGTATTTATTATAAAGAACACAAAACAAACCGAGAACGGCGGAAAACACTAAACTGTAGGACTGAAATGAAAATGCGCATAAAGAGACTTAAACAAACATACTCCAATACCTCCAGTAGCGCAAACACACTCACCACATATAGCTCGTGACATCTAACAATGCTGAACAAGGAGTGACTTGTCCGCTCACCTTTTATAACCCACTTATGATAACACAAAACAGCTGTGAATGACAAAAGGCAAACAAGGAAGTGAATCACCGAATTACTGTGTAGCCACGCCCCCACACCACTCGTGACAGTTCTGTAGGTGTGTTGTATTTCCTGTATACATCAGGTCCATATTATTACAGACACTAACCAGTGATACATGTTCTGTAGGTGTGTTGTATTTCCTGTATACATCAGGTCCATATTATTACAGACACTAACCGGTGATACATGTTCTGTAGGTGTGTTGTATTTCCTGTACACATCAGGTCCATATTATTACAGACACTAACCGGTGATACATGTTCTGTAGGTGTGTTGTATTTCCTGTACACATCAGGTCCATATTATTACAGACACTAACCGGTGATACATGTTCTGTAGGTGTGTTGTATTTCCTGTACACATCAGGTCCATATTATTACAGACACTAACCGGTGATACATGTTCTGTAGGTGTGTTGTATTTCCTGTACACATCAGGTCCATATTATTACAGACACTAACCGGTGATACATGTTCTGTAGGTGTGTTGTATTTCCTGTACACATCAGGTCCATATTATTACAGACACTAACCAGTGATACATGTTATGTAGGTGTGTTGTATTTCCTGTACACATCAGGTCCATATTATTACAGACACTAACCAGTGACACATGTTCTGTAGCTGTGTTGTATTTCCTGTACACATCAGGTCCATATTATTACAGACACTAACCAGTGATACATGTTCTGTAGGTGTGTTGTATTTCCTGTACACATCAGGTCCATATTATTACAGACACTAATCTAGGTCTAATTACTGGGGTGTTTAAGCTGCTCCTTTTTTGTCTCCTAAATACACATGTGTTGTTTGTGAAATTTTCTCTGTCTCAGTTTTGTCTGGTTCTATTCTGTCCGAAATTCATCTTTGTTTAGAGTCTATGGGCATATCCTCTTTCCTCTCAAAAATGCCTGAGGTAATAGACCTGAAGAACTCCCTGCAGTTCCAGTTGGGAGGAAAGTGTGCATTAGGTACACACTATTAGGTACACACTATATGTGCACACTCTGGTGTCTTGTTTGGCAAGACAACATGTTTAACAGTTGGTAAGAAGCTTACGGCTATTCCCGTCTTCAGGAAGTGAGAAACATGTACAATAACATTAATCGTACCGCAGCTACTGTGAGTCTGCGAAACTGGTCCCATCATTTTTAATCCTTTAAAGACTGGTTTGTAGGAGGTACAGTTTTACCCAGGTAGGCAATTACAGAGATGTATGGCCCATTCATTAATACAACTGGTGTAAAATCTGGTGTTAAATACCAAAGCTAGAAGACAACACTCACTCTGGTGTTAAATACCAAAACTAGAAGACAACACTCACTCAGGTGTTAAATACCAAAACTAGAAGACAACACTCACTCTGGTGTTAAATACCAAAACTAGAGGACAAGACTCACTCAGGTGTAAAATACCAAAACTAGAAGACAACACTCACTCTGGTGTTAAATACCAAAACTAGAAGACAACACTCACTCAGGTGTTAAATACCAAAACTAGAAGACAACACTCACTCAGGTGTTAAATACCAAAACTAGAAGACAACACTCACTCTGGTGTTTAATACCAAAACTAGAAGACAACACTCACTCAGGTGTTAAATACCAAAACTAGAAGACAACACTCACTCAGGTGTTAAATACCAAAACTAGAAGACAACACTTACTCAGGTGTAAAATACCAAAACTAGAAGACAACACTCACTCTGGTGTTAAATACCAAAACTAAAAGACAACAGCCATGTTGGTCCCATTACAAAGTCTAATGAAACATATAAATGGATCAATATACTGCTATGGAAAATAATATAATGCTACTGTAATCTAAGTGTGTGTGTTTTTTTTCTATTTTTTTTATTTAACTTTTATTTAACCAGGTAGGCCGATTGAGAACATATTCTCATTTGCAACGGCGACCTGGCCAAGATAAGGAGAAAACGTTCAGGACAACATACAGTTACCCAATAAATACACAGAACACAAGAGTGCAAAATAGCAATGAGACACAATAAGACAATACAGGTTCAAGTTATACAGGATGAGGTGTATGTAGTACAGTTACTACTGCAGTATTAATAAGGTAATCCAGGTTCAAGTTATACAGGATGAGGTATATGTAGTACAGTTATTACTGCAGTATTAATAAGGTAATACAGGATCAAGTTATACAGGATGAGGTATATGTAGTACAGTTACTACTGCAGTATTAATAAGGTAATACAGGTTCAAATTATACAGGATGAGGTATATGTAGTACAGTTACTACTGCAGTATTAATAAGGTAATACAGGATCAAGTTGTACAGGATGACGTATATGTAGTACAGTTACTACTGCAGTATTAATGAGGTAATACATGTTCAAGTTATACTGGATGAGGTATATGTAGTACAGTTACTACTGCAGTATTATTAAGTACAGTTACTACTGCAGTATTAATGAGGTAATACATGTTCAAGTTATACTGGATGAGGTATATGTAGTACAGTTACTACTGCAGTATTATTAAGGTAATACAGGATCAAGTTATACAGGATGAGGTATATGTAGTACAGTTACTACTGCAGTATTAATAAGGTAATACAGGATCAAGTTATACAGGATGAGGTATATGTAGTAGTTACTACTGCAGTATTAATAAGGTAATACAGGATCAAGTTATACAGGATGAGGTATATGTAGTACAGTTACTACTGCAGTATTAATAAGGTAATACAGGATCAAGTTATACAGGATGAGGTATATGTAGTACAGTTACTACTGCAGTATTAATAAGGTAATACAGGATCAAGTTATACAGGATGAGGTATATGTAGTACAGTAACTACTGCAGTATTAATAAGGTAATACAGGATCAAGTTATACAGGATGAGGTATATGTAGTACAGTTACTACTGCAGTATTAATAAGGTAATACAGGATCAAGTTATACAGGATGAGGTATATGTAGTAGTTACTACTGCAGTATTAATAAGGTAATACAGGATCAAGTTATACAGGATGAGGTATATGTAGTACAGTTACTACTGCAGTATTAATAAGGTAATACAGGATCAAGTTATACAGGATGAGGTATATGTAGTACAGTTACTACTGCAGTATTAATAAGGTAATACAGGATCAAGTTATACAGGATGAGGTATATGTAGTACAGTTACTACTGCAGTATTAATAAGGTAATACAGGATCAAGTTATACAGGATGAGGTATATGTAGTACAGTAACTACTGCAGTATTAATAAGGTAATACAGGATCAAGTTATACAGGATGAGGTATATGTAGTACAGTAACTACTGCAGTATTAATAAGGTAATACAGGATCAAGTTATACAGGATGAGGTATATGTAGTACAGTTACTACTGCAGTATTAATAAGGTAATACAGGATCAAGTTATACAGGATGAGGTATATGTAGTACAGTTACTACTGCAGTATTAATAAGGTAATACAGGATCAAGTTATACAGGATGAGGTAAATGTAGTACAAATACTACTGCAGTATTATTAAGGTAATACAGGATCAAGTTATACAGGATGAGGTATATGTAGTACAGTTACTACTGCAGTATTAATAAGGTAAAACAGGTTCAAGTTATACAGGATGAGGTATATGTAGTACAGTTACTACTGCAGTATTAATAAGGTAATACAGGATCAAGTTATACAGGATGAGGTATATGTAGTACAGTAACTACTGCAGTATTAATAAGGTAATACAGGATCAAGTTATACAGGATGAGGTATATGTAGTACAGTTACTACTGCAGTATTAATAAGGTAATACAGGATCAAGTTATACAGGATGAGGTATATGTAGTACAGTTACTACTGCAGTATTAATAAGGTAATACAGGATCAAGTTATACAGGATGAGGTAAATGTAGTACAAATACTACTGCAGTATTATTAAGGTAATACAGGATCAAGTTATACAGGATGAGGTATATGTAGTACAGTTACTACTGCAGTATTAATAAGGTAATCCAGGATCAAGTTATACAGGATGAGGTAAATGTAGTACAAATACTACTGCAGTATTATTAAGGTAAAACAGGATCAAGTTATACAGGATGAGGTATATGTAGTACAGTTACTACTGCAGTATTAATAAGGTAATACAGGATCAAGTTATACAGGATGAGGTATATGTAGTACAGTTACTACTGCAGTATTAATAAGGTAATACAGGATCAAGTTATACAGGATGAGGTATATGTAGTACAGTTACTACTGCAGTATTAATAAGGTAAAACAGGATCAAGTTATACAGGATGAGGTATATGTAGTACAGTTACTACTGCAGTATTAATAAGGTAAAACAGGATCAAGTAAGGGAAGTTTGGGGTCCCCTGCTAGAGCTGCTACCCCCGCGACCCGACCCCGGATAAGCGGTTGAAGATGAGAGATGAGATGAGAGAGGATCAAGTTATACAGGATGAGGTATATGTAGTTCTGTTGAGCAGCATTGATAAGGGAATAACAAATATATTTTTAAAAGTATAAATGTGACAGTGTGTGTGTGGTCAATCTGAGCATTAGCCAGTAGGCACATTTCTCCTGCATCCAACTCGTTGAGTCAAAGAACAGATTGTTCATCTACTATCTGATATATCCAGACCTAATCATGTGACATGTTAAGAGATGATCAACATTATTTGATTTACCTGTATGTGGTCATAATGTTTAGGTTCATCAGTGTATGTTTGTGTATATGTGTGTGTATGTATGATGTGCACGTGGAAACCCAATGCTAACATCACTGTGCACATGTAGCCAACATTAGCAGTCTCTGCACTTACCTGGCAGCACTAACCTAACTTAACTTCCTGTTATGGCCATGAGCCAAAAAGCTAACAACACAGAGTTCACCTTCATCTCATGTCCTCTCTGGCTATTAGGTCATCATTTATGTTAATTTGCAACCATTATTTTACATTTTATTAATGAAACACCCACAAGGAAAAACAAAGAAAATGTGTTGGGACTATTTTGGGAGTTTTTCCAACAAGGAAAAAACATCCTTCTGACTGCTGGGTTCAATGTTATGGCAAGAGTGTCTTTAGGTGTGTTTGTGATAGAGTGTTTATGCAGGTAAATGTTTAAGTGTGTGTGATCAGGTGTGTGTGTATGTGTGTGTGTGTGTGTATGTGTGTGTGTGTGTATGTGTGTGTGTGTGTATGTGTGTGTGTGTGTGTGTGTGTGTGTGTGTGTGTGTGTGTGTGTGTGTGTGTGTGTGTGTGTGTGTGTGTGTGTGTGTGTGTGTGTGTGTGTGTGTGTGTGTGTGTGTGTGTGTGTGTGTGTGTGTGTGTGTGTGTGTGTGTGTGTGTGTGTGTGTGTGTGTGTGTGTAATGAAGTCTCTGGGCTGTGCTATGCAAACAGCAACCGTGACAGAAAAGTCAGAATGTTTCCAGGTATCTTAGTTTTATCATAAATGTCAGTCTGTCCACTCTTCAGGGCCCCTCTCTAGACTAAGGCACATATGAAGGAGTGTAGCATTTGGGACACTCTTTAAGTCTGTTACTCTCTGATAACAGGGTTCTGCTTTCAGCTGTGAAACCACCAATCAGATATTTTCTGAGCACATCTCTTGTTCTGAAACTGAGCTCTCTGTCTGCCTTCCTATCTGTCTCTGTTTTAGGTCTGTCTTCGACAATAGATCTTTTCCCATATAAATAAAAATAAATGTTGTGAAATGTTGTCTTATAACAGTAAATGCAACTATTACTGTATATATACTATTACTGTAGATATACTATTACTGTAGACTCTACTATTACTGTAGATATACTATTACTGTAGACTCTACTATACTGTAGACTCTACTATACTGTAGACTCTACTATACTGTAGACTCTACTATTTCTGTAGACTCTACTATTTCTGTAGACTCTACTATTACTGTATATATACTATTACTGTAGACTCTACTATTACTGTAGATATACTATTACTGTAGATATACTATTACTGAAGATATACTATTACTGTAGATATACTATTACTGTAGACTCTACTATTACTGTAGACTCTACTATACTGTAGACTCTACTATTACTGTAGATATACTATTACTGTAGATATACTATTACTGTAGATATACTATTACTGTAGACTCTACTATTACTGTAGATATACTATTACTGTAGACTCTACTATACTGTAGACTCTACTATACTGTAGACTCTACTATTTCTGTAGACTCTACTATTACTGTATATATACTATTACTGTAGACTCTACTATTACTGTAGATATACTATTACTGTAGATATACTATTACTGTAGATATACTATTACTGTAGACTCTACTATTACTGTAGACTCTACTATACTGTAGATATACTATTACTGTAGATATACTTTTACTGTAAACTCTACTATTACTGTAGATATACTATTACTGTAGACTCTACTATTACTGTATATATACTATTACTGTAGATATACTATTACTGTAGATATAATATGGACAGTTCCTCACAATGCAAATATTCTATATATGAACCATTTAACCATTCAGAATGAACACCTGTGTTACTTAAACTTCCGGAACTGTAACAGTACGTAGTATCGACCAGAGTGGCATGCTGGGTATCAGTCAGAGTGGCATGCTGGGTATCAGTCAGAGTGGCATGTTGGGTATCAGTCAGAGTGGCATGCTGGGTATCAGTCAGAGTGGCATGCTGGGTATTAATCAGAGTGGCATGCTGGGTAACAGTCAGAGTGGCATGCTGGGTATTAATCAGAGTGGCATGCTGGGTATTAATCAGAGTGGCATGCTGGGTAGTAGTCAGAGTGGCATGCTGGGTATTAATCAGAGTGGCATGCTGGGTATTAATCAGAGTGGCATGCTGGGTATCAGTCAGAGTGGCATACTGGGTATCAGTCAGAGTGGCATGCTGGGTATTAATCAGAGTGGCATGCTGGGTATCAGTCAGAGTGGCATGCTGGGTATTAATCAGAGTGGCATGCTGGGTATCAGTCAGAGTGGCATGCTGGGTATTAATCAGAGTGGCATGCTGGGTATCAGTTTAATTATTTTATCACCTGCCAAACCTACAATGTAACGCTAATATAACGCTAATGTAACAATGGTACGCTAATATAACAATGCAAAGCTAATATAACGCTAATGTAATGCTAATGTAACAATGTAACGCTAATATAACAATGTAACGCTAATATAACGCTAATGCAACAATGTAACGCTAATGTAACAATGTAACGCTAATGTAACAATGTAACGCTAATGTAACAATGTAACGCTAATGTAACAATGTAACGCTAATGTAACACTGTACCGCTAATGTACTAATGTAACGCTAATGTAACAATGTAACGCTAACTTGTTAGACGGTTCTTTAACCTAAATGTCAAAACATAAACACTGATTAAGTTTTCTTTATACAGCAAAGTAAATGTGTTCACTGTTTGCTGATCATCTGTGGTTACATTGAAGGACAATGGACATAGAAGTTAAACGAAAGCAAGTCCAGAGTTTTTGTAAAACATGCTCAATTGCCTCAAATTGTCATTCTGAACCAACATTGGCTGACTCTTGCAATGACTTGCAAAAAACTGGACCACAGATTACAATTAATGTAGACCCATAGACTTATTCTGGACTACAGATTAAAATTCATGTAGGCCCATAGACTTAATCTGGACTACAGATTACAAATCATGTAGGCACACAGATTTAGTCTGGACCACAGATTACAATTCATGTAGGCCCATAGCCTTAGTCTGGACCACAGATTACAATTCATGTAGGCCCATAGCCTTAGTCTGGACCACAGATTACAATTCATGTAGGCCCATAGACTTTTCTGAAAAAAAATAATGTCATTTAAAATTGTGGAATGCATATCTCACTCTAATAATAATACCTAAAATGAACCCAGAACGTTAAAGTCTAACCATTATATACCAAAGTCTAAACTAGATAATTATCCAGTACGGATCATTCCTTCAAATCAGTAAAACACGCACGCACACACACACACACACACACACACACACATAAAGAAAAAGAACAAGAAAATCAAGAAACAAAGAGTTCCAGTTTACATAAACATTGACTAAGCAGCAATTAAAGCAATAGACCGTGATAGAAGGGATATGGTTTCACATTGTAGTCAGATGACATCTAGCAAAAAGGAACGCTGGGACAGAAATGGCACCCTATATAGACCAGTTCCATCAAACAAAATAAGTATCTGGTGGATAGAACGTTGTTTAGAAGAAGGGACTTACTGTAACCTGCAGGTTGATAGCTGAGTATAGAGATGAACAGTCGAATGATGAGCGTGAAGACTGATCTGTTTCAGTGAGTCAGTGAGCTTACAATCATACACTCCTCCTCTACAAGGAGACACTCCTCCTCTATACTGATACACTCCTCCTCTACAAGGAGACACTCCTCCTCCTCTACACTAATACACTCCTCCTCTACAAGGAGACACTCCTCCTATACAAGGAGACACTCCTCCTCTACACTGATACACTCCTCCTCCTCTACACTGATACACTCCTTCTCCTCTACACTGATACACTCCTCCTCCTCTACACTGATACACTCCTCCTCTACACTGATACACAATGATCCTCCTCCTCCTCTACACTGACACTCCTCCTCCTCTACACTGATACACTCCTCCTCCTCTACACTGATACACTCCTCCTCCTCTACACTGATACACTCCTCCTCCTCTATACTGATACACTCCTCCTCCTCTTACTGATACACTCCTCCTCTACACTGATACACTCCTCCCTCCTCTACACTGATACACTCCTCCTCCTCTATACTGATACACTGACTCCTCCTCCTCTATACTGATATACTCCTTCCTCTACACTGATACACTCCTCCTCTATACTGATACACTCCTCCTCCTCTACACTGATACACTCCTCCTCCTCTACACTGATACACTTCTCCTCCTCTACACTGATACACTCCTCCTCCTCTACAATGATACACTCCTCCTCCTCTATACTGATACACTCCTCCTCTACACTGATACACTCCTCCTCCTCTACAATGATACACTCCTCCTCCTCTACACTGATACACTCCTCCTCCTCACACTGATACACTCCTCCTCCTCTACACTGATACACTCCTCCTCTCACTGATACACTCCTCCTCCTCTACACTGATACTCTCCTCCTCCTCTATACTGATACACTCCTCCTCCTCTACACTGATACACTCCTCCTCCTCTATACTGATACACTCCTCCTCCTCTACACTGATACCCTCCTCCTCCTCTACACTGATACACTCCTCCTCTACACTGATACACTCCTCCTCCTCTACACTGATACACTCCTCCTCCTCTACAATGATACACTCCTCCTCCTCTACACTGATACACTCCTCCTCCTCTACACTGATACACTCCTCCTCCTCTATACTGATACACTCCTCCTCTACACTGATACACTCCTCCTCTACAATGATACACTCCTCCTCTACACTGATACACTCCTCCTCCTCTACACTGATACACTCCTCCTCCTCTATACTGATACACTCCTCCTCCTCTACACTGATACACTCCTCCTCCTCTACACTGATACACTCCTCCTCCTCTACACTGATACACTCCTCCTCCTCTACACTGATACACTCCTCCTCCTCTACACTGATACACTCCTCCTCTACACTGATACACTCCTCCTCCTCTACACTGATACACTCCTCCTCCTCTACACTGATACACTCCTCCTCCTCTACACTGATACACTCCTCCTCCTCTATACTGATACACTCCTCCTCCTCTATACTGATACACTCCTCCTCCTCTATACTGATACACTCCTCCTCCTCTACACTGATACACTCCTCCTCCTCTACACTGATACACTCCTCCTCCTCTACACTGATACACTCCCTCCTCCTCTACACTGATACTCCTCCTCCTCTACACTGATACACTCCTCCTCCTCTACACTGATACACTCCTCCTCCTCTACACTGATACACTCCTCCTCCTCTACACTGATACACTCCTCCTCCTCTATACTGATACACCTCCTCCTCTACACTGATACACTCCTCCTCTACACTGATACACTCCTCCTCCTCTACACTGATACACTCCTCCTCCTCTACACTGATACACTCCTCCTCCTCTACACTGATACACTCCTCCTCCTCTACACTGATACACTCCTCCTCCTCTACACTGATACACTCCTCCTCCTCTACACTGATACACTCCCTCCTCCTCTACACTGACACTCCTCCTCCTCTACTCCCTCCTCCTCCTCTACACTGATACACTCCTCCTCTACACTGATACACTCCTCCTCCTCTACACTGATACACTCCTCCTCCTCTACACTGATACACTCCTCCTCTACACTGATACACTCCTCCTCTACACTGATACACTCCTCCTCCTCTACACTGATACACTCCTCCTCCTCTATACTGATACACTCCTCCTCCTCTATACTGATACACTCCTCCTCTACACTGATACACTCCTCCTCCTCTACACTGATACACTCCTCCTCCTCTACACTGATACACTCCTCCTCCTCTATACTGATACACTCCTCCTCCTCTACACTGATACACTCCTCCTCTACTCCTCCTCCTCACACTGATACCCTCCTCCTCCTCTACACTGATACACTCCTCCTCCTCCCTCTACACTGATACACTCCTCCTCCTCTACACTGATACACTCCTCCTCTACACTGATACACCTCCTACACTGATACACTCCCTCCTCTACAATGATCACTCCTCCTCTCCTCCTCCTCTACTGATACTCCCTCCTCACACTGATCCTCCTCCTCTACACTGATACACTCCTCCTCCTCTACACTGATACACTCCTCCTCCTCTACACTGATACACTCCTCCTCCTCTACACTGATACACTCCTCCTCTATACTGATACACTCCTCCTACACTGATACACTCCTCCTCTCACTCTACTCCTCCTGATACTGATACCTCCTCCTCTACACTGATACACTCCTCCTCCTCTATACTGATACACTCCTCCTCCTCTACACTGATATATTCCTCCTCCTCTACACTGATACACTCCTCCTCCTCTACACTGATACACTCCTCCTCCTCTACACACTCCTCCTCCTCTACACTGATACACTCCTCCTCCTCTACACTGATACACCCTCCTCCTCTACACTGATACACTCCTCCTCCTCTACACTGATACCTCCTCCCTCTACACTGATACACTCCTCCTCCTCTCTACACTGATACACTCCTCCTCTACACTGATACACTCCTCCTCCTCTACACTGATATACTCCTCCTCCTCTACACTGATACACTCCTCCTCCTCTACACTGATACACTCCTCCTCCTCTACACTGATACACTCCTCCTCCTCTACACTGATACACTCCTCCTCCTCTACACTGATACACTCCTCCTCCTCTACACTGATACACTCCTCCTCCTCTACACTGATACACTCCTCCTCTACACTGATACACTCCTCCTCCTCTACACTGATACACTCCTCCTCTACACTGATACACTCCTCCTCCTCTACACTGATACACTCCTCCTCCTCTACACTGATATATTCCTCCTCCTCTACACTGATACACTCCTCCTCCTCTATACTGATACCTCCTCCTCCTCTACACTGATACACTCCTCCTCCTCTACACTGATACACTCCTCCTCCTCTACACTGATACACTCCTCCTCCTCTACACTGATACACTCCTCCTCCTCTACACTGATACACTCCTCCTCCTCTACACTGATACACTCCTCCTCTACACTGATACACTCCTCCTCCTCTACACTGATACACTCCTCCTCCTCTATACTGATATACTCCTCCTCTACACTGATACACTCCTCCTCCTCTACACTGATACACTCCTCCTCCTCTACACTGATACACTCCTCCTCCTCTACACTGATACACTCCTCCTCTACACTGATACACTCCTCCTCCTCTACACTGATACACTCCTCCTCCTCTATACTGATACGCTCCTCCTCCTCTATACTGATACACTCCTCCTCCTCTACACTGATACACTCCTCCTCTACACTGATACACTCCTCCTCCTCTATACTGATACACTCCTCCTCTACACTGATACACTCCTCCTCCTCTACACTGATACACTCCTCCTCCTCTACACTGATACACTCCTCCTCCTCTACAATGATACACTCCTCCTCCTCTACACTGATACACTCCTCCTCCTCTACACTGATACACTCCTCCTCCTCTACAATGATACACTCCTCCTCCTCTACACTGATACACTCCTCCTCTACACTGATACACTCCTCCTCCTCTATACTGATACACTCCTCCTCCTCTACAACAACACACTCTTCCTCCTTTACATGGACAGGGACAACTACAAGTCATTCAGGCCTGACAGTTCTGAGGTGTGGTCCAAGCGATCATGTCAAGGGTTAAAGATCACTGATGACATTATCAAATGAGATGGTTAGAAGCCCATTTCCTTTGGGTCTTAATGAGTTGCTGTGTTTTGTTGTTTAGTAGTTAGTGGATGGCAGCTAATGGACTGGTGAAGACCAGGAAAAAGGAAACCAATCCAAATGGTTCTGTTCTCTATTGAGAAGATCATTGAATTAAAACTCAAACAAATTAGAGAGAGAATGACATGAGGACAGACAGATGTCAAGAGTATCTTATGTTTGCTTTGTCATTGTATTGAATAAAGAGTACATGGGTTAACCCTATATAAAGAGTACATGGGTTAACCCTATATAGAGGAGTTGGTATCCCAGTGGTAGAGTACATGGGTTAACCCTATATAGAGGAGTTAGTATCTCAGTAGTACTTGGGTTAACCCTATATAGAGGAGTTGGTATCTCAGTAGTACATGGGTTAACCCTATATAGAGGAGTTGGTATCTCAGTAGTACATGGGTTAACCCTATATAGAGGAGTTGGTATCTCAGTGGTAGAGTACATGGGTTAACCCTATATAGAGGAGTTGGTATCTCAGTAGTACATGGGTTAACCCTATATAGAGGAGTTGGTATCTCAGTAGTACATGGGTTAACCCTATATAGAGGAGTTGGTATCTCAGGTTAACCCTAGATGAAGGAGTTGGTATCTCAGTGGTAGAGTACATGGGTTAACCCTATATAGAGGAGTTGGTATCTCAGTGGTAGAGTATAGAGGAGTTGGTATCTCAGTGGATGAAGGAGTTGGTATCTCAGTGGTAGAGTACATGGGTTAACCCTATATAGAGGAGTTGACAGAAAGAGAGAGAGAAAAGAAAGAGATAGAGAGAATGAGATTGCTCACTGATACACACACTTTAAAATCATTACACTGATGAGTGTTGTATTAGAGCATCAGTGGATCTGGGTGTCCACAAGAAAACTGTTGCAACAGTGTGTAAGGTGTGGTTAGATAGGATACATTAAAAAGACTTGGTCACGTGTGGTTAAATAGGATACACTAAGAAGACATGGTCACGTGTGGTTAGATAGGATACACTAAAAAGACTTGGTCACGTGTGGTTAAATAGGATACACTAAAAAGACATGGTCACGTGTGGTTAAATAGGATACACTAAAAAGACATGGTCATGTGTGGTTAAATAGGATACACTAAAAAGACATGGTCACGTGTGGTTAGTTCAGTTAGTCCTCCCCTCCTCTAATTTCCTCTAGCCACATCTAAACCACTTCTCTCCCCTCCTCTAATTTCCTCTAGCCACATCTAAACCAACTCTCTCCTCTCCTCTAATTTCCTCTACCCACATCTAAACCAACTCTCTCCTCTCCTCTAATTTCCTCTAGCCACATCTAAACCACTCGTCTTTGCTCTCCTCTAATCTTCTCGTTTCTCTCTTCCTTTTATGTCTTCCTGCTGGCCCTAATTGGCTCTCATTAACAGGAAGTCATTATATTTCTTCAGATCTCTGTTACTAGAAACATAAAGACAACATCTTTCAATTGTTTCCAGGACAAACATGAATACAAATACAGATATACAGAAACATCTTTAGCATTTGTTTGGTCTCTTTGCTAAATGCACCCAGCAAGGTGAGAGGTTGTAACACATTCTTCAATACACTTTAATTTTTATGAATATGTATTATAAATATAAGTTTAACTAGTAGTACTAGTTATATAAATCAGCGTACTGGGAATATCCAGGTTTTTCCTAAAAAATTTTTTTTTTTCATTTTCAAGTGGAGCTGAACATCAGCTGTCTATTAGGAAGCAAAAGAAAGACTGTACTTCCTGTGGCAGCTGAAAAAGTACAAACTACCAACGTGCATGATGATAAACACATACACCTCCATCACTGTCTGCAGACCGTGTCCCCCACATCTTATTGATTACCCACCCTGTCCCCCCACATCTTATTGATTACCCCCTGTCCCCCCACATCTTATTGATTACCCCCTGTCCCCACATCTTATTGATTACCCACCCTGTCCCCCCACATCTTATTGATTACCCCCTGTCCCCCCACATCTTATTGATTACCCCCTGTCCCCCCACATCTTATTGATTACCCCCTGTCCCCCCACATCTTATTGATTACCCCCCTGTCCCCCCCCACATCTTATTGATTACCCCCTGTCCCCCCACATCTTATTGATTACCCCCCTGTCCCCCCACATCTTATTGATTACCCCCTGTCCCCCCCACATCCTGTCCCCCACATCTTATTGATTACCCACCCTGTCCCCCCACATCTTATTGATTACCCCCCTGTCCCCCCACATCTTATTGATTACCCCCTGTCCCCCCCCACATCTTATTGATTACCCCCCTGTCCCCCCCACATCTTATTGATTACCCACCCTGCCCCCCCCCACATCTTATTGATTACCCCCCACATCTTATTGATTACCCCCCACATCTTATTGATTACCCCCCACATCTTATTGATTACCCACCCTGCCCCCACATCTTACTGATTACCCACCCTGCCCCCCACATCTTATTGATTACCCACCCTGCCCCCCACATCTTATTGATTACCCACCCTGCCCCCCCACATCTTATTGATTACCCCCCCCACATCTTATTGATTACCCACCCTGCCCCCCACATCTTATTGATTACCCACCCTGCCCCCCACATCCCCACCCTGCCCCCCACATCTTATTGATTACCCACCCTGCCCCCCCACATCTTATTGATTACCCACCCTGCCCCCCACATCTTATTGATTACCCACCCTGCCCCCCACATCTTATTGATTACCCCCCACATCTTATTGATTACCCACCCTGCCCCCCCACATCTTATTGATTACCCACCCTGCCCCCCACATCTTATTGATTACCCCCCACATCTTATTGATTACCCACCCTGCCCCCCCCACATCTTATTGATTACCCACCCTGCCCCCCACATCTTATTGATTACCCACCCTGCCCCCACATCTTATTGATTACCCCCCACATCTTATTGATTACCCCCCACATCTTATTGATTACCCACCCTGCCCCCCACATCTTATTGATTACCCCCCACATCTTACTGATTACCCACCCTGCCCCCACATCTTATTGATTACCCCCCACATCTTATTGATTACCCACCCTGCCCCCCCCACATCTTATTGATTACCCACCCCCCCCCACATCTTATTGATTACCCACCCTGCCCCCCACATCTTATTGATTACCCCCCCCACATCTTATTGATTACCCACCCTGCCCCCCACATCTTACTGATTACCCACCCTGCCCCCCACATCTTATTGATTACCCACCCTGCCCCCCACATCTAATTGATTACCCACCCTGCCCCCCACATCTTATTGATTACCCACCCTGCCCCCCCCACATCTTATTGATTACCCCCACATCTTATTGATTACCCACCCTGCCCCCCCACATCTTATTGATTACCCACCCTGCCCCCCACATCTTATTGATTACCCACCCTGCCCCCACATCTTATTGATTACCCACCCTGCCCCCCCACATCTTATTGATTACCCACCCTGCCCCCCACATCTTATTGATTACCCACCCTGCCCCCCCACATCTTATTGATTATCCCCCACATCTTATTGATTACCCACCCTGTCTACCCCCCACATCTTATTGATTACCCACCCTGATCTGTAATATATCCCCCCCACATCTTATTGATTACCCACCCTGCCCCCACATCTTATTGATTACCCCCACATCTTATTGATTACCCCCCACATCTTATTGATTACCCACCCTGCCCCCACATCTTATTGATTATCACCCCCACATCTTACTGATTACCCACCCTGCCCCCACATCTTATTGATTATCCCCCCCCCCACATCTTATTGATTACCCACCCTGCCCCCCTCCCACATCTTATTGATTACCCACCCTGCCCCCCCACATCTTATTGATTACCCACCCTGCCCCCACATCTTATTGATTATCCCCCCACATCTTATTGATTACCCACCCTGTCCCCCCACATCTTATTGATTACCCACCCTGCCCCCCACATCTTATTGATTACCCCCCACATCTTATTGATTACCCACCCTGCCCCCCACATCTTATTGATTACCCACCCTGAACACTGTCTGCACTGATTCAAATAAAACTTGAGGTGTCTACAGACACTGTAGATCTGTAATATATCACCTGAGGTGTCTACAGACACTGTAGATATGTAATATATCACCTGAGGTGTCTACAGACACTGTAGATATGTAATATATCACCTGAGGTGTCTATAGACACTGTAGATCTGTAATATATCACCTGAGGTGTCTACAGACACTGTAGATATGTAATATATCACCTGAGGTGTCTACAAACACTGTATTGGCCTCGAGCAGGTCACCTGATTGCTTGTTCTATTTTACTTTGTGGCTCTCAACAGCTCCCATATCAGTGTTTATATAACTATGTGGTTGTCTGTGTAATGAGAGCAAACAACCACTCAAATAGGTTAGGTTGGCTACACATGAGATCTCTGATAAGGACCAGTCAGTCAAAGCGAGTTAACCAGTCAGCCATTAGCCCAGAATGTTAGTCAAACAGTCAGTCAGCTACTAATCAGACTAACTTGTAATGGGGATCAGTCAGTCAGTTTACTCTTGTCATGTTCTGTCTATATTAATACCCTGCTTTACTCTTGTCATGTTCTGTCTATATTAATACCCTGCTTTACTCGTGTCATGTTCTGTTTATATTAATACTCTGCTTTACTCTTGTCATGTTCTGTTTATATTAATACCCTGCTTTACTCTTGTCATGTTCTGTCTATATTAATACTCTGCTTTACTCGTGTCATGTTCTGTCTATATTAATACCCTGCTTTACTCGTGTCATGTTCTGTCTATATTAATACCCTGCTTTACTCTTGTCATGTTCTGTCTATATTAATACCTTGCTTTACTCTTGTCATGTTCTGTCTATATTAATACCCTGCTTTACTCGTGTCATGTTCTGTCTATATTAATACCCTGCTTTACTCTTGTCATGTTCTGTCTATATTAATACCTTGCTTTACTCGTGTCATGTTCTGTTTATATTAATACCCTGCTTTACTCGTGTCATGTTCTGTCTATATTAATACCCTGCTTTACTCGTGTCATGTTCTGTCTATATTAATACCCTGCTTTACTCTTGTCATGTTCTGTCTATATTAATACCTTGCTTTACTCGTGTCATGTTCTGTTTATATTAATACCCTGCTTTACTCGTGTCATGTTCTGTCTATATTAATACTCTGCTTTACTCTTGTCATGTTCTGTCTATATTAATACTCTGCTTTACTCTTGTCATGTTCTGTCTATATTAATACTCTGCTTTACTCTTGTCATGTTCTGTTTATATTAATACCCTGCTTTACTCGTGTCATGTTCTGTTTATATTAATACTCTGCTTTACTCGTGTCATGTTCTGTCTATATTAATACCCTGCTTTACTCGTGTCATGTTCTGTCTATATTAATACTCTGCTTTACTCTTGTCATGTTCTGTCTATATTAATACCCTGCTTTACTCTTGTCATGTTCTGTCTATATTAATACCCTGCTTTACTCGTGTCATGTTCTGTCTATATTAATACCCTGCTTTACTCTTGTCATGTTCTGTTTATATTAATACCCTGCTTTACTCGTGTCATGTTCTGTCTATATTAATACCCTGCTTTACTCGTGTCATGTTCTGTTTATATTAATACCCTGCTTTACTCGTGTCATGTTCTGTCTATATTAATACCCTGCTTTACTCTTGTCATGTTCTGTCTATATTAATACCCTGCTTTACTCTTGTCATGTTCTGTTTATATTAATACCCTGCTTTACTCTTGTCATGTTCTGTTTATATTAATACCTTGCTTCACTCGTGTCGTACACAGGATGTTATTTAGGACAAAGATTCACAGAAAGAACTGAAAGTCATAAGAAGACATAACCCAAACATGCAGATGATTTTCTCAGAACAACAGACAGGCAGACTGTTCATTGAAAACATTATGACCACGTTAAGACCACATTATGACCACATTATGACCAGCGTACTCTGCATGCCTTCAAAACAGCAATGACTACTAAGGCATAAACTCTACAAGACACGTGATGGGGTCCTGTGGTATCTGACACCAAGTTGTGTAAGTTACTGGTGAAGCTGTGTGGATGGAACATGTTGCTTCAGAACATCTCACAGATGCCCAATCAGAACTAGTAAAGCTGTGTGGATGGAACATGTTGCTTCAGAACATCTCACAGATGCCCAATCAGAACTAGTGAAGCAGTGTGGATGGAACATGTTGCTTCAGAACAACTCACATATGCCCAATCAGAACTAGTGAATTTAGAGGCCAGGGCAGCACTTTGAACTCCTAATCAGGTTCTTTACACTGTATTCATGAACAATGTGCAGTGTGGCAGGGTGCAGTATGCTGGGGTACAGTGTCCTGTGGTGCCGTATGCTGGGGTACAGTGTCCTGTGGTGCAGTGTGGCAGGGTGCAGTATGCTGGGGTACAGTGTCCTGTGGTGCAGTGTGGCAGGGTGCAGTATGCTGGGGTACAGTGTCCTGTGGTGCAGTGTGGCAGGGTGCAGTATCCTGTTGAAAGAGGTCACTGTCATCAGGAATTACCGTCACTATGAATGAGTGTTCCTGTCAAATGCCTGTGATGTCAAAGAAAACAGGACTTGGTGTTGGACATGGCTCATCATGGGAACTCTGTCCCAAAACTGTCCCATACACAGCAGAATGTGAGGAACTGTGTGTTGTGACACATTCCTTCTGTTAGCATCATTATCACAGCAGGATGTGAGGCACTGTGTGTTGTGACACATTCCTTCTGTTAGCATCATTATCACAGCAGGATGTGAGGCATTGTGTGTTGTGACACATTCCTTCTGATAGCATCATTAACACAGCAGAATGTGAGGCACTGTGTGTTGTGACACATTCCTTCTGTTAGCATCATTATCACAGCAGGATGTGAGGCAATGAGTGTTGTGACACATTCCTTCTGATAGCATCATTAACACAGCAGAATGTGAGGCACTGTGTGTTGTGACACATTCCTTCTGTTAGCATCATTATCACAGCAGGATGTGAGGCATTGTGTGTTGTGACACATTCCTTCTGATAGCATCATTAACACAGCAGAATGTGAGGCACTGTGTGTTGTGACACATTCCTTCTGATAGCATCATTAACACAGCAGAATGTGAGGCACTGTGTGTTGTGACACATTCCTTCTGTTAGCATCATTATCACAGCAGAATGTGAGGCACTGTGTGTTGTGACACATTCCTTCTGTTAGCATCATTATCACAGCAGAATGTGAGGCACTGTGTGTTGTGACACATTCCTTCTGTTAGCATCATTATCACAGCAGGATGTGAGGCACTGTGTGTTGTGACACATTCCTTCCTTTAGCATCATTAACACAGCAGAATGTGAGGCACTGTGTTTTGTGACACATTCCTTCTGTTAGCATCGTTAAAACAGCAGAATGTGAGGCACTGTGTGTTGTGACACATTCCTTCTGTTAGCATCATTAACACATCAGATTGTGAGGCACTGTGTGCTGTGACACATTCCTTCTGTTAGCATCATTAACACATCAGAATGTGAGGCATTGTGTGTTGTGACACATTTGTTCTGTTAGCATCATTAACACAGCAGAATGTGAGGCACTGTGTGTTGTGACACATTCCTTCTGTTAGCATCATTATCACAGCAGAATGTGAGGCACTGTGTGTTGTGACACATTCCTTCTGTTAGCATCATTATCACAGCAGAATGTGAGGCCCTGTGTGTTGTGACACATTCCTTCTGTTAGCATCATTATCACAGCAGAATGTGAGGCACTGTGTGTTGTGACACATTCCTTCTGTTAGCATCATTATCACAGCAGAATGTGAGGCACTGTGTGTTGTGACACATTCCTTCTTTAGCATCATTATCACAGCAGAATGTGAGGCACTGTGTGTTGTGACACATTCCTTCTGTTACCACCTTAAAGAGTATCTGCGACGTAAGCTGCAGTAGAACCTCCGTCCCTTCAGACCAGATGAGTCTTCAATGAGCTTTGGTCACATGACATGTTGCCAATATGTGATTGAATCCTCCGACAACGTTCCCTGTAGTCAAAGTCGCCCAGATTTTTATTCCTGCCCATTTCTCCTGCATCCAACATGTTGACTACAAGAGCTGATTGTTTGCTTACCATCTAATTAATCTTGTCCTTGACATGTGCCCTTATTAGGAGATGAACATTTCACCTGTGAGTTGTCATAATGTTTTGGTATTGGTCTTTGTTTTGGTATAAAAATGCAGATTTTCAAAACTGAGCGGCAGACAGTGAAGTGAAGTACAGTGATTTAAATTTGACCACAGCAGATAAGTTCCAACTGTAACTAGATAGCGTACAATTTCTGCTGAAATTGTGATGATGTGTGCTTGCGGCCACCCGTAGTCGACTCTGTACTGATATCAACTGCCAAACTGAGGTGACACTGCTGCTGCATGCACCATAGTATACAATGTGTTAAACCAATCAGTCATTACTCATGAATACACACTGCTGCTGCATGCACCATAGTATACAAATGTGTTAAACCTATCAGTCATTACTCATGAATACACACTGCTGCTGCATGCACCATAGTATACAATGTGTTAAACCTATCAGTCATTACACATGAATACACACTGCTGCTGCATGCACCATAGTATGCAATGTGTTAAACCTATCAGTCAATACTCATGAATACACACTGCTGCTGCATGCACCATAGTATACAATGTGTTAAACCTATCAGTCATTACTCATGAATACACACTACTGCTGCATGCACCATAGTAGCATATGAAACAGCATTATAAACTGCCTATTAAACAGCATGCAACCTGCCTAATATACAGCATGTAACCTGCCTATTAAACAGCATAACAACCTGCCTATTAAACAGCATGTAACCTGACAATAGTACAGCATGTAACCTGCCTATAGTACCGCATGTAACCTGCCTATGGTACAGCATGTAATCTGCCTATAGTACAGCATGTAACCTGCCTATAGTACAGCATGTAACTTGCCTATAGTACAGCATGTAACTTGCCTACAGTACAGCATGTAACCAGCCTATTAACAAACATAGCAACCTGCCTATAGTACAGCATGTAACCTGCCTATAGTACAGCATGTAACCAGCCTATTAACAAAAATAGCAACCTGCCTGTAATACAGCATGTAACTTGCCTATAGTACAGCATGTAACCTGCCTATAGTACAGCATGTAACTTGCCTATAGTACAGCATGTAACCTGCCTATAGTACAGCATGTAACTTGCCTATAGTACAGCATGTAACCTGCCTATATTACAGCATGTAACTTGCCTATAGTACAGCATGTAACCTGCCTATAGTACAGCATGTAACCTGCCTATAGTACAGCATGTAACCTGCCTATATTACAGCATGTAACCTGCCTATAGTACAGCATGTAACCAGCCTATTAACAAACATAGCAACCTGCCTATAGTACAGCATGTAACCTGCCTATAGTACAGCATGAAACATGCCTATAGTACAGCATGTAACCTGTCTATAGTACAGCATGTAACTTGCCTATAGTACAGCATGTAACCTGCCTAAAGTACAGCATGTAGCCAGCCTATTAACAAACATAACCTGCCTATAGTACAGCATGTAACTTGCCTACAGTACAGCATGTAACCAGCCTATTAACAAACATATCAACCTGCCTATAGTACAGCATGTAACCTGCCTATAGTGCAGCATGTAACCTGGCTATAGTACAGCATGTAACCAGCCTATTAACAAACATAGCAACCTGCCTATTAAGCAGCATTGTAACCTGCCTATTAACAAAAATAGCAACCTGCCTGTAATACAGCATGTAACTTGCCTATAGTACAGCATGTAACCTGCCTATAGTACAGCATGTAACCTGCCTATAGTACAGCATGTAACCAGCCCATTAACAAACATAGCAACATGCCTATAGTACAGCATGTAACCTGCCTGTAGTACAGCATGTAACTTGCCTATAGTACAGCATGTAACCTGCCTATAGTACAGCATGTAACTTGCCTATAGTATAGCATGTAACCTGCCTATAGTACAGCATGTAACTTGCCTATAGTACAGCATTTAACCTGCCTATAGTACAGCATGTAACTTGCCTATAGTACAGCATGTAACCTGCCTATAGTACAGCATGTAACCTGCCTATAGTACAGCATGTAACCTGCCTATAGTACAGCATGTAACTTGCCTATAGTACAGCATGTAATCTGCCAGCCTATTAACAAACATAGCAACCTGCCTATAGTACAGCATGTAACCTGCCTATAGTACATGCTAACGCTAGTTAGCGCGCTAACGCTAGCTAACATGCTAACGTTAGCTAGCGCGCTAACGTGTAAACAGAGACCCAGAGAAAGAACTTACCCATTCATTCATTTGTGCAGGCTGTCTGAATGTATGGATACACTTACCTTCCACTAGTAGCTAACGCTAGCTAGTTAGCGCGCTAACGCTAGCTAACATGCTAACGTTAGCTAGCGCGCTAACGTGTAAACAGAGACCCAGAGAAAGAACTTACCCATTCATTCATTGGTGCAGGCTGTCTGAATGTATGGATACACTTACCTTCCAGTAGTAGCTAACGCTAGCTAGCGCGCTAACGCTAGCTAACATGCTAACGTTAGCTAGCGCGCTAACGTGTAAACAGAGACCCAGAGAAAGAACTTACCCATTCATTCATTAATTCATTGCTGCAGGATATGTCTGTGGCTGTTGATTGCAGTGTCTGTGGCTGTTGCCTGGCAGCTATGCCTTTGTCAGGAGGAACAGCTGTCCTCATCGATATCAGAGCGCGCTGCCTCCTCCCCCCCGCCCCTTCCAGAATGTTCCTACTATTTAGCCAATCAACAACCAGAAAATGCAGCTTCTCTGTCTATCATTTCAAAAGATTCAGACATGGTCGTATACTTTCAGCTCTACTAGCCAGAGTTTTAAACAATTACATCATGAGAATCCTTAGAACCAGGCGGACATTTTGATGTATAACATGTATCTGTAACCCCAGAAATGTAGGCGCTATCCCAATTTACAAACGACCAAAAAAACACAAAAAATCGCTTTCAAATTAGAGTGGAGAAAATCACCGATTCTATGGATGTCTAGCTCTGGGGTTTTAAACAATTACAGAGAATCCTTAGAACCAGGCGGACATTTTGGAAAAAAAGGACATAATCGAAATAAATATATGGATGTTACAGCTTATGTTATTTGAACATTTTGAGTGACAGCACAAATAGATGAACGTTTTGATATGCCATTTGTGTGTAAAGGGTTGAAACTCAGGCAATGTTCTCTACATTTTCTGCTGAATGGGCTCTCACACTCTAGTTTTGAAGATTCCGTCAATGCATTTCAATGGGGATTAATTAGCGACATTATCGTTAATATTTCGTAAACTACATAACGAAACCTTCTACAAAACAATGCCAACTAAATAGAGTTCGGGACGCACATTTTGACACCTTTTTTGTCCATCTAGTGCAAAAACTGTGGGAGGAGTAGGCGGGGACAAAATTGATATAATAATAATAATAATATATATGTGAGATTACAATATGTGTCCTTGACCATAGTCAAGCACACATAATAAGAGTTTCCCTTTTTACCCATAACTATAAACAGGAACTCTAGAAACTATATGCAGCAACTAGAAACCTATGTTTTGGTTTGTCGCTAGTTTGTTAACTGGTAATGTAGCTCATGTTAATAATTTAACAGCCTGCTGGCTCATACATTTACCAGAACATAAAATGAAAGTGAAAACCAGTTCTGTAGCCAGTTGCAGTGGAGTGAAAGCAGACGGGGGATTAGCCAGGCAACTGTCAAGTTGCAATGACAGAGTCAATGTTGAATGCATCTCACTCTTTGCAAGATAAAGCTGGTTGAATTTATAGCAGCAAGAAATAGGAAAGATCAGATGCTAAACTGTCCTCCACCATAGAATAGGATCAGATGCTAAACTGTCCTCCACCATAGAATAGGATCAGATGCTAAACTGTCCTCCACCATAGAATAGGATCAGATGCTAAACTGTCCTCCACCATAGAATAGGATCAGATGCTAAACTGTCCTCCACCATAGAATAGGATCAGATGCTAAACTGTCCTCCACCATAGAATAGGATCAGATGCTAAACTGTCCTCCACCATAGAATAAGATCAGATGCTAAACTGTCCTCCACCATAGAATAGGATCAGATGCTAAACTGTCCTCCACCATAGAATAAGATCAGATGCTAAACTGTCCTCCACCATAGAATAAGATCAGATGCTAAACTGTCCTCCACCATAGAATAAGATCAGATGCTAAACTGTCCTCCACCATAGAATAAGATCAGATGCTAAACTGTCCTTCACCATAGAATAAGATCAGATGCTAAACTGTCCTCCACCATAGAATAAGATCAGATGCTAAACTGTCCTCCACCATAGAATAAGATCAGATGCTAAACTGTCCTCCACCATAGAATAAGATCAGATGCTAAACTGTCCTCCACCATAGAATAAGATCAGATGCTAAACTGTCCTCCACCATAGAATAAGATCAGATGCTAAACTGTCCTCCACCATAGAATAAGATCAGATGCTAAACTGTCCTCCACCATAGAATAAGATCAGATGCTAAACTGTCCTCCACCATAGAAAAGATCAGATGCTAAACTGTCCTCCACCATAGAATAAGATCAGATGCTAAACTGTCCTCCACCATAGAATAAGATCAGATGCTAAACTGTCCTCCACCATAGAATAAGATCAGATGCTAAACTGTCCTCCACCATAGAACAAGATCAGATGCTAAACTGTCCTCCACCATAGAATAAGATCAGATGCTAAACTCTCCTCCACCATAGAATAAGATCAGATGCTAAACCTTCCTCCAAAGTATTATACTGACCCCTAGTGGACACAGGTAGTACATAACATGTCTGTCACAGCAACTCCTATGTAAGTATTATACTGACCCCTAGTGGACACAGGTAGTACATAACATGTCTGTCACAGCAACTCCTATGTAAGTATTATACTGACCCCTAGTGGACACAGGTAGTACATAACATGCCTGTCACAGCTACTCCTATGTAAGTATTATACTGACCCCTAGTGGACACAGGTAGTACATAACATGTCTGTCACAGCAACTCCTATGTAAGTATTATACTGACCCCTAGTGGACACAGGTAGTACATAACATGTCTGTCACAGCTACTCCTATGTAAGTATTATACTGACCCCTAGTGGACACAGGTAGTACATAACATGTCTGTCACAGTGACGTGGCCGTTGACCATGGGACCTACCAGGAAGTAGGAAGTCTAGCTGACCCTCATGGTTGTGTTGCTGAATCCTCACAGATTAACGGTCACTGGTGATTCTGCTGATTAACAGTCACTGGTGATTAACAGTCACTGGTGATTAACGGTCACTGGTGATTCTGCTGGTTATCGGTCACTGGTGTTCCTGGTGATTAACGGTCATTGGTGTTACTGGTGATTAACGATCACTGGTGTTCCTGGTGATTAACGGCCACTGGTGATTAAAGGTCACTGGTGTTCCTGGTGTTTAACGGTCACTGGTGATTAACGGTCACTGGTGTTCCTGGTGATTAACGGTCACTGGTGTTCCCGATGATTAACTGTCACTGGTGATTAACGGTCACTGGTGTTCCTGGTGATTAACTGTCACTGGTGTTCCCGATGATTAACGGTCACTGGTGATTAACGGTCACTGGTGTTCCTGGTGATTAACGGTCACTGGTGTTCCCGATGATTAACGGTCACTGGTAGGCGTGATGATGTCACCATCCTCTTTCTATTTCATTGCAGCAATAGATCTATACAGAGGAGCGGGAGGAGTGGAGGAGAGGGAGAAATGGAGGAGAGGGAGGAGTGGAGGAGAGGGAGAAATGGAGGAGAGGGAGGAGGAGAGGGAGGAGTGGAGGAGAGGGAGGAGTGGAGGAGAGGGAGGAGTGGAGGAGAGGGAGGAGGAGAGGAGAGGGAGGTGGAGGCGGAGGAGTGGAGGAGAGGGAGGAGGTCTGAGCACTCATTATCTCAATGTGTGTGTGTGAGAGGGGGTTGTTTGTGAGTGTGTGAGTAGGGAAGAATGTGTCTACAGGAGTTACATATACATTTACATTTTGCGCATTTAGCAGATGCTCTTATCCAGAGCGACTTACAATAAGTGCAGGCATTTTACATATAGCTAAAACACACATCAAAAAGGCATAAGTACATTGTTCCTGGGTGGGAGCAAGGGGAAGTGCTAGAGATAGAAGGGGTGCTAGGAGAGAAAGAATGGGTGATAATCGTAGAAGAATGATTCGATAGTGAAGTTTCAAACAGGCGAGAGTTGTGGAGCTCCATTCATGGAGCTACTGGAGGTACAGTTTGTGGAGGAGAGGGAGGAGTGGAGGAGAGGGAGGAGGAGAGGAGAGGGAGGAGGAGAGGGAGGAGGAGAGGAGAGGGAGGAGGAGAGGGAGGAGTGGAGGAGAGGGAGGAGGTCTGAGCACTCATTATCTCAATGTGTGTGTGTGAGAGAGGGAAGTGTGTGTGAGAGAGAGAGGGGGAGAGTGTGTGTGAGAGGGGGAGAGTGTGAGTGTGAGAGGGGGAGAGAGTGTGTGTGAGAGGGGGAGAGTCTGTGTGTGTGTGTGTGTGTGTGTGTGTGTGTGTGTGTGTGTGTGTGTGTGTGTGTGTGTGTGTGTGTGTGTGTGTGTGTGTGTGTGTGTGTGTGTGAGAGGGGGTTGTTTGTGAGTGTGTGAGTAGGGAAGAATGTGTCTACAGGAGTTACATATACATTTACATTTTGCGCATTTAGCAGATGCTCTTATCCAGAGCGACTTACAATAAGTGCAGGCATTTCACATATAGCTAAAACACACATCAAAAAGGCATAAGTACATTGTTCCTGGGTGGGAGCAAGGGGAAGTGCTAGAGATAGAAGGGGTGCTAGGAGAGAAAGAATGGGTGATAATCGTAGAAGAATGATTCGATAGTGAAGTTTCAAACAGGCGAGAGTTGTGGAGCTCCATTCATGGAGCTACTGGAGGTACAGTTTGTGGAGGAGAGGGAGGAGTGGAGGAGAGGGAGGAGGAGAGGAGAGGGAGGAGGAGAGGGAGGAGGAGAGGAGAGGGAGGAGGAGAGGGAGGAGTGGAGGAGAGGGAGGAGGTCTGAGCACTCATTATCTCAATGTGTGTGTGTGAGAGAGGGGAAGTGTGTGTGAGAGAGAGAGGGGGAGAGTGTGTGTGAGAGGGGGAGAGTGTGAGTGTGAGAGGGGGAGAGAGTGTGTGTGAGAGGGGGAGAGTCTGTGTGTGTGTGTGTGTGTGTGTGTGTGTGTGTGTGTGTGTGTGTGTGTGTGTGTGTGTGTGTGTGTGTGTGTGTGTGTGTGTGTGTGTGTGAGAGGGGGTTGTTTGTGAGTGTGTGAGTAGGGAAGAATGTGTCTACAGGAGTTACATATACATTTACATTTTGCGCATTTAGCAGATGCTCTTATCCAGAGCGACTTACAATAAGTGCAGGCATTTCACATATAGCTAAAACACACATCAAAAAGGCATAAGTACATTGTTCCTGGGTGGGAGCAAGGGGAAGTGCTAGAGATAGAAGGGGTGCTAGGAGAGAAAGAATGGGTGATAATCGTAGAAGAATGATTCGATAGTGAAGTTTCAAACAGGCGAGAGTTGTGGAGCTCCATTCATGGAGCTACTGGAGGTACAGTTTGAAGAGGAATGTTTTTAGACGTTTTTTGAAGATTGGTAGAGAGTCTGATGATCTGATCTCCAGAGTGGAGTTGTTCCACCATTGCGGGGCAAGCACGGAGAACAATTTAGACTCAGCAGATCGGGAGTTGCCCTCGGGTAGGGATGGCACTACCAAGAGGCCTGAGGTGGCAGAACGAAGTGCTCGCTTGGGTGTGTACGGCTTGATTAGTGACTGGATGTAGGAGGGAGCGGTTCCTCTTGCTGCCCCATAGGCTAGCACCATGGTTTTGTAGTGGATGCGTGCTTCGACCGGGAGCCAGTGTAGTGTGCGGAACAGCTGAGTGACGTGGGAGAACTTTGGTAGATTGAAGATCAGGCGGGCTGCTGCATTTTGAATGAGTTGCAGGGGTTTGATGGCGCACACTGGGAGACCAGCCAGAAGGGAGTTGCAGTAGTCGAGACGGGAGATGATAAGTGCCTGGATCAGCACTTGTGCAGCTTCCTGCGTAAGATACGGCCTTACTTTCCGAATGTTGTAGAGCATGTACCTGCAAGACCGGGACACCGCCTTGATGTGTGCAGAAAATGAGAGGGACTTGTCAAGGGTCACGCCAAGGTTTTTCCCACATTGGGTAGCAGGGACTGTGACGTTGTCCACCGTAATGGACAGATCCTGGAGCGGGCAGGCTCTTCCTTTGAAGAAGAGCAGTTCAGTTTTACCTAGGTTGAGTTTCAGATGGTGTGCAGACATCCAGGCCGAGATGTCAGTCAGACATGCAGAGATACGGGATGCTACCTGGGTTTCAGACTGTGGGAATGAGAAAAATAGTTGGGTATCATCTGCATAGCAGTGATAGGAGAGGCCATGTGAGGATATGACAGAGCCAAGAGACCGGGTGTATAAGGAGAAAAGGAGAGGGCCTAGGACCGATCCTTGGGGGACCCCAGTGACAAGGGGCTGCATGTTCGACGGCGAGCCTCGCCACACCACCTGGTAAAAACGGTCCGACAAGTAGGAGGAAAACCAGGAATGCACCGCTCCTGAGATCCCCAGGTCAGAGAGGGTGGAGAGCAGGATCTGATGTTTACTGAGGTTTACTGTGTCGAAGGCAGCAGATAGGTCTAGTAGAATGAGAACAGAGGAGAGAGAGTTGGCTTGGGCCTTGCGTAGGGCTTCAGTTACACAGAGCAGCGCTGTTTCAGTTGAGTGGCCCGTCTTGAATCCTGACTGGTTAGGGTCCAAGAGATTGTTCTGCGAGAGGTAGGAGGACAGTTGGTCAGATAGGGAGTTCCTGGAACCAATCAATTACTGCAGAAAAGGGGGTGCTTCTCAGAATTTCCATCATGCACTCTG
The DNA here is from genome assembly GCA_029465975.1 of Dallia pectoralis. Taxonomy (NCBI): domain Eukaryota; kingdom Metazoa; phylum Chordata; class Actinopteri; order Esociformes; family Umbridae; genus Dallia; species Dallia pectoralis. The sequence continues at coordinate 30,269,821 of CM055729.1, forward strand.
TTTGGCACTAATAAATGCTACTCCTCTTGACTATCAAATCTTCCCTAGAAACTACCCTCTATAGAATAACCCTAAACCCTAACCTTAACACAGACCCTATCTCCAAACCTTAACACACACCCTATCTGCTAACTTTAACACACACCCTATCTCCTAACCTTAACACACACCCTATCTCCTAACCTTAACACACACCCTATCTCCTAAACTTAACACACACCCTATCTCCAAACCTTAACACACACCCTATCTCCTAACCCTAACACAGACCCTAACTCCTAACCTTAACACACACCCTATCTCCTAACCTTAACACACACCCTATCTCCTAACCCTAACACACACCCTAACTCCTAACCTTAACACACACCCTAACTCCTAACCTTAACACACACCCTATCTCCTAACCTTAACACATACCCTATCTCCAAACCTTAACACACACCCTATCTGCTAACTTTAACACACACCCTAAACCCAGTAACCTCCAAACATAATCCTTTACCCGTTGACTACAACATAACAAGAACACAACAATGTTGGCAGTAACTCTTTAGCTAATAAACAGGATTTATTAAACCCTCTTAGATGGTGAGGAATGTTGCGTTGCCCTCCTGAAAGAAAAAGAGTGAGCAGAGAGGAGGTGGGAAGTGGAACACAGCTGAAGAAGTCTTTTGTGTAAAAAAGAGCTTCTTTGCATTATGTTGTTGCATAACATTACTGTATTAGCTGTTATAGTAGCATGATTGGCCTGGTACTGTGTTAAATGTTATAGTAGCATGGTTGGCCTGGTATTGTATTAGCTGTTATAGTAGCATGGATGGCCTGGTATTGTGTTAGCTGTTATAGTAGCATGATTGGCCTGGTATTGTGGTAGCTGTTATAGTAGCATGGTTGGCCTGGTATTGTGTTAGCCGTTATAGTAACATGGTTGGCCTGGTATTGTATTAGCTGTTATAGTAGCATGGTTGGCCTGGTATTGTGTTAGCTGTTATAGTAGCATGGTTGGCCTGGTATTGTGTTAGCTGTTATAGTAGCATGATTGGCCTGGTATTGTGGTAGCTGTTATAGTAGCATGGTTGGCCTGGTATTGTGTAAGCTGTTATAGTAGCATGGTTTGCCTGGTATTGTGTTAGCCGTTATAGTAGCATGGTTGGCCTGGTATTGTATTAGCTGTTATAGTAGCATGGTTGACCTGGTATTGTGTTAGCTGTTATAGTAGCATGGTTGGCCTGGTATTGTGTTAGCTGTTATAGTAGCATGGTTGGCCTGGTATTGTGTTAGCTGTTATAGTAGCATTGTTGGCCTGGTATTGTGTTAGCTGTTATAGTAGCATTGTTGGCCTGGTATTGTGTTAGCCGTTATAGTAGCATGGTTGGCCTGGTATTGTGTTAGCTGTTATAGTAGCATGGTTGGCCTGGTATTGTGTTAGCTGTTATAGTAGCATGGTTGGCCTGGTATTGTGTTAGCTGTTATAGTAGCATTGTTGGCCTGGTATTGTGTTAGCCGTTATAGTAGCATGGTTGGCCTGGTATTGTATTAGCCGTTATAGTAGCATGGTTGACCTGGTATTGTGTTAGCTGTTATAGTAGCATGGTTGGCCTGGTATTGTGTTAGCTGTTATAGTAGCATGGTTGGCCTGGTATTGTGTTAGCCGTTATAGTAGCATGGTTGACCTGGTATTGTGGTAGCTGTTTAAGCAGGTATGGACTGACTCAGACTGCAGGGAAACACAATGTTCTGGAATGAAGTTAGGGGGTTTGGACTATGTGTCACCTCAAATTCATTCCCCAAAGAGGAAGTAAAGAAAGACCCTATAAGAGTTCATAATGAACTTACAGTGTCTCTGGTTTCCTGAAATACATACATATTATGTATTCTCACAGATGCTTTCACTTTATTGCAAACAGCTTTTTTATGAATTTCACTTAAGGAAAACTATTTTGGGTTAGATATTGTTCACAGGGAGCATACCTCCTAGAAAATGAAAACAATTATGTTTAGGTTTTTTTTTTTTTTTTTTTTTTTAAGTGCCTGTATGTATTGGGTTAGTGTGTGAGAAAGAAGAGATATATCCCAGCCGGAGCTAGAGGTACTCAACTGCCAAGAGAGGACAGGATATCCTGCTCACACACAAACACACTCACTTACACATGGCTATAAAAAAACGCTTCACTGTCAGCTCACATTTTGTGTGTTTTTTGTTAATATCAATCGAACAGAACCCACACAGACTGTCAAATAAGGGAACATGTACTATATCACTATATCCAGAACCCACACAGACTGTCAAATAAGGGAACATGTACTATATCACTATATCCAGAACCCACACAGACTGTTAAATAAGGGAACATGTACTACTCACTATATCCAGAACCCACACAGACTGTTAAATAAGGGAACATGTACTACTCACTATATCCAGAACCCACACAGACTGTCAAATAAGGGAACATGTACTATATCACTGTATCCAGAACCCACACAGACTGTCAAATAAGGGAACATGTACTATATCACTATATCCAGAACCGCCATCTGATTGAAAGCAAATGACACCTCAACTATCTATATTTTCATAGCGGTTTACTGACTGGCCTTTTCGTGTGGCAGTAGACAAGGACAAACATTGCTTCTGTAAAGTTGCTTTTGTAATTTCGCCAATAATAGATGTGAGTTTATCTAAATGTGACTTATCTAACCTCCAAGCTCCGTCTCTCTTTACTTCCATCTCTTCCTTTCCTCGCCCCCTCTCCAACAATTCCCTATTCACCCCCTTCCCCCCCCCCCCCCCCCCGCCGTTCTCTAGCGACCAAGGAGCTATTGTCTCGTTTCCTGCGGCCAGACGAGTCGACCTCCAGCCTAACAACCACACACACGCACCACACACAAGCACCACACACACGCACCACACACAAGCACCACACACAAGCACCACACACACGCATACATGCACCACACACACACACACACGCACCACACACAAGCACCACGCACCACACACAAGCACCACACACAAGCACCACACACACGCATACATGCACCACACACACACACACGCACCACACGCACACACACACGCACCACACACATGCACGCACCCACGTCAATCCCTAACGGAAATAAACATTTAACTGCTCACCAGACGCAGCCGGGTGACTGAATCCGGTCACTCGGTTCCCCGTGAACATGAAATGACCGGCAGCTACATGGAACACCTATGGATGAGAGTCGACAACATGGGAAAACCCGGGATACTTTAAAAACACATAGATTTGGTTTACAAATAGTTTTGAAAGTTGAAAGTGAAGTGGATGCGGTGTAAGAAGAAGACTGACCGGAAGAATAAAGTTTGTTGTTTGGTTTTAGTGGACCGGGGAGCATCAACAGGGTGTTGTACCTGTTGACATGACAACCAGATGTGAGGTGAGCTGTCATCTAATCATCACTCAGTTAACAGCAAAGAGCTTTAACCGAGATGCTGTGTTTACGAACCTGCTTGTTCGGCTATGTGTTGAGTTATTTTGAGGGGACAGCAAATATACACTGTTATACAAGCTGTACACTCACTACTTTACATTGAAGCAAAGTGTCATTTCTTCAGTATTGTCACATGAAAGGATATAATCAAATACTAAATGAGATGGGTGGACTTAATGTTGTGAGACACTGTATATAGACAGATATATATTCAGATATACAGGCAGATATATATATGTATATATATAGGCAGATATATATATACAGATATATAGGCAGATATATATATACAGATATATAGGCAGATATATATATACAGATATATAGGCAGATATATATATGTATATATATAGGCAGATATATATATACAGATATATAGGCAGATATATATATACAGATATATAGGCAGATATATATATACAGATATATAGGCAGATATATATATGTATATATATAGGCAGATATATATTCAGATATACAGGCAGATATATATATACAGATATATAGGCAGATATATATATACAGATATTTAGGCAGATATATATACATATATATAGGCAGATATATATTCATATAGGCAGATATATATTCAGATGCCAGTATATCTGAATATATATCTGTCTATATATACACACAGGCAGATATATATATACAGATATATAGGCAGGTATATAGACAGATATATATTCAGATATACTGGCAGATATATACAGATATATATACAGATATATAGGCATATACAGTGGGGCAAAAAAGTATTTAGTCAGCCACCAATTGTGCAAGTTCTCCCACTTAAAAAGATGAAAAAAGATGATTTTCTGGATTTTTTTCCTCATTTTGTCTCTCATAGTTGAAGTGCACCTATGATGAAAATTGCAGGCCTCTCTCTCAGGCCTCTCTCATCTTTTTAAGTGGGTTGGCTATCATGTTCCCAAAATATGCTTGGCTAGCATGTTAACAATTGAATTGACTGACAGTGGAGATGCTTGGCTAACATGTTAACAAGTGAATTGACTGAAAGTGGCGATGCTTGGCTAGCATGTTTACTAGTGCTGTGTTGAAAAAATCGATTCACCGATTCTGAATCGATTTTCATATTAATTTCGAAAGATTGATCCGTAACTCAGAGGATCGATTTAATTATATGCCTACATTTTCCGGCGTGAACTTTAACTTGCCGCGTCATTGAATTCACGCATGCGCGCGAGGTGGAAGGACATTGAAACAACGAACTTGGCGGTCAGTAACGTTAACCAAGCGGTTGCTTTGAAAACGCCAGAAATGCTCAAAGCTGCCATCTGGAACCATCGCTCTGTCAGTCTAGCTGAAATGTTAACCAAAGCTATGGAGGAGTGGGGGCTGATGAGTAAAGACCCAGCCATAGTCACTGACAACGCGGCGAATATGGTCTGTGCGGTTGAGATTACGGGGCTAACCCACGTCGGCTGCTTCGCGCACATAATCAACCGGCCTCGCAAGCCGGTCTCAAACTGCCGAATGTTGCACGCCTTCTTGGGAGAGTAAGGCACATCGCAAAGTTCTTAATCGCAGTACAACTGCCACCCGTATCCTCAAAGAAAAGCAGAAGCTACTGCAGCTGAATGCACACAAGCTCAAAATTGATGTGGTGACTCGTTGGAACAGTGCACTAGAAACACTTATCTAAATCTCGAAGATCGAATCGAATAATCTAACCCAGCACTAATGTTTACAAGTGAATTGACTGACAATGGAGATGCTTGGCTAGCATGTTAACTACAGGTGTGCGATATATATCGTTTGCAATAATATCGTCATTGTTGTTTAAACGATATGCAAAATCATATTATCGAGTATGGCACTCATTTTCAGAAACCAATCAAAACGCATCAATATTGTTCGTGAATTGCCTGCGCGCATAGGGTGCACATGTGACACGCGCATTCAGAGCGTGCGGTGCTGACAGAAGTTAAAATGAGCAAAGAAACTGTGACAGAAGATATTTAAACACCAGCAAACAATCCACGGTAGATTAAATTCCTAGGCGTGGGTCGTCATCACTAGCATGGAGGAGGTTTTTGGTTTCGATTATGAGTCCGATCTTTTTGATCATCTTTGAACTACCCACCGCACTGAATATGAGGATTATGAAAAGCTTCCTGAGTGATATATATAATAAAATATATATGCCGTGATATATATATATATATATATATAAGAACCGGCTAAGAACCGGTTTAGCAAGGAGATTAGAGTGGCTAAACGACGGTACTCAGAGAAATTAAAACAACAATTCTCTGCTAGCGACTCTGCCTCTGTCTGGAGGGGTCTGAGGCAAATTACCAACTACAAGCCCAGAGCCCCCCACACCACCAACGACTCTCGCCTAGCCAACGACCTGAATGAGTTTTACTGCAGATTCGAAAGGCAGCTGGACGGCCCTGCACTCCCCTCCCCCCTCTCCCCCTTATCCCCACCTCAGATGCATCTCTCACCATTCAAGACAGAGATGTAAACAGACTCTTCAAGAGGCATAACCCCCGCAAATCAGCGGGACCAGACTCTATCTCTCCAGCCACCCTTAAGCACTGCACTGACCAGCTGTCTCCCATGTTCACCGCCATCTTCAACACCTCCCTGGAGACATGCCATGTGCCAGCCTGTCTTAAGGCCTCCACCATCATCCCAGTGCCTAAAAAGCCAAGGCCAACAGGACATAATGACTACAGACCAGTGCGCTGACCTCTGTGGTAATGAAGTCCTTTGAACGTCTTGTGCTGGCTCATCTGAAAGCAATCACAGACCCTCTACTAGACCCCCTGCAGTTTGCCTACAGAGCCAACCGGTCGGTGGACGATGCAGTCAACATGGCCCTCCACTTCACTCTCCAGCACCTGGATTCCCCTGCAACATATGCGAGGATCCTGTTTGTTGACTTCAGCTCCGCCTTCAACACCATCATCCCTGCCCTTCTACATGACAAGCTCTCCCAGCTCAATGTTCCAGACTCCACCTGCAGGTGGATCACAGACTTCCTGTCTGACAGGAAGCAGTGCGTCAAGCTGGGGTCACAAGTCTCTGACTCCCGGTCCATTAGCACCGGGTCCCCCCAGGGCTGCGTCCTTTCTCCTCTGCTCTTCTCCCTGTACACCAACAGTTGCACCTCAAGTCATCCAACTGTTAAGATCCTGAAGTTTGCGGACGACACCACCCTGATTGGGCTCATCTCCGGTGGGGACGAGTCCGACTTCAGACTGGAAGCTGACAAACTGGTGACCTGGTGCAGCCAGAACAACTTAGAGCTCAATGCTCTAAAGACAGTGGAGATGGTTGTGGACTTCAGGAGAAACTCAGCCCCACTCTCACCCATCACCCTGTGTGGCTCCCCCGTCAATACGGTAGAGTCCTTCCGCTTCCTGGGCACCATCCTCTCACAGGACCTCAAGTGGGATTTAAACATCTGCTCACTGACCAGGAAAGCTCAACAGAGGATGTACTTCCTTCGGCAGCTGAAGAAATTCAACCTGCCTAAGACTATGATGGTCCACTTCTACTCAGCCATCATTGAGTCCATCCTCACCTCATCCATCACCATCTGGTACCCTGCGGCTACAGCCAAAGACAAGAGCAGACTGCAGCGTATTATCCGCTCAGCTGAAAAGGTGATAGGCTGCAGTCTGTCTAGCCTCGAGGATCTGCACACCTCGAGGGCTCTGAGGCGAGCTAGGAAGATTGTGGCAGACCCCTCTCACCCCGGACACTCTCTTTTCAATCCACTCCCCTCCGGCAGAAGGCTTCGGTCCATCAGGACCAAAACCTCACGCCACAAGAACAGTTTCTTCCCATGTGCTACTGGCCTCCTCAACAAGGCCAGGGGTGCACACAAGCCTTGAACTATGACCCATCTCACTTAAGCCTCGAACTCTGACCCACTCCTTTTGCACATTGCCTGATTTGCACTACATTTTTTGCTCTATTGCACTGTTGTTTTTTGGTATCTTATTGTTATTTTTTTGTACATACTATCCCTCTACCCCCTCATCCCTTTAGTTTAATTTATATTGTTCTATTCTTATGTTGTATGTAAGCACCTTCCTGCCACAGTAAATTCCTTGTCTCTTCACACATTCAATGGCGAATAAACACTTTTCTGATTCTGAATATTATATTTATGCCGAACACGACGCGCCTGCAGCTGACATGGTCAAATAAAAAAACACACGTAACAAACTTTGGCCGATTCATTTACCAAGAAAGTACCTTAAGACAGAAAAATCGACAGACGGCAAGATCTAATAAACGCTGTCACCAATTACGCTGCCAGAGACATGGTGCCAATTCAAGCGGCTGAGATGGTTTTAAACAGTTTTTAAAGACGTTAAACCCAAGATACACACTGCCTGGACGGAAATACTTTAGTAAAACAGCGTGCCTAAATAGTATGAATCATGTCGCTAAACTCTTGGCATGAAGTGCAGAAGGTTTTACATTTTGCCACAACAACCGACTTGTGGTCAAGCAGAACGTCAGAGCCAAGTTAGTAAATTGAGAATACTATGGGCTAGGTTTTTGTATTTTTGACTATAGAACCTTTTACAGAAGGGAGTAATTTGTTTACTAAGGTTTTCTAGTGATGTTTTTGACAGAAGTTTGCATTTAGATACTATTATTATAATGTCATATTTGTTGGTATACTGCACAGTTCACCTTACAGCAGAGCAGTGATTTGTGTTGTTTCTATGCATGCTTCAGTTTTAAATAATACATACCCATTCCAACAATATGTTTCTAGTAATATATTAATATCCTATTGACAATGTAAAACGGAGCTAGTAGAATATAAGACATTTACAAACACATTTTTGAATAATGCTAAATATCGTCAGATTATCGTTATCGGCAAAATCCCCCAAAAAATCGAGATATCATTTTTTGTCAATATCGCACACCCCTAATGTTAACATGTGAATTGACTGACAGTGGAGATGCTTGGCTAGCATGTTAACATGTGAATTGACTGACAGTGGAGATGCTTGGCTAGCATGTTAACATGTGATAATTTGTTATCTGTGTATTTATTCCGTGGTTTTAGGAGTGACCAGCCAGATCAGACAGACATACAGCATAATTGTCTCCCAGAAGGTGTGTGTTTTACGATGCCCTGGAGGGGGTTAAACTGGTGGACACCCCACTGACTTCCCTAGAAGATTCCCCACACCCCCACAAGCCCATCATGGCGGGCCTGGTCCTCAACGAGACAGGCATGGAGGACTGTGGGATAGACGACAGTTTCAAGTATAATCTGTACAGTGTGGTGTACAGTGTGGTGTTTGTCCTGGGACTCTGCACCAATTGTGCTGCCCTGTTTGTATTCTGCCTCCGGATGAAGCTCCGCAATGAGACCACTCTCTTCATGACCAACCTGGCGTTGTCGGACTTAGTGTTTGTCTTTACGCTGCCCTTCAAGGTCTACTACAACTTCAACAGACACTGGCCCTTTGGTGATGGACTTTGTAAGGTAATTAATATACTGTCACCGCCGTATTGGAAATGTGAAATACCTTTATGTCCAGGTGTCATGTGGTGTTATGTGTTGATCAGTTTATCATCTAACCAGTCCATCTCTTTCTCTGGGTCATCAGGCTATGGATTATTGTGTTGATCAGTTTATCTTCTAACCATCTCTTTCTCTGGGTCAGCAGGTATCAGGAACAGCCTTCATCACTAACATCTATGGCTCCATGCTCTTCCTCACCTGCATCAGTGTGGACCGTTTTCTGGCCATAGTCTACCCTTTTCGCTCACGCTCAATCCGCACGCGGAGGAACGCAGTTGTGGTGTGTGCTGCGGTTTGGCTCACCATCGTGGGCGGAGGGATATCGGTCACATTTTTCTCCACAATCAATCAGGCAAACCGTGCCACCACCTGTTTTGAGGGATTCTCCAAGAGCACCTGGAAGACCTACCTGTCCAAAATCACAATCTTTATAGAGGTACCGATTTAGGAAGGGAGGGATGGCGCTGAATGCTAAATGACAAAATACCCTGATGATGATGTGTTCTCCAGATCGTAGGCTTCCTTCTTCCTCTCCTGGCCAACCTGGTGTGCTCCTCCCTGGTGCTGAGGACACTCCGTCGCCCAGCAACCATCGAACATGGCTGTAACAGCAAGCGGCGCGTCCTCCGGATGATCCTTGTCCACCTTGCCATTTTCATTGTCTGCTTTGTCCCCTACAACTCCATCCTGTTTCTCTACGCCATGGTACGGAGCCAGGCTCTGGCCAGCTGTCGCTTGGAAAGGTAACACTGTTTAAAACCTTCAAGTCAATCATTCAACAGATGGATTTAATAATTGATCAAATCAGTTTTTGACTTTCTGTTTCTCTCCATGTGAAGGTTTGTGCGGACGTTGTACCCCCTGACGCTGTGTCTGGCCACCCTGAACTGCTGCCTGGACCCCGTGGTCTACTACTTTACCTCTGAGTCGTTCCAGAAAAGTCTGACCGCAGGGGGCAAAGGAGCGTTACGGGTGGACAGTATCCCTCGCTCTGACACACTCAACAGTAGTGACAAGGAGACACAGCTGGACACACAGACTGTAACCAGGAACTCAGAGGACGGCACAGTCACAAGAAGAGACTGGACAGATGTGCTGGCCAGCAATGGAAAAGACATGGGTGTGATGGAGACACGGTTCTGACATTACAGATGGAGACACAGTTCTGACATTACAGATGGAGACACGGTTCTGACAACACAGATGGAGACACGGTTCTGACATTACAGATGGAGACACGGTTCTGACATTACAGATGGTGACACGGTTCTGACAACACAGATGGAGAAACAGTTCTGACATTACAGATGGAGACATGGTTCTGACATTACAGATGGAGACACAGTTATGACATTACAGATGGAGACACGGTTCTGACAACACAGATGGAGACACGGTTCTGACATTACAGATGGAGACACGGTTCTGACATTACAGATGGTGACACGGTTCTGACAACACAGATGGAGAAACAGTTCTGACATTACAGATGGAGACACGGTTCTGACATTACAGATGGAGAAACAGTTCTGACATTACAGATGGAGACACGGTTCTGACATTACAGATGGAGACACGGTTCTGACATTACAGATGGAGACACGGTTCTGCTGACATTACAGATGGAGACACGGTTCTGACATTACAGATGGAGACACTGTTCTGACATTACAGATGGAGACACGGTTCTGACATTACAGATGGAGACACGGTTCTGTTGACATTACAGATGGAGACACGGTTCTGCTGACAATACAGATGGAGACACGGTTCTGACATTACAGATGGTGACACGGTTCTGACAACACAGATGGAGAAACAGTTCTGACATTACAGATGGAGACACGGTTCTGACATTACAGATGGAGACACGGTTCTGACATTACAGATGGTGACACGGTTCTGACAACACAGATGGAGAAACAGTTCTGACATTACAGATGGAGACACGGTTCTGACATTACAGATGGAGAAACAGTTCTGACATTACAGATGGAGAAACAGTTCTGACATTACAGATGGAGACACGGTTCTGCTGACATTACAGATGGAGACACGGTTCTGACATTACAGATGGAGACACGGTTCTGACATTACAGATGGAGACACGGTTCTGACATTACAGATGGAGAAACAGTTCTGACATTACAGATGGAGAAACAGTTCTGACATTACAGATGGAGACACGGTTCTGACATTACAGATGGAGACACGGTTCTGACATTACAGATGGAGACACGGTTCTGACATTACAGATGACAAGTCTTCCTACTACATTTATAATTATCATTTAGACAGATCAGGGTGGTGCTGAATGTTAAGGGGTTAATGTTAGAGAGACTGAACTTTGACCTTGGAAATGGAACTGTATTATCCAAGACTCCCAGCAGCCTCTACAAAACAAACACATAGCTGGACAGATTAGAGGAGTGAGAGGGAGAGTGGAGGTAGATACAGATAAGGTTAAGTTGTGAGGTACAGTCTGAGCTTTTGGGATTAACATGGCCCTTGTTATGATAAATATAAAGGTAGTTTAATTAATCACGTTTACCTCAGGTCTTTATAATTGCAGATATGACTAATCAAAATGCCAAAACACTTTAAAAGCCGATCTGACTGGTCATGTGTAATACATATGAGAATTGGGAAACATGTAGAAATGCCAAATAAACTTACTAGCTCAAGAAAATTTAGTTTCTGAATTGCCAATTCAGTATGTGTGACATTCTTTGGATTGTGTTCTAGATACAGGTTTATACAAGTCAGATGAGGAGCCATTTTGTTTTCCTTCGACCCTGATAGTGTTATAACACCACTGACTAACTGAGCCCAGATGTCAGGCTGAATCTGTTATGTTGTTATGTTGACCGTATAGATGAATGTGTTTTATGGTCTCAATAAACCTGTCTGTGTGTCTCATTCACATTTGGCTCATTTAGCAGACCCTTTATTCCAGAGTGACTTACATTACTGAGTGCGGACATGTTTGTTCATAAATGGAGTTTAAACCCACAGCCATGGTATTTATAGAACCCAGTATAGTGTTTATACATGATTACTATACAGTTAGAAATCACAATCAGATTTATTGACAAGTTTGTTTACACACACACATGACACATAGCTGCAGCATTTAGGACACACATTTATCAACGTACCTGAATGGTGCAAATAGAGCACAAAACACACAAGACGAACAGTTTGACAGGAGACCCTGTCTAGCCTAAGTAAAGCATACATATAGTATAGAGCATGGGTTCTGTAATGTCTAGATGTGTGAGCAGAGCAAAATGTGCATAGAGCTGAATGTCGAGCAGTATGTAATAGTATTGTAAGTTGTGCAAATAGAGCAATGTCCAGTTATAGTTCAGGATGTCCACTAATGTCCATCATATCAGAGCTGATAGTGTCCAGGGGGTGTGTGTGTGTGTGTGTGTGTGTGTGTGTGTGTGTGTGTGTGTGTGTGTGTGTGTGTGTGTGTGTGTGTGTGTGTGTGTGTGTGTGTGTGTGTGTGTGTGGGGGGGTAAGGACAGACAAGTGCCATAGGCATGTTCCTTAGACTCACCGCCGGGGGGAAAAACCTGTTCTTGTGACGGGATGTTTGGGTTCTGATAGACCTCAGCCGTCTGCCAGAAGGGAGAGTTCTGATTAGTCCGTGACCCCGATGGGAGGAGTCTGCCTCGATCTGTGCTGCCCACCTCAGTGAACTGGCTTTGAACAGGTCCTTAAGAGACGGCAGCTTACGTCCTATTGTCTGCTCTGCAGAGCAGATGATACATTGCTGTCTGTCTTTATCCTTGACAATGGCTGCAGCGTACCAGACGGTGATGGATCACTATACAGTTATAAAAGTAGTTTTAATACCAGATCACTATACAGTTATAAAAGTAGTTATTATTATAGATCACTATACAGTTATAAAAGTAGTAATTATAGATCACTATACAGTTATAAAAGTAGTAATTATAGATCACTATACAGTTATAAAAGTAGTTTTAATTATAGATCACTATACAGTTATAAAAGTAGTATTCATTATAGATCACTATACAGTTATAAAAGTAGTATTTATTATAGATCACTATACAGTTATAAAAGTGCACTGACCTCTAGTGGTGATATCTGGAACGAAACACACAACTCTGCACTGACCTCTAGTGGTGATAACTGGAGCGAAACACACAACTCTGCACTGACCTCTAGTGGTGATAACTGGAGCGAAACACACAACTCTGCACTGACCTCTAGTGGTGATAACTGGAGCGAAACACACAACTCTGCACTGACCTCGAGTGGTGATAACTGGAGCGAAACACACAACTCTGCACTGACCTCTAGTGGTGATAACTGGAGCGAAACACACAACTCTGCACTGACCTCTAGTGGTGATAACTGGAGCGAAACACACAACTCTGCACTGACCTCGAGTGGTGATAACTGGAGGTTAATGCAAACTGACAGACCAGCGAGAAATCATAAATATGGACTGAAAAGTTTGGTAGAAAAATTATATTTTTCAAATGAACTTAAAACAACAGCAGATATCTACAAGTCATTTAAGCGAGTATATTTTGTGCTAATACAGAGGAAGCCGTATAACTGTGGCCCTTGTAACCTTGTTAATGCCAGGCCGACGGTGCATTAGGGCTCAATTGGCCTACCTGGTTAAAAAAGGTTCCACATGTTTTTAAACATAAAAAAGTGAACATGAGTATATTTTACTCAACATAGGCATGTTTGATATGAAGCCCTCAAAATCCAGCCGTGTTTCAGATGAAGACGTCAAAAGACAGCCCTGTTTCAGATTAAGACGTCAAAAGACAACAATGTTTCAGATGAAGCCATTTGCTAGTTTTCACTTTACCTGTAATTTTTCTGGCCCGCTGTATACATCTTATCCACATGCTTTATCACAGTGTATGGTGACTAGAGAGCTTAGGTACAGCAGGTGGGTAGAGCTATGGTGACTAGAGAGCTTAGGTACAGCAGGTGGGTAGAGCTATGGTGACTAGAGAGCTGAGGTACAGCAGGTGGGTAGAGCTATGGTGACTAGAGAGCTTAGGTACAGCAGGTGGGTAGAGCTATGGTGACTAGAGAGCTCAGGTACAGCAGGTGGGTAGAGCTATGGTGACTAGAGAGCTTAGGTACAGCAGGTGGGTAGAGCTATGGTGACTAGAGAGCTTAGGTACAGCAGGTGGGTAGAGCTATGGTGACTAGAGAGCTCAGGTACAGCAGGTGGGTAGAGCTATGGTGACTAGAGAGCTTAGGTACAGCAGGTGGGTAGAGCTATGGTGACTAGAGAGCTCAGGTACAGCAGGTGGGTAGAGCTATGGTGACTGGAGAGCTCAGGTACAGCAGGTGGGTAGAGCTATGGTGACTAGAGAGCTCAGGTACAGCAGGTGGGTAGAGCTATGGTGACTGGAGAGCTCAGGTACAGCAGGTGGGTAGAGCTATGGTGACTAGAGAGCTCAGGTACAGCAGGTGGGTAGAGCTATGGTGACTGGAGAGCTCAGGTACAGCAGGTGGGTAGAGATATGGTGACTAGAGAGCTCAGGTACAGCAGGTGGGTAGAGATATGGTGACTAGAGAGCTCAGGTACAGCAGGTGGGTAGAGCTATGGTGACTAGAGAGCTTAGGTACAGCAGGTGGGTAGAGCTATGGTGACTAGAGAGCTTAGATACAGCAGGTGGGTAGAGCTATGGTGACTAGAGAGCTTAGGTACAGCAGGTGGGTAGAGCTATGGTGACTAGAGAGCTTAGGTACAGCAGGTGGGTAGAGCTATGGTGACTAGAGAGCTCAGGTACAGCAGGTGGGTAGAGCTATGGTGACTAGAGAGCTCAGGTACAGCAGGTGGGTAGAGCTATGGTGACTAGAGAGCTCAGGTACAGCAGGTTGGTTGGTAGAGTGGGTGTTATATGAGGCAGTGGTGGGTGTCGTATGAGGCAGTGGTGGGTGTCGTATGAGGCAGTGGTGGGTGTCGTATGAGGCAGTGGTGGGTGTCGTATGGCGCAGTGGTGGGTGTGGGGCAGTGGTGGGGCAGTGGTGGGTGGTGGGGGTGTGTCGTATGGGGCAGTGGTGGGTGTCGTATGGGGCAGTGGTGGGTGTCGTATCAGTGGTGGGTGTCGTATAGGGCAGTGGTGGGTGTCGTTTGGGGCAGTGGTGGGTGTCGTATGGGGCAGTGGTGGGTGTAGTATGAGGCAGTGGTGGGTGTTGTATGGGGCAGTGGTGGGTGTAGTATGGGGCAGTGGTGGGTGTCGTATGGGGCAGTGGTGGGTGTCGTATGGGGCAGTGGTGGGTGTCGTATGGGGCAGTGTGTCAAAATAAGTCATTATATTCTTCTGATCACAGGAGTTGTAAGCAGTGTCTGTTAAACAAGTATGTCAATGTTTACTAAGCACACAAAGGCAGTTGGTAAAAGGGAAGTCACTTGTTTCATAAGAGGAAGCAGTTGCACAGTGAAGTTATTTCTGTCTCTGAGACCCAACTATCTGTCCAATAAGGTTGAATCTCTCCTTAATCTATTGAATCAGGGTGGAGCTCATCTACCTGTCCTATTGAATCAGGGTGGAGCTCATCTACCTGTCCTATTGAATCAGGGTGGAGCTCATCTACCTGTCCTATTGAATCAGGGTGGAGCTCATCTACCTGTCCTATTGAATCAGGGTGGAGCTCATCTACCTGTCCTATTGAATCAGGGTGGAGCTCACCTACCCGCTGGCTACACCCACACATTAGCTACACCCACTCACTGGCTACACCCACTCACTGGCTACACCCACACATTAGCTACACCCACCCGCTGGCTACACCTAATGTGTGGGTGTAGCGAATGTGTGGGTGTAGCCAGTGAGTGGGTGTAGCTAATGTGTGGGTGTAGCCAGCGGGTGGGTGTAGCTAAGGTGTGGGTGTAGCCAGTGTGTGGGTGTAGCCAGTGAGTGGGTGTAGCCAGCGGGTGGGTGTAGCTAATGTGTGGGTGTAGCCAGTGAGTGGGTTTAGCTAATGTGTGGGTGTAGCCAGCGGGTGGGTGTAGCTAATGTGTGGGTGTAGCCAGTGTGTGGGTGTAGCCAGTCAGTGGGTGTAGCCAGCGGGTGGGTGTAGCTAATGTGTGGGTGTAGCCAGTGTGTGGGTGTAGCCGTTCGGATCATGATAGATCGATCAGTGCGTATGTGTGTGTGTGTGTGTGTGTGTGTGTGTGTGTGTTAGCCCTTTGACATTTAATGAACACATTTATTTTAGCCTGCAGTTATTTGTAGCATTTGCTTTACTTATGATTATGTACAGCTTGGTTGTTTCCTCTTTCTGTCTTTTTGTAGGTGTTTTCTTGTTTGTTTCTTCATGTTATTGCTGTCTTGTTTATTTTTTCTTGTTAGTTTCATCTTGTTAGTTTCATCTTGTTAGTTTCTTCTTGTTAGTTTCTTCTTGTTTGTTTATTCTTGTTAGTTTCTTCTTCTTTGTTTATTCTTGTTAGTTTCTCCTTGTTAGTTTCTCCTTGTTAGTTTCTCCTTGTTAGTTTCATCTTGTTAGTTTCTTCTTGTTAGTTTCATCTTGTTATTTTTTTCACACCATACTGCTGTAGGACATTGAAAGAATTTGCTTACAGACATTATCAGACTTTAAATTAAACATGCAGTAGAATTGAAAGTCCATCTGTTACCTACATTACCAGGAGTCTCTCAGTACCAGTCCATCTGTTACCTACATTACCAGGAGTCACTCAGTACCAGTCCATCTGTTACCTACATTACCAGGAGTCACTCAGTACCAGTCCATCTGATACCTACATTACCAGGAGTCACTCAGTACCAGTCCATCTGTTACCTACATTACCAGGAGTCACTCAGTACCAGTCCATCTGTTACGTACATTACCAGGAGTCACTCAGTACCAGTCCATCTGTTACCTACATTACCAGGAGTCTCTCAGCACCAGTCCATCTGTTACCTACATTACCAGGAGTCTCTCAGCACCAGTCCATCTGTTACCTACATTACCAGGAGTCACTCAGTACCAGTCCATCTGTTACCTACATTACCAGGAGTCACTCAGTACCAGTCCATCTGTTACCTACATTACCAGGAGTCTCTCAGTACCAGTCCATCTGTTACCTACATTACCAGGAGTCACTCAGTACCAGTCCATCTGTTACCTACATTACCAGAAGTCACTCAGTGCCAGTACATCTGTTATCTACATTCCCAGGAGTCACTCAGTACCAGTCCATCTGTTACCTACATTACCAGGAGTCTCTCAGTACCAGTCCATCTGTTATCTACATTACCAGGTGTCACTCAGTACCAGTCCATCTGTTACCTACATTACCAGGTGTCACTCAGTACCAGTCCATCTGTTACCTACATTACCAGGAGTCACTCAGTACAAGTTCATCTGTTACCTACATTACCAGGAGTCTCTCAGTACCAGTCCATCTGTTACCTACATTACCAGGAGTCACTCAGTACCAGTCCATCTGTTACCTACATTACAAGGAGTCTCTCAGTACCAGTCCATCTGTTACCTACATTACCAGGAGTCTCTCAGCACCAGTCCATGTGTTACCTACATTACCAGGAGTCTCTCAGCACCAGTCCATCTGTTACCTACATTACCAAGAGTCACTCAGTACCAGTCCATCTGTTACCTACATCACCAGGAGTCACTCAGTACCAGTCCATCTGTTACCTACATTACCAGGAGTCACTCAGTACCAGTCCATATGTTACGTACATTACCAGGAGTCACTCAGTACCAGTCCATCTGTTACCTACAATACCAGGAGTCTCTCAGCACCAGTCCATCTGTTACCTACATTACCAGGAGTCTCTCAGCACCAGTCCATCTGTTACCTACATTACCAGGATTCACTCAGTACCAGTCCATCTGTTACCTACATTACCAGGAGTCTCTCAGCACCAGTCCATCTGTTACCTACATTACAAGGAGTCACTCAGTACCAGTCCATCTGTTACCCATTACCAGTTCAGTACCAGTCCATCTGTCCAGTCACTCAGTTACCTACATTACCAGAAGTCACTCAGTACCAGTCCATCTGTTACCTACATTACCAGGAGTCACTCAGTACCAGTCCATCTGTTACCTACATTACCAGGAGTCACTCAGTACCAGTCCATCTGTTACCTACATTACCAGGAGTCTCTCAGTACCAGTCCATCTGTTACCTACATTACCAGGAGTCACTCAGTACCAGTCCATCTGTTACCTACATTACCAGGAGTCACTCAGTACCAGTCCATCTGTTACCTACATTACCAGGAGTCACTCAGTACCAGTCCATCTGTTACCTACATTACCAGGAGTCACTCAGTACCAGTCCATCTGTTACCTACATTACCAGGAGTCTCTCAGTACCAGTCCATCTGTTACCAGCCTACATTACCAGGAGTCTCTCAGTACCAGTCCATCTGTTACCTACATTACCAGGAGTCTCTCAGTACCAGTCCATCTGTTACCTACATTACCGGGAGTCTCTCAGTACCAGTCCATCTGTTACCTACATTCATTACCAGGAGTACCAGTACCAGTCCATCTGTTACCTACATTACCAGGAGTCACTCAGTACCAGTCCATCTGTTACCTACATTACCAGGTACCAGTCCATCTGTTACCTACATTACCAGGAGTCACTCAGTACCAGTCCACCAGTCCATCTGTTACCTACATTACCAGGAGTCACTCAGTACCAGTCCATCTGTTACCTACCAGGAGTCACTCAGTACCAGTCCATCTGTTACCAGCCTACATTACCAGGAGTCTCTCAGTATCAGTCCAGTTACCTACATTCACTCAGTACCAGTCCATCTGTTACCTACATTACCAGGAGTCACTCAGTACCAGTCCATCTGTTACCACATATTACATTACCAGGAGTCACTCAGTACCAGTCCATCTGTTACCTACATTACCAGGAGTCTCTCAGTACCAGTCCATCTGTTACCTACATTCTCTCAGTACCAGTCCATCTGTTACCTACATTACCAGGAGTCACTCAGTAGTCCTAGTCCATCTGTTACCTACATTACCAGGAGTCACTCAGTACCAGTCCATCTGTTATTGCCAGGAGCCTACCAGTCCATCTGTTACCTACATTACCAGGAGTCAGTCCATCTGTTACCTACATTACAGGAGTCTCAGTACCAGTCCATCTGTTACCTCCAGGAGTCACTCAGTATAGTCCATCTGTTACCTACCAGGATCAGTACCAGTCCAGGAGTCTCTCAGTACCAGTCCATCTGTTACCTACATTACCGGGAGTCTCTCAGTACCAGTCCATCTGTTACCTACATTACCAGGAGTCACTCAGTACCAGTCCATCTATTACATTACCAGGAGTCACTCAGTACCAGTTCATCTATTACATTACCAGGAGTCACTCAGTACCAGTCCATCTGTTACCTACATTACCAGGAGTCTCTCAGTACCAGTCCATCTGTTACCTACATTACCAGGAGTCACTCAGTACCAGTCCATCTGTTACCTACATTACCAGGAGTCACTCAGTACCAGTCCATCTGTTACCTACATTACCAGGAGTCACTCAGTACCAGTCCATCTGTTACATTACCAGGAGTCACTCAGTACCAGTCCATTTGTTACCTACATTACCAGGAGTCATTCAGTACCAGTCCATCTGATACATTACCAGGAGTCACTCAGTACCAGTCTATCTGTTACCAGCCTACATTACTGTGCGTGTGGTGGTTCTAGATTAAACACAGCCAGAAGCACAGCATCTCACACGAGGGGCCGAACTGAGAACATGGACGCCACTTCCTACATACAAACACACACACACATTTTATTTTATTTATTGACTATGTTCTGTTCATTTATTGTTGCTGCACTTTTTTAAGTGAATGAGCAAGTAAACACTTAGTTAGATGGGCCATACCCTGGACATCTTGTTTACTTGATAACTTCAACCGGAAACATGAAACATAAACACACACAGATCAACTGTACACACACCCCCACCCACACACACACACACACACACACACTATCTACGTCATAACTGTAAACTCTCCTCTGCACCAGAAGTGGCACCTGACTACACAGCCTATCTGACTGAATCAGAGCAATTTGCTGCCTCACACGACTCACAGGAAGTACATGCTCTGACATGAACCAACATCGCTTTTGAAGTAACAGGATTCTTATTCCGTCAGTTGTTCTGTTGCTGTTTTATTTTGGGTTGCATCCTTTAGGACCTGACCCGGCTGCTGCACTGCTGGACCAAAATGGCATAACTAAACTGAAGGTAAAATTGCACATCGTCTGGATGCATTTGAGCAGTTATGACACATTGGATCTGTTAATACTACTGTTACTCCAGAAAAGGGATTTGTCTGCAAAACCAAACGTCTAAATACAAGGTCAACGATGTTAATGTGGACGTGCAAGATGCAGATGTCAGGGTTGATTGCTTGATTTGATTGGATTCTTGGTGGAAGCTAATGCTAATTTAAACACAACTATTCACAGCTCAATAACAATCACACAGAAATGGTGTCTTTTCCAACGCGTATCTGTAGACTTGTAGGGAATGGTTGGATGTATGACAGGACTTTGAGCCACGTTACATTATTTCTGTGATTGGTCAGATTTTGGGTCATGTGACTAGAAGAGCGGGAGGTTACTGCACTAACTCTGAGATGTGAAAGCAGCGCTGTCTTCATACTGTATGAGGGTGTTTCTCGTGCCCTCTCTGCTGCCGTAACAGGATGGGAGGTGGCAAATGGTGGTTAGCTTAGAGAGAGGAAGGTGGGGGACTGTGAGGAGAGTGGAGATAACAGAAGAAAATACCCCTAAACCGTCTGAAAAATTAAAGCATTTTAAGATTTATAGAACAGACAAACGAGGAACAAACAATGAAGAAACAAGGCTTTTACTTGACCAGACCAGACTAAACAAGATCCAGACCAGACGAAACAAGACCTACAACCAACCAGACCAAACAAGACCTACAACCAACCAGTCGAAACAAGACCTACAACCAACCAGACCAAACAAGACCTACAACCAACCAGACCAAACAAGACCTACAACCAACCAGACCAAACTATACCTACAACCAACCAGACCAAACAAGACCTACAACCAACCAGACCAAACTAGACCTACAACCAACCAGACCAAACAAGACGCTAACCCAACCAGACTAGATGCGTTGACAGGCTATGCTCCATTAATTGATTTTGCATCATTTTAGTATGTATATTCATGTTTAGTATGTATATTCATGTTTAGTATGTATATTCATGTTTAGTATGTATATTCATGTTTAGTATGTATATTCATGTTTAGTATGTATATTCATGTTTATTATGTATATTCATGTTTAGTATGTATATTCATGTTTAGTATGTATATTCATGTTTATTATGTATATTCATGTTTAGTATGTATATTCAAGTTTAGTATGTATATTCATGTTTAGTATGTATATTCATGTTTAGTATGTATATTCATGTTTAGTATGTATATTCATGTTTAGTATGTATATTCATGTTTATTATGTATATTCATGTTTAGTATGTATATTCATGTTTATTATGTATATTCATGTTTAGTATGTATATTCATGTTTAGTATGTATATTCATGTTTAGTATGTATATTCATGTTTAGTATGTATATTCATGTTTATTATGTATATTCATGTTTATTATGTATATTCATGTTTAGTATGTATATTCATGTTTAGTATGTATATTCATGTTTAGTATGTATATTCATGTTTAGTATGTATATTCATGTTTAGTATGTATATTCATGTGATGCTGAAAATAATAACAGTGGATCAAGGAAATAACTTCCCAGTTTCACTGCCTTGACCAAAAGCATCCTGTTTAAGTGGTGAAACTTCTCCTCAGTCTTGAGTTTGTATAAATAATCTGGGGAAAGTTTGCTTTCAGTTCTTATATCTGACAAGCCCTCCAGTATCTGCTGCTGAAAAACATCCCCACAGCAATATGCTGCCACCACCATGCCCTTCCCCAGATCGGACATGTTTCAGTGTCTTTCCCCAGATCGGACATGTTCATGTTTCATGTTTTTTCCCCAAGCAGCTTGGGGCAGCTGACACTGGAGTCTAGAGAGCAACATTCTGGTTCCCACCCAGGGGTTGTTAACGCTTGTCAGTTTTGCATTTATTTCTTCCACTTGTTGTCCATATATTCCGGGGCTCAGAACATTGGCAACATTCATGATTGACCAGTTTTAGTAAGTAAATTGACCATTTGTCTGTCTTGTCTTTCAGATCCCTCCGATCCTCATATGGATAAAGACTGTGTGATAGTTTGTGAGAGTGTGATTGTGCCACGGGTTTAAGCCTAACCCTAAATATGACAGTCCCTGACCAAGGGGAGAGTGTGGCCCTTGACTCCTCCCGGTGTTCCTCTAACATGGAAGACTGGGACAAGCAGATGGCGCTGCTGTATTTCTGGTTTTACCTGATTCTCTTCATTCCTGGACTCTTTCTTAACAGCACTGCACTCTGGGTGCTTTGCCGGTACATCAGGTAGACACACACACACACACACACACTCTTCTGGCACAATCCCAAATGTAAGCCCAACTGTAAGCCCAAATTGACTTTTATATTTCCTGATATATACATGGACTTTTATATTTCCTGATATAGACATGGACTTTTATATTTCCTGATATATACATGGACTTTTATATTTCCTGATATATACATGGACTTTTATATTTCCTGATATATACATGGACTTTTATATTTCCTGATATATACATGGACTTTTATATTTCCTGATATATACATGTACTTTTATATTTCCTGATATATACATGGACTTTTATATTTCCTGATATATACATGGACTTTTATATTTCCTGATATATACATGGACTTTTATATTTCCTGATATATACATGGACTTTTATATTTCCTGATATATACATGGACTTTTATATTTCCTGATATATACATGGACTTTTATATTTCCTGATATATACATGGACTTTTATATTTCCTGATATATACATGGACTTTTATATTTCCTGATATATACATGTACTTTTATATTTCCTGATATTCACATGCACTTTTATATTTCCTGATATATACATGGACTTTTATATTTCCTGATATATACATGTACTTTTATATTTCCTGATATATACATGGACTTTTATATTTCCTGATATATACATGGACTTTTATATTTCCTGATATATACATGGACTTTTATATTTCCTGATATATACATGGACTTTTATATTTCCTGATATATACATGGACTTTTATATTTCCTGATATATACATGTACTTTTATATTTCCTGATATATACATGGACTTTTATATTTCCTGATATATACATGTACTTTTATATTTCCTGATATATACATGTACTTTTATATTTCCTGATATTCACATGCACTTTTATACCTCCAGCAAGAGGAACAAGGCGGTGATCTTTATGATGAACCTGGCTCTAGCTGATCTTCTCCATGTATTGTCCCTGCCTCTGAGAATTCATTATTACCTGACCAACAACTGGCCATTTGGACACCTGCTGTGTCTGCTGTGTTTCTACCTGAAATACCTGAACATGTATGCATCCATCGCCTTCCTGGTGAGAACAATACACACGCACACCACACGCACACCACACGCACACCACACGCACACCACACGCACACCACACGCACACCACACACACACCACACGCACACCACAAGCGCGCGCACACACACACCACACGCACACCACACGCACACCACACGCACGCACACACACACACCACACGCACACCACACGCACACCAGACGCACACCACACGCACACCACACGCACACCACACGCACACCACACGCACACCACACACGCACACCACACGCACACCACACACACCACACGCACACCACACGCACACACACACGCACACCCACACGCACACACCACACACACACCACACGCACACCACACACGCACACCCACGCACACCACACGCACACCACACGCACACCACACGCACGCACACACACACACCACACGCACACCACACGCACACCACACGCACACCACACGCGCCTTCACACACACACCACACGCACACCACACGCGCGCACACACACACACACACACACCACACGCACACCACACGCACACCACACGCACACACACACACACACCACACGCACACCACACGCACACCACACACACACACACACGCACACACACACACACACACACCACACACACCACACGCACACCACACGTGCGCACACACACACACACACGCACACCACACGCACACCACACGCACACACACGCGCCTTCACACACACACACACGCACACCACACGCACACCACACGCGCGCACACACACCACACGCACACCACACACACACGCACACCACACGCGCCTTCACACACCACACGCACACCCACGCGCGCACACACACACCACACGCACACCACACGCACACACACACCACACGCACACCACACGCACACCACACGCACACACCACACACACACACGCACACCACACGCACACACACACACACACGCACACCACACGCACACCACACGCACACCACACACACACACACCACACGCACACCACACGCACACCACACGTGCGCACACACACACACCACACGCACACCACACGCGCACACACACACACACCACACGCACACCACACGCACACCACACGCACACCACACGCACACCACACGCACACACACACACATGCTTCAATACATTTGAGTATTATACAGACTTGTGTGGCCTTGAAAAGAACTGAGTTCTAGAGTCCTGGGCAGAACCATGTGGTTTAACATTGTTCACAATGTCACTTACATATATTTACATATTTTAAAGCACACATTCACACTGCAATAATCGGGGATCTCTCTCCTGGTCCAGGTGTGTATTAGTGTGCAGAGGTGTGTATTCCTGCTAAAGCCTTTCTGCGCCCGGAGGTGGAGACAACGGTACGACCTGCTGATCAGCGCCTCCATGTGGTTGGTGGTGGGAATCAGCTGTTCTCCTTTTATCATAATGAGGATCAGCAACATCAACAGCCCCAGTACCAGTACCAGTACCAGTACCAGTACCAGCTTCACCTGGAACCCTAACTCCAGTTACTCCAAATTCATCCCCAGCTCCAGCCCCATCCCCATCCCCAGCTCCAGCTCCAGCCCCATCTCCAGCTCCAGCCCCAGCCCCATCCCCATCTCCAGCTCCATCCCCATCCCCATCTCCAGCTCCATCCCCATCCCCATCTCCAGCTCCATCCCCATCTCCAGCTCCAGCCCCATCCCCATCTCCAGCTCCAGCTCCATCCCCATCTCCAGCTCCATCCCCAGCCCCAGCTCCAGAGATGGTTGTTTTAAGGACCTGCCCACCAGGAAAATTCCCCTGTACATGGCAGCAACCATGATGGTTCTAGCTGAACTATTTGGTTTTGTGTTACCGCTTGGTGCCATTGGTTATTGCTCCTTCCGTATTGTTCAGTCTCTGAGGCAATGTGATGTGTCAGGCTGCAGTAATCCTCAGAGTCCCGTGACCAGCCTACACCGACCCATATGCCAGCCAGACCAGCAGACAGACAGGCAGACAGACAGGCAGACAGACAGGCAGACAGACAGGCAGACGCTTTATGAGAAACAGACAAATGGAGACAAGCGTCGTGCTTTAAGGATGGTGCTGAGCTGCTCTGCTCTCTTCCTGTTGTGCTTCGCCCCGTATCACATAAACTTCCTGTTGTATTTAATGGTGTCGCAGGAAATAGTGTCCCACTGCCCTGTGGTAGTGGCCGTGCTTCAGTTCCACCCTGTGTCTCTGTGTGTGGCCAGTTTGTCCAGCATCCTTAATCCTCTGCTCTACTATTTCCTGACTGCTGAGTTCAGGAAACACATCACCCAACGCACCTCCTCCATCTCCTCCTCCATCCGGGGGCGTCTCATGAGCCTAGAGAGCACCTCCTCATTTAGGGGTTAACACTTTTCCTCCATTTCCAAGCTCTCCATCACCAACTCTTCCCTTTCTTACATTTCTCCCTTATTATCCTTGAATGACAAATCATAGATAAAATCAACATTACTTAGTTACAGTAACTAACATTTGCTTTGGGTTATGAATGGTACCTGCTAGGATTCACAGAGACACTGGCTCATATGGAGTCTGCTTCACAGAGACACTGGCTCATATGGAGTCTGCTTCACAGAGACACTGGCTCATATGGAGTCTGCTTCACAGAGACACTGGCTCATATGGAGTCTGCTTCACAGAGACACTGGCTCATATGGAGTCTGCTTCACAGAGACACTGGCTCATATGGAGTCTGCTTCACAGAGACACTGGCTCATATGGAGTCTGCTTCACAGAGACACTGGCTCATATGGAGTCTGCTTCACAGAGACACTGGCTCATATGGAGTCTGCTTCACAGAGACACTGGCTCATATGGAGTCTGCTTCACAGAGACACTGGCTCATATGGAGTCTGCTTCACAGAGACACTGGCTCATATGGAGTCTGCTTCACAGAGACACTGGCTCATATGGAGTCTGCTTCACAGAGACACTGGCTCATATGGAGTCTGCTTCACAGAGACACTGGCTCATATGGAGTCTGCTTCACAGAGATCCGATTTAGACCAAAACAACACCGTAGCGTGGTGGTGAAGCATCATGTTCTGGGATTGCTTTCTGTGTCAGCCTGGAAAGATAAAAAAAAAAAAGAAATAATTATTATTATGTTGAAAAGCAACCAAAAACTATAATCGTACAAACAAAACTTTTTTATGTTCTGGGGTGCCCCAAACGAAGCCTGATTGAGAATATACGGATAAAGGTTTAAATGTCAGTTCACCTTAAGTTCACCCTATCCAACTTGATGGAGATTGAGCAAATTTGTAAAGCTGGTAAAGACTCATCCAAACAGACTCATACAAACAGACTCGTACGAACAAACTCATCCAAACAGACTCGTGGCTGTAATTGCTGCTGAATACAGAAAACGTATTTGAAATACTTCTGCAATCGTTTTTTCTGTTTGTATTTGTAAGGATACGTTTGTAAATATAAATGTTCATATCACATTATTTACCTTCATGCACTTAACGTTATATACATTATATGGTGATCTGTGTCAGAAAATCCTAAATAAATGATTTTGAATACTTACTGTAACACAGTAAAATTTGTAACGGGGTGACACATTTTTGAGCCACTGTTGTTGTTAAGGTTATTGATGTTAACATGTGAATAAAACATTTGAGACAGACCTCTAGCTTCTACTTTATTTCTTTCAGAGGGACAGTCTTTGTTGGTGCTGGTGGGGATTAAGAGTTAATATACAATTGAGATATGGAATTAAATTCCCACACACATGAAGCTGAGTGTGTGTCAGACACACTGAAACAGGGTTTCAGTTAAATGTGCACTACTATTAGAGTGTTGTTCCATATATAGTGCACTACTATTAGAGTGTTGTTCCATATATAGTGCACTACTATTAGAGTGTTGTTCCATATATAGTGCACTACTATTAGAGTGTTGTTCCATATATAGTGCACTACTATTAGAGTGTTGTTCCATATATAGTGCACTACTATTAGAGTGTTGTTCCATATATAGTGCACTACTATTAGAGTGTTGTTCCATATATAGTGCACTACTATTAGAGTGTTGTTCCATATATAGTGCACTACTATTAGAGTGTTGTTCCATATTAGTGCACTACTATTAGTGTTGTTCCATATATAGTGCACTACTATTAGAGTGTTGTTCCATATATAGTGCACTACTATTAGAGTGTTGTTCCATATATAGTGCACTACTATTAGAGTGTTGTTCCATATATAGTGCACTACTATTAGAGTGTTGTTCCATATATAGTGCACTACTATTAGAGTGTTGTTCCATATATAGTGCACTACTATTAGAGTGTTGTTCCATATATAGTGCACTACTATTAGAGTGTTGTTCCATATATAGTGCACTACTATTAGAGTGTTGTTCCATATATAGTGCACTACTATTAGAGCGTTGTTCCATATATAGTGCACTACTATTAGAGTGTTGTTCCATATATAGTGCACTACTATTAGAGCGTTGTTCCATATATAGTGCACTACTATTAGAGTGTTGTTCCATATATAGTGCACTACTATTAGAGCGTTGTTCCATATATAGTGCACTACTATTAGAGTGTTGTTCCATATATAGTGCACTACTATTAGAGCGTTGTTCCATATATAGTGCACTACTATTAGAGTGTTGTTCCATATATAGTGCACTACTATTAGAGTGTTGTTCCATATATAGTGCACTACTATTAGAGTGTTGTTCCATATATAGTGCACTACTATTAGAGTGTTGTTCCATATATAGTGCACTACTATTAGAGTGTTGTTCCATATATAGTGCACTACTATTAGAGTGTTGTTCCATATATAGTGCACTACTATTAGAGTGTTGTTCCATATATAGTGCACTACTATTAGAGTGTTGTTCCATATATAGTGCACTACTATTAGAGTGTTGTTCCATATATAGTGCACTACTATTAGTGTTGTTCCATATATAGTGTTGTTCCATATATAGTGCACTACTATTAGAGTGTTGTTCCATATATAGTGCACTACTATTAGAGTGTTGTTCCATATATAGTGCACTACTATTAGACTACTAATTAGAGTGTTGTTCCATATATAGTGCACTACTATTAGAGTGTTGTTCCATATATAGTGCACTACTATTAGAGTGTTGTTCCATATATAGTGCACTACTATTAGAGTGTTGTTCCATATATAGTGCACTACTATTAGAGTGTTGTTCCATATATAGTGCACTACTATTAGAGTGTTGTTCCATATATAGTGCACTACTATTAGAGCGTTGTTCCATATATAGTGCACTACTATTAGAGCGTTGTTCCATATATAGTGCACTACTATTAGAGTGTTGTTCCATATATAGTGCACTACTATTAGAGTGTTGTTCCATATATAGTGCACTACTATTAGAGCGTTGTTCCATATATAGTGCACTACTATTAGAGCGTTGTTCCATATATAGTGCACTACTATTAGAGCGTTGTTCCATATATAGTGCACTACTATTAGAGTGTTGTTCCATATATAGTGCACTACTATTAGAGTGTTGTTCCATATATAGTACACTACTATTAGAGTGTTGTTCCATATATAGTGCACTACTATTAGAGTGTTGTTCCATATATAGTGCACTACTATTAGAGTGTTGTTCCATATATAGTGCACTACTATTAGAGTGTTGTTCCATATATAGTGCACTACTATTAGAGTGTTGTTCCATATATAGTGCACTACTATTAGAGTGTTGTTCCATATATAGTGCACTACTATTAGAGTGTTGTTCCATATATAGTGCATAACTATTAGAGCCTTGTTCCATATATAGTACACTACTATTAGAGCCTTGTTCCACATATACTGCATTTTAATTTGAGCCCTGTTACATATATAGTGCATGTCATTTTGAGCTATCTTCCAATTATAGTGCACTACTATTGGAGGCTTGTCCTGATACCAGGAATCCTTTGACAAACCAGTCTGGTAGCTTCCGTTCCGGAACCTCTGACTTAACCGGCTCCGGTTCCGGGAGCAGTGGCGGACGTGATTCCTCACTCAACCCCTCCGGGAGTGATACTAGAGAACCCTTAACCCAGTTTGGCATCTTAGGGTCCGGAACCATGAACCGTACCGACCCCTGTTCGGGAGGTAGTAGCCCCCCCCCAAAAGAAATGTTGATCAAACCTCTGGGTGGATGGCTGCTGCGAGTCCCATCAAATTGATTGCACCAGACCTTTCACAGGATAATATCCATATCTTAACCATGGTGTACCTCAAGGCTCAGTGCTTGGACCAATTCTATTCTCCTTATATATGCTTCCTCTAGGCAATATTATCAGGAAACACTCAATTTACATTCACTGTTATGGGGATGAAACCCAATTATACTTATCAATCAAGCCAGACAAAACTAGTCAGTTAGCTAAACTTCAAGCATGCATTATTGACAGAGGTGTCAAGTAACGAAGTACAAATACTTCGTTACTGTACTTAAGTAGAGTTTTTCGGTATTTTTACTTTACTTTACTATTTATTTTTTGGGCTACTTTTTACTTCTACTTCTTACATTTAAACGTAATTATCTGTACTTTCTACTTCTTACTTTTTAAAAACAAGCTTGTTACTCTAGTTTCAGATTTTTTTTGTTCTACGCCAGATAGACTGATTTTGAGCGTCATAGGATGAAGCACAAAACCCCATATAACATTCAGAGATGTCATTGGTGTGTGGCCTGTCAATCATTGGTGTGTGGCCTGTCAATCATTGGTGTGTGGGCTGTCCATCAGAGATGTCATTGGTGTGTGGGCTGTCCATCAGAGATGTCATTGGTGTGTGGGCTGTCAATCTTTTCTGCGCATGGCACGAAACAAAGTGCAAGTTCAAACCGCGGCAAATGTGTCAGAATTTGAGATTGTCATGAGCATAATGATGTCTGGTGAAATGTCCGAGGCGTCTGAAAGCACGGGCAAACAGGGTTGGTAGTAGTTCTAGTGATGCCGACCAGCAAAACATTACCGCAAAGAATTGTTAGAAATCGTCGGGAGCAAAAACACCTCGTGGAGAATGACCTGCAAACTGTGTGAACCAAAGAACCATGTACTGTTGGCTTTGAAGAACTCGCCTTCCAATTTGAAGAAACATGTAGATGTAAGCTGTATTCTTTGTTATTATTATATTAATTAATTTTAGAGTAGGCCTAGGCTAATATTGGTCGATTTACAATGTTTGCTTTGGCTGGGCTAGCATGCCGAGACCGGGGCTAGCAGTTGAATACTGAAGAGTCCCCAGTTAGCAGTTAGCCTGTATTAGTTCGGTCATGTTTGAAAATATGCTGGTGTGTGTTGCTGCAAAGTGCAGCGGGAAACCCTGTAATACTAAGATATTAATAATCAGTATGTATTACTAATACTATTAGGGTTGGAACTGTACATGTATAGAAACCCTGTAATACTAAGATATTAATATTCAGTATGTATTACTAATACTATTAGGGTGGAACTGTACATGTATGGAAACCCTGTAATACTAAGATATTAATATTCAGTATGTATTACTAATACTATTAGGGGTGGAACTGTACATGTATGGAAACCCTGTAATACTAAGATATTAATATTCAGTATGTATTACTAATACTATTAGGGTTGGAACTGTACATGTATAGAAACCCTGTAATACTAAGATATTAATATTCAGTATGTATTACTAATACTATTACTGGTGGAACTGTACATGTATGGAAACCCTGTAATACTAAGATATTAATATTCAGTATGTATTACTAATACTATTAGGGGTGGAACGGTACATGTATGGAAACCCTGTAACACTAAGATATTAATATTCAGTATGTATTACTAATACTATTAGGGGTGGAACGGTACATGTATGGAAACCCTGTAATACTAAGATATTAATATTCAGTATGTATTACTAATACTATTAGGGGTGGAACTGTACATGTATAGAAACCCTGTAATACTAAGATATTAATATTCAGTATGTATTACTAATACTATTAGGGTGGAACTGTACATGTATAGAAACCCTGTAATACTAAGATATTAATATTCAGTATGTATTACTAATACTATTAGGGGTGGAACGGTACATGTATGGAAACCCTGTAACACTAAGATATTAATATTCAGTATGTATTACTAATACTATTAGGGGTGGAACGGTACATGTATGGAAACCCTGTAATACTAAGATATTAATAATCAGTATGTATTACTAATACTATTAGGGTTGGAACTGTACATGTATAGAAACCCTGTAATACTAAGATATTAATATTCAGTATGTATTACTAATACTATTAGGGTGGAACTGTACATGTATGGAAACCCTGTAATACTAAGATATTAATATTCAGTATGTATTACTAATACTATTAGGGGTGGAACGGTACATGTATGGAAACCCTGTAATACTAAGATATTAATATTCAGTATGTATTACTAATACTATTAGGGGTGGAACGGTACATGTATGGAAACCCTGTAATACTAAGATATTAATATTCAGTATGTATTACTAATACTATTAGGGGTGGAACTGTACATGTATGGAAACCCTGTAATACTAAGATATTAATATTCAGTATGTATTACTAATACTATTAGGGGTGGAACTGTACATGTATAGAAACCCTGTAATGCTAAGATATTAATATTCAGTATGTATTACTAATACTATTAGGGGTGGAACGGTACATGTATGGAAACCCTGTAACACTAAGATATTAATATTCAGTATGTATTACTAATACTATTAGGGGTGGAACGGTACATGTATGGAAACCCTGTAATACTAAGATATTAATAATCAGTATGTATTACTAATACTATTAGGGTTGGAACTGTACATGTATAGAAACCCTGTAATACTAAGATATTAATATTCAGTATGTATTACTAATACTATTAGGGGTGGAACTGTACATGTATGGAAACCCTGTAATACTAAGATATTAATATTCAGTATGTATTACTAATACTATTAGGGGTGGAACGGTACATGTATGGAAACCCTGTAACACTAAGATATTAATATTCAGTATGTATTACTAATACTATTAGGGGTGGAACGGTACATGTATGGAAACCCTGTAACACTAAGATATTAATATTCAGTATGTATTACTAATACTATTAGGGGTGGAACTGTACATGTATGGAAACCCTGTAATACTAAGATATTAATATTCAGTATGTATTACTAATACTATTAGGGGTGGAACGATACATGTATGGAAACCCTGTAATACTAAGATATTAATATTCAGTATGTATTACTAATACTATTAGGGGTGGAACGGTAAATGTATAGAAACCCTGTAATACTAAGATATTAATATTCAGTATGTATTACTAATACTATTAGGGGTGGAACTGTACATGTATGGAAACCCTGTAATACTAAGATATTAATATTCAGTATGTATTACTAATACTATTAGGGGTGGAACTGTACATGTATAAAACCCTGTAATGCTAAGATATTAATATTCAGTATGTAATACTAATACTATTAGGGGTGGAACGGTACATGTATGGAAACCCTGTAACACTAATATATTAATATTCAGTATGTATTACTAATACTATTAGGGGTGGAACTGTACATGTATGGAAACCCTGTAATACTAAGATATTAATATTCAGTATGTATTACTAATACTATTAGGGGTGGAACTGTACATGTATGGAAACCCTGTAATACTAAGATATTAATATTCAGTATGTATTACTAATACTATTAGGGGTGGAACGGTACATGTATGGAAACCCTGTAATACTAAGATATTAATATTCAGTATATATTACTAATACTATTAGGGGTGGAACGGTACATGTATGGAAACCCTGTAATACTAAGATATTAATATTCAGTATGTATCACTAATACTATTAGGGGTGGAACGGTACATGTATGGAAACCCTGTAATACTAAGATATTAATATTCAGTATGTATTACTAATACTATTAGGGGTGGAACTGTACATGTATGGAAACCCTGTAATACTAATATATTAATATTCAGTATGTATTACTAATACTATTAGGGTGGAACTGTACATGTATGGAAACCCTGTAATACTAAGATATTAATATTCAGTATGTATTACTAATACTATTAGGGGTGGAACGGTACATGTATGGAAACCCTGTAATACTAATATATTAATATTCAGTATGTATTACTAATACTATTAGGGGTGGAACGGTACATGTATGGAAACCCTGTAATACTAAGATATTAATATTCAGTATGTATTACTAATACTATTAGGGGTGGAACGGTACATGTATGGAAACCCTGTAATACTAAGATATTAATATTCAGTATGTATTACTAATACTATTAGGGGTGGAAATGTACATGTATTCGTATTGAACCAAAACAGTACGGGTATGGTTCAATTTGGTACTGATTTTATTTTTCTATTTAAAAGGCCTTGAATATCAAAAGTTACTTGAAAGACCAAACTGTGGAGAATCAAGGTGAGAGCTCCCATTCTTCAGAGGAGGACTTCTTTTCTGTAATCAAACAGACCAGTTCCCAAGAAAATGCTAAACAGTTGGAGACTTTGGATGCCCAGGTGATACAGTAGAGATACTTAAGTCTTTCCTGGCAGTATGCAACCTGTCATTGAGGCTTAACACAGCAATACCAGCCTCAGCAGCCTGCGGGAGACTGTTTAGTTCAGCAGGACTGATCTTCAGACCAAATAGGGCACGTATTGATTATATAACTTTGAAAACCACATGTATTCTTTCTGTCATATACAAACATAGGAATACTGACGTACACACCCACATGGACTGACATGCACTTTTGTTCTTGCACAAAGTCCCAAGTCAAGCACTTCAGTAGCACTAGTGCCATGTGCAAAACTCTGCTTTTGGTAGTGTTTCTCTGTATTCAGTATATGAGGGGTTTCTTTTGCATAGGTTTGAAGTCTCTGTCTCTCTTTTTGTCCACCCACACTCAAATGTATGCAGTATATTTCTCTCCTTAACACGCACTGACAAGCACACTCCTTAATACACAGACACTCTAATCACAGTCATTTGCTGCTAAAATAATGTTCTGATAGTTTTGCCGACCATGTTATGTCTTGAATATTACTACCTCAGTTTGAAAGTCTATTTTCATTCCAATAAAGTTTGAGGAAAACATGCCCATCGAGTTTGTTGTCTTTGATTGCATGTTGTCTTTGATAGCATGTTTTTGTTTTGATATGTTTCACCATGTCTTGGGATCCATGTAGCACTAATGAGTTGTTAAATTAAGCTTCTATTTCTGATAGTTGTGTCAATGATACGAGGTCCAACAGGTCTAGTGTTAAGCGTTTTTTTAGGGTTACTTTTACTTTTTACTTTTAAGTATGTTTTAGAGCCTGTACTTTTTCACTTTTACTTGAGTAACGAGGTTGAGTTGATACTTCCACTTTTACCAAAGTATTTTTAAACACCAGTATCTATACTTCTACTTAAGTGACAAAAGTGTGTACTTTTGACACCACTGTCCTTCAATGCCCATCTAAAACAAACCTCTAGAACAGACTTTTCACCTTCGTAACATTGCTAAAAATAGGAACACCATGTCTCAAAAAAACGATGCTGAAAAACTAGTCCATGCATTTGTTACTTCCAGGCTGGACTTCCAGGCTGCAGCGCGTGTTCTGACAAAAACTAAGAACAGAGATCATATTTCAACTGTATTAGCTTCTCTCCGTTGGCTTCCTGTAAAATCCAGGATTGAATTTAAAATCCTTCTTCTAACCTACAAAGCGTTAAATGGTCAAGCTCCTTTATATCTTGAGGACCTCTTAGTACCTTATTGTCCCACTAGAGCACTGCGCTCCCAGAATGCAGAGTTACTAGAATCTCTAAAAGTAGAATTGGAGCCAGAGCTTTCAGCTATCAGGCCCCTCTCCTGTGGAACCAGCGCCCAATCTGGGTTCAGGGGGCAGACACTGTCACTACATTTAAGACTAACCTGAAAACTCTCCTGTTTGATAAAGCTTATAGTTAGGGAGTGAGGAGTTGCAGTGAACACCGAGACTAGTGGGACAGGTTGTATAGCTGTAGACACAGCACCCCTACTAATATACACCTAGACTAGTGGGGCAGGTTGTATAGCTGCAGACACAGCACCCCTACTAATATACACCTAGACTAGTGGGGTGTATAGCTGTAGACACAGCACCCCTACTAATATACACCTAGACTAGTGGGGCAGGTTGTATAGCTGCAGACACAGCACCCCTACTAATATACACCTAGACTAGTGGGGTGTATAGCTGTAGACACAGCACCCCTACTAATATACACCTAGACTAGTGGGACAGGTTGTATAGCTGCAGACACAGCACCCCTACTAATATACACCTAGACTAGTGGGACAGGTTGTATAGCTGCAGACACAGCACCCCTACTAATATACACCTAGACTAGTGGGGCAGGTTGTATAGCTGCAGACACAGCACCCCTACTAATATACACCTAGACTAGTGGGGTGTATAGCTGTAGACACAGCACCCCTACTAATATACACCTAGACTAGTGGGACAGGTTGTATAGCTGCAGACACAGCACCCCTACTAATATACACCTAGACTAGTGGGACAGGTTGTATAGCTGTAGACACAGCACCCCTACTAATATACACCTAGACTAGTGGGACAGGTTGTATAGCTGCAGACACAGCACCCCTACTAATATACACCTAGACTAGTGGGACAGGGTGTATAGCTGTAGACACAGCACCCCTACTAATATACACCTAGACTAGTGAGACAGGTTGTATAGCTGTAGACACAGCACCCCTACTAATATACACCTAGACTAGTGGGACAGGTTGTATAGCTGTAGACACAGCACCCCTACTAATATACACCTAGACTAGTGGGACAGGGTGTATAGCTGTAGACACAGCACCCCTACTAATATACACCTAGACTAGTGGGACAGGTTGTATAGCTGCAGACACAGCACCCCTACTAATATACACTAGACTAGGGTGACTGTAGACACAGCACCCCTACTAATATACACCTAGACTAGTGGGACAGGGTGTATAGCTGTAGACACAGCACCCCTACTAATATACACCTAGACTAGTGAGACAGGTTGTATAGCTGTAGACACAGCACCCCTACTAATATACACCTAGACTAGTGGGACAGGGTGTATAGCTGCAGACACAGCACCCCTACTAATATACACCTAGACTAGTGAGACAGGTTGTATAGCTGTAGACACAGCACCCCTACTAATATACACCTAGACTAGTGGGACAGGTTGTATAGCTGTAGACACAGCACCCCTACTAATATACACCTAGACTAGTGGGACAGGGTGTATAGCTGTAGACACAGCACCCCTACTAATATACACCTAGACTAGTGGGGCAGGTTGTATAGCTGTAGACACAGCACCCCTACTAATATACACCTAGACTAGTGGGACAGGGTGTATAGCTGCAGACACAGCACCCCTACTAATATACACCTAGACTAGTGAGACAGGGTGTATAGCTGTAGACACAGCACCCCTACTAATATACACCTAGACTAGTGAGACAGGGTGTATAGCTGTAGACACAGCACCCCTACTAATATACACCTAGACTAGTGGGACAGGGTGTATAGCTGCAGACACAGCACCCCTACTAATATACACCTAGACTAGTGGGACAGGGTGTATAGCTGTAGACACAGCACCCCTACTAATATACACCTAGACTAGTGAGACAGGGTGTATAGCTGTAGACACAGCACCCCTACTAATATACACCTAGACTAGTGAGACAGGTTGTATAGCTGTAGACACAGCACCCCTACTAATATACACCTAGACTTGTGGGACAGGGTGTATAGCTGCAGACACAGCACCCCTACTAATATACACCTAGACTAGTGGGACAGGTTGTATAGCTGCAGACACAGCACCCCTACTAATATACACCTAGACTAGTGAGACAGGTTGTATAGCTGTAGACACAGCACCCCTACTAATATACACCTAGACTAGTAGGACAGGGTGTATAGCTGTAGACACAGCACCCCTACTAATATACACCTAGACTAGTGGGACAGGGTGTATAGCTGTAGACACAGCACCCCTACTAATATACACCTAGACTAGTGGGACAGGTTGTATAGCTGCAGACACAGCACCCCTACTAATATACACCTAGACTAGTAGGACAGGGTGTATAGCTGCAGACACAGCACCCCTACTAATATACACCTAGACTAGTGAGACAGGGTGTATAGCTGTAGACACAGCACCCCTACTAATATACACCTAGACTAGTGGGACAGGTTGTATAGCTGCAGACACAGCACCCCTACTAATATACACCTAGAATAGTGGGGTGTATAGCTGTAGACACAGCACCCCTACTAATATACACCTAGACTAGTGAGACAGGGTGTATAGCTGCAGACACAGCACCCCTACTAATATACACCTAGACTAGTGAGACAGGGTGTATAGCTGTAGACACAGCACCCCTACTAATATACACCTAGACTAGTGAGACAGGTTGTATAGCTGTAGACACAGCACCCCTACTAATATACACCTAGACTAGTGAGACAGGTTGTATAGCTGTAGACACAGCACCCCTACTAATATACACCTAGACTAGTGAGACAGGTTGTATAGCTGTAGACACAGCACCCCTACTAATATACACCTAGACTAGTGGGACAGGGTGTATAGCTGTAGACACAGCACCCCTACTAATATACACCTAGACTAGTGGGACAGGGTGTATAGCTGTAGACACAGCACCCCTACTAATATACACCTAGACTAGTGGGACAGGTTGTATAGCTGTAGACACAGCACCCCTACTAATATACACCTAGACTAGTGAGACAGGTTGTATAGCTGTAGACACAGCACCCCTACTAATATACACCTAGACTAGTGGGACAGGGTGTATAGCTGCAGACACAGCACCCCTACTAATATACACCTAGACTAGTGGGACAGGTTGTATAGCTGTAGACACAGCACCCCTACTAATATACACCTAGACTAGTGAGACAGGTTGTATAGCTGTAGACACAGCACCCCTACTAATATACACCTAGACTAGTGGGGTGTATAGCTGTAGACACAGCACCCCTACTAATATACACCTAGACTAGTGGGACAGGTTGTATAGCTGTAGACACAGCACCCCTACTAATA
Source organism: Dallia pectoralis (assembly GCA_029465975.1). Lineage (NCBI taxonomy): Eukaryota > Metazoa > Chordata > Actinopteri > Esociformes > Umbridae > Dallia > Dallia pectoralis. Next base: position 30,308,673 of record CM055729.1, read on the forward strand.
TACACCTAGACTAGTAGGACAGGTTGTATAGCTGTAGACACAGCACCCCTACTAATATACACCTAGACTAGTGGGACAGGGTGTATAGCTGCAGACACAGCACCCCTACTAATATACACCTAGACTAGTGGGGTGTATAGCTGTAGACACAGCACCCCTACTAATATACACCTAGACTAGTGAGACAGGTTGTATAGCTGTAGACACAGCACCCCTACTAATATACACCTAGACTAGTGGGACAGGTTGTATAGCTGTAGACACAGTACCCCTACTAATATACACCTAGACTAGTGGGGTGTATAGCTGCAGAAACAGCACCCCTACTAATATACACCTAGACTAGTGGGGTGTATAGCTGCAGACACAGCACCCCTACTAATATACACCTAGACTAGTGGGGTGTATAGCTGTAGACACAGCACCCCTACTAATATACACCTAGACTAGTGGGACAGGGTGTATAGCTGTAGACACAGCACCCCTACTAATATACACCTAGACTAGTGAGACAGGTTGTATAGCTGTAGACACAGCACCCCTACTAATATACACCTAGACTAGTAGGACAGGTTGTATAGCTGCAGACACAGCACCCCTACTAATATACACCTAGACTAGTGGGGTGTATAGCTGCAGAAACAGCACCCCTACTAATATACACCTAGACTAGTAGGACAGGGTGTATAGCTGTAGACACAGCACCCCTACTAATATACACCTAGACTAGTGAGACAGGTTGTATAGCTGTAGACACAGCACCCCTACTAATATACACCTAGACTAGTGGGGCAGGTTGTATAGCTGTAGACACAGCACCCCTACTAATATACACCTAGACTAGTGGGACAGGGTGTATAGCTGCAGACACAGCACCCCTACTAATATACACCTAGACTAGTGGGACAGGTTGTATAGCTGTAGACACAGCACCCCTACTAATATACACCTAGACTAGTGGGACAGGGTGTATAGCTGTAGACACAGCACCCCTACTAATATACACCTAGACTAGTGAGACAGGGTGTATAGCTGTAGACACAGCACCCCTACTAATATACACCTAGACTAGTGGGACAGGGTGTATAGCTGCAGACACAGCACCCCTACTAATATACACCTAGACTAGTGGGACAGGGTGTATAGCTGTAGACACAGCACCCCTACTAATATACACCTAGACTAGTGAGACAGGGTGTATAGCTGTAGACACAGCACCCCTACTAATATACACCTAGACTAGTGAGACAGGTTGTATAGCTGTAGACACAGCACCCCTACTAATATACACCTAGACTAGTGGGACAGGGTGTATAGCTGCAGACACAGCACCCCTACTAATATACACCTAGACTAGTGGGACAGGTTGTATAGCTGCAGACACAGCACCCCTACTAATATACACCTAGACTAGTGGGACAGGGTGTATAGCTGTAGACACAGCACCCCTACTAATATACACCTAGACTAGTGAGACAGGTTGTATAGCTGCAGACACAGCACCCCTACTAATATACACCTAGACTAGTGAGACAGGTTGTATAGCTGTAGACACAGCACCCCTACTAATATACACCTAGACTAGTGGGGCAGGTTGTATAGCTGTAGACACAGCACCCCTACTAATATACACCTAGACTAGTAGGACAGGTTGTATAGCTGCAGACACAGCACCCCTACTAATATACACCTAGACTAGTGAGACAGGTTGTATAGCTGTAGACACAGCACCCCTACTAATATACACCTAGACTAGTGGACAGGGTGTATAGCTGTAGACACAGCACCCCTACTAATATACACCTAGACTAGTGAGACAGGTTGTATAGCTGTAGACACAGCACCCCTACTAATATACACCTAGACTAGTAGGACAGGGTGTATAGCTGCAGACACAGCACCCCTACTAATATACACCTAGACTAGTGGGACAGGGTGTATAGCAGACACAGCACCCCTACTAATATACACCTAGACTAGTGGGACAGGTTGTATAGCTGCAGACACAGCACCCCTACTAATATACACCTAGACTAGTAGGACAGGGTGTATAGCTGCAGACACAGCACCCCTACTAATATACACCTAGACTAGTGAGACAGGGTGTATAGCTGTAGACACAGCACCCCTACTAATATACACCTAGACTAGTGGGACAGGTTGTATAGCTGCAGACACAGCACCCCTACTAATATACACCTAGAATAGTGGGGTGTATAGCTGTAGACACAGCACCCCTACTAATATACACCTAGACTAGTGAGACAGGGTGTATAGCTGTAGACACAGCACCACTACTAATATACACCTAGACTAGTGAGACAGGTTGTATAGCTGTAGACACAGCACCCCTACTAATATACACCTAGACTAGTGGGACAGGGTGTATAGCTGTAGACACAGCACCCCTACTAATATACACCTAGACTAGTGAGACAGGTTGTATAGCTGTAGACACAGCACCCCTACTAATATACACCTAGACTAGTGAGACAGGTTGTATAGCTGTAGACACAGCACCCCTACTAATATACACCTAGACTAGTGAGACAGGTTGTATAGCTGTAGACACAGCACCCCTACTAATATACACCTAGACTAGTGGGACAGGGTGTATAGCTGTAGACACAGCACCCCTACTAATATACACCTAGACTAGTGGGACAGGTTGTATAGCTGTAGACACAGCACCCCTACTAATATACACCTAGACTAGTGAGACAGGTTGTATAGCTGTAGACACAGCACCCCTACTAATATACACCTAGACTAGTGGGGTGTATAGCTGTAGACACAGCACCCATACTAATATACACCTAGACTAGTGGGACAGGTTGTATAGCTGTAGACACAGCACCCCTACTAATATACACCTAGACTAGTAGGACAGGTTGTATAGCTGTAGACACAGCACCCCTACTAATATACACCTAGACTAGTGGGACAGGGTGTATAGCTGCAGACACAGCACCCCTACTAATATACACCTAGACTAGTAGGACAGGGTGTATAGCTGCAGACACAGCACCCCTACTAATATACACCTAGACTAGTGGGACAGGGTGTATAGCTGTAGACACAGCACCCCTACTAATATACACCTAGACTAGTGAGACAGGTTGTATAGCTGTAGACACAGCACCCCTACTAATATACACCTAGACTAGTGGGACAGGTTGTATAGCTGTAGACACAGTACCCCTACTAATATACACCTAGACTAGTGGGGTGTATAGCTGCAGAAACAGCACCCCTACTAATATACACCTAGACTAGTGGGGTGTATAGCTGCAGACACAGCACCCTACTAATATACAACTAGACTAGTGGGGTGTATAGCTGTAGACACAGCACCCCTACTAATATACACCTAGACTAGTGGGACAGGGTGTATAGCTGTAGACACAGCACCCCTACTAATATACACCTAGACTAGTGAGACAGGTTGTATAGCTGTAGACACAGCACCCCTACTAATATACACCTAGACTAGTAGGACAGGTTGTATAGCTGCAGACACAGCACCCCTACTAATATACACCTAGACTAGTGGGGTGTATAGCTGCAGAAACAGCACCCCTACTAATATACACCTAGACTAGTGAGACAGGTTGTATAGCTGTAGACACAGCACCCCTACTAATATACACCTAGACTAGTGAGACAGGTTGTATAGCTGTAGACACAGCACCCCTACTAATATACACCTAGACTAGTGGGGCAGGTTGTATAGCTGTAGACACAGCACCCCTACTAATATACACCTAGACTAGTGGGACAGGGTGTATAGCTGTAGACACAGCACCCCTACTAATATACACCTAGACTAGTGAGACAGGGTGTATAGCTGTAGACACAGTACCCCTACTAATATACACCTAGACTAGTGGGGTGTATAGCTGCAGAAACAGCACCCCTCCTAATATACACCTAGACTAGTGAGACAGGTTGTATAGCTGTAGACACAGTACCCCTACTAATATACACCTAGACTAGTGAGACAGGGTGTATAGCTGTAGACACAGCACCCCTACTAATATACACCTAGACTAGTGGGGTGTATAGCTGCAGAAACAGCACCCCTACTAATATACACCTAGACTAGTGAGACAGGTTGTATAGCTGTAGACACAGCACCCCTACTAATATACACCTAGACTAGTGAGACAGGGTGTATAGCTGTAGACACAGCACCCCTACTAATATACACCTAGACTAGTGGGACAGGTTGTATAGCTGTAGACACAGCACCCCTACTAATATACACCTAGACTAGTAGGACAGGGTGTATAGCTGTAGACACAGCACCCCTACTAATATACACCTAGACTAGTGAGACAGGTTGTATAGCTGTAGACACAGCACCCCTACTAATATACACCTAGACTAGTGGGGCAGGTTGTATAGCTGTAGACACAGCACCCCTACTAATATACACCTAGACTAGTAGGACAGGTTGTATAGCTGTAGACACAGCACCCCTACTAATATACACCTAGACTAGTGGGGTGTATAGCTGTAGACACAGCACCCCTACTAATATACACCTAGACTAGTGAGACAGGGTGTATAGCTGCAGACACAGCACCCCTACTAATATACACCTAGACTAGTGAGACAGGTTGTATAGCTGTAGACACAGCACCCCTACTAATATACACCTAGACTAGTGGGGTGTATAGCTGTAGACACAGCACCCCTACTAATATACACCTAGACTAGTGGGACAGGTTGTATAGCTGCAGACACAGCACCCCTACTAATATACACCTAGACTAGTGAGGTGTATAGCTGTAGACACAGCACCCCTACTAATATACACCTAGACTAGTGGGGTGTATAGCTGTAGACACAGCACCCCTACTAATATACACCTAGACTAGTGGGACAGGGTGTATAGCTGTAGACACAGCACCCCTACTAATATACACCTAGACTAGTAGGACAGGTTGTATAGCTGCAGACACAGCACCCCTACTAATATACACCTAGACTAGTGAGACAGGGTGTATAGCTGTAGACACAGCACCCCTACTAATATACACCTAGACTAGTGGGGTGTATAGCTGTAGACACAGCACCCCTACTAATATACACCTAGACTAGTGAGACAGGTTGTATAGCTGTAGACACAGCACCCCTACTAATATACACCTAGACTAGTGGGGTGTATAGCTGTAGACACAGCACCCCTACTAATATACACCTAGACTAGTAGGACAGGGTGTATAGCTGTAGACACAGCACCCCTACTAATATACACCTAGACTAGTGGGACAGGGTGTATAGCTGTAGACACAGCACCCCTACTAATATACACCTAGACTAGTGAGACAGGGTGTATAGCTGTAGACACAGCACCCCTACTAATATACACCTAGACTAGTGGGACAGGGTGTATAGCTGTAGACACAGCACCCCTACTAATATACACCTAGACTAGTGAGACAGGTTGTATAGCTGTAGACACAGCACCCCTACTAATATACACCTAGACTAGTGGGGTGTATAGCTGTAGACACAGCACCCCTACTAATATACACCTAGACTAGTGAGACAGGTTGTATAGCTGCAGACACATTCCATCCTGACCTCCTCCATCACTGTCTGGTACGCTGCAGCCACTGTCATATATATATTTAACCCCCCGCACATATACACTGTATACATTAATATATATATATATATAACCCCCCATATATACACTGTCTGTATATATTCATATATATTTTTATTTTTTTATTTTACCTTTCTTTAACCAGGTGGGCCGATTGAGAACAAATTCTCATTTACAACGGCGACCTGGCCAAGATAAGGCGAGAAATGTGCAAGACGACATACAACATACAGTTACAGTACACATAAAACACGAGTGCAAAGATTACAAATTTAGACACAATAAGACACAAAAGGCAATGCTGGTTCAGTAAAACAGGATGAGGTATATATGGTTCTGTTGAGCAGCATAAGTAAGGCACTAAGCGGATACATTTTAAAATATAAAAATACGGTGAGTTTCATTCAACTATATTTAAAGAATAAAGTGAGTCTAGCAGGTAGGTCATTTGCATGGTTTATATGCCCGTTAATATGGGATAGAGCATTTGAGCAATATCTGAGGAAATAATAACAGTAATACAAAAGTCACAGGTGTGACAATAGTGCAGGAGAGAGATGTCCACTGTGCAAGGTGGGCATCGCATAAGGGAGAGATGTTGAAGACAGTTAGCAGGTACATAGATCGGACAGGTGTTCAGAAAGGAGTAGTTTAATGGCAACTGGTGAGATGAGGGTTTCAAGTTTTATGGTTTTTTGTAGTTCGTTCCAGTGGCGGCCGAAAGATGTGTAAGCCTTTGGTGTGGCTAAGGAAATGTACCTACTAGAGCGTAGACAGTGGGTGGGTAGGCCAATGGTAACTAGGGAGCTAAGGTACAATGGGACTTTGCCTAGCAGGGACTTATAGACAAGTATATAAACCCCACATATGTACACTGTATATATTCATATATATGTATAAACCCCTACATACTGTATACATTAATATATATATATATATAACCCCCTTATATACACTGTATACATTAATATATATTTATATAACCCCCCATATATACACTGTATGATTATATAAACCCCCATATATACACTGTATACATTAATATATATATATTTATATAACCCCCCATATATACACTGTATACATTCATACATTTATTTTTATATAACCCCCCATATATACACTGTATATATACACTGTATATATTCATATACCCCCTGTCACGAATACACAGGACAACGGTGTTTGAAAATCCAATCGCGGATAGCGATGTTTTATTGAACAATGATGGAGTTGGCACAAGAGTAGTCCGGACTGGCAGGGTTCGTTATCGGAATATCAGAGACCAGGAAGTCATAATAGCACCCCTAATTACCGGCACCTTCAGTTTCTGATGGGCTGAAGCAAGTGCCAAGGGCATGCTGGGAGTATGGCACAGACACGCAGCGTCTCGTTCCCCTCAAGGAACTAAGGTTACATACGTAACCGGAGACGTTCCCTATCAGGGAACTTCGAGCTGCGTGAAAACGCTATGGGAACGCCACTACCCACTTCGCCATACGAGCAAGTGTCCGCCATGTGAAGTCAGAGCGCACATTCGGACGAAAGCACCTGCGCCCCTGGCGTGGAGCTAAAGTCAAGCTGGTAAAATCTCACGAACGTGTGCGGTGAGGACCAGCCTGCCGCAACACAGACGTCATGTAGAGACACTTTACCTGACAAAAGGGCTTTTGAAGCCGCCATACTCCTGGTCGAGTGGGCTCGAACAGCCAAGGGTGAAGGCTGACCAGCCGACTCGTAAGCAAGTGAGATGGCCTCAACCACCCACTTGCTCATCCTCTGCTTAGACACAGGACCCCCTCTCTTGGGTGGTCCAAAGCACACGAACAGCTGTTCGGACAGCCTCCACAGGGCAGTTCTGTGGACGTAGGCGTCTAAGGCACTCACCGGGCAGAGGAGGTTATGCTTCTTCTGGTCCGACGTCAAAAAAGGAGGAGGGCAGAAGGCTTGCAGCACAATAGGCCCAACGATGTTAGTTGGGACCTTGGGGACATACCCGGGTGAAGGTAGTAGAAACGCCTTGACCATCCCGGGTGAGAAGTCCAAGCAAGAGGGCGCCACCGACAGCGCTTGCATATCACCAATCCTCTTCAGAGAAGAGATGGCAAGTAAGAAGACCGTCTTGAGGGTCACGAACTTGTCAGGGACCTCCTCAATGGGCTCAAACGGAGCACGGGAGAGGCCTTCTAGTACAATGGCCAGGTCCCAGGATGGCACCCTCATGCCGGCTGCTGGCCTCAGCCTCCGGGCGCCACGAAGGAAGCCTGATACCAGTGGGTGTCTCCCCAGAGAAACCCCGTTTAGAGGGATATGACATGCGGACAAAGCCGCCACATACACCTTCAGTGTGGATGGGGATAGACCTGTAGAGAAGCGTTGCTGCAGGAACTCCAGTACTGCAAGCACTGGGCAGTTAACTGGGTCCACCTGCCGTTCTCTACACCACAAGGTGAACAGTTTCCACCTGGCGGCATACGCCTTCCTTGTGGCTGGAGCTCTGGAGTGAAGGATGGTCTCAATGACCTCAGTCGAGAGACCTGAATCTAAGAGGCGGGCCCCCTCAGAGGCCAGGCCCATAGTTTCCACAGCTCCGGGCGGGGGTGAAGGATGACCCCATGCGCCTGGGAAAGCAGGTCCCTCCTGATCGGAATCTCCAGAGGAGAGCCGACGAGGAGAGATATTAGGTCCGCAAACCATACTCGGGCCGACCAGTACGGTGCTACGAGCAGTAGACTGACCCGCTCCTGACGGATCCTCTCCAGAACTCCTGGGAGCAGAGCAACCGGGGGGAAAGCGTACAGGTGTGACCTCGGCCATGCCTGCACCATGGCATCCAGCCCCAGTGGGGCTGGATGAGTCAGCGAAAACCACAGAGGACAGTGTGACGTCTCTCTGGACGCAAACAGGTCCACTTTGGCCCGACCGAAGTGCGACCAAAGGAGCTCCACCACCTCGGGATGGAGTCTCCACTCCACGGGCCTCGGCCCCTGCCTCGACAGGGTGTCTGCCCCCTGATTTAGGTACCCCGGGATAAAAATGGCCCTTAAAGAAAGGAGCTTCCCGTGGGACCACAGAAGGACCTGGCGGGCCAGATTGTAAAGTGGGCGTGAGCGCAGACCCCCCTGGTGGTTGATGTAAAAAAACACTGATGTGTTGTCCGACCGGACAAGGACATGATGACCCCTTAGGTCTGGGAGGAAGTGCTTCAGAGCCTGGTAAACTGCCAGCATCTCTAACCAATTTATGTGCCATGATAGCGGATGGCCCCGCCAGAGCCCTTGAGCTGGGCGACCACTCATGATCGCCCCCCAGCCGGTGAGGGAGGCATCCGTCGTTAGTGTAACACGACGACACGGAGCTCCCAACACGGGACCCTGGGTTAGGAACCAAGGCTTCCTCCACATGACCAGCGTGTGGAGACAACGCCGCGTAACAGTGATCATCCGGAACTGGTTTCCCCTCGGGGAGAACCCCTTGGTTCTGAGCCACCACTGTAACGGTCTCATGAACAGCAGGCCGCAAGGAATAACGTTGGACGCTGCTGCCAGCAGACCCAACAGTCTCTGAAACTGTTTCACAGTGAGTGACTGGCCTAGCCTCACCTGCTCGACGGCTGCAAGGATTGACGCCACACGTGCAGGAGACAGATGTGCCCGCATCGTGGTCGAATCCCAGACTACGCCCAGGAAAGTGGTCACCTGTACCGGCGACAGCACACTCTTCCCGGCATTGAGCCTCAACCCCAGTTTGTTGATGTGAGCCAGAACGACATCTCGATGCCGAACCGCTAGATGCTCCGACGGAGCCAGAATCAACCAATCGTCGCTGTAATTGAGGATGCGTATGCCCTGGAGGCGCAACGGTGCCAGCGCAGCGTCTATACATCTCGTGAACGTACGGGGAGAGAGTGCTAGGCCAAACGGAAGAACCTGATACTGGTACGCTTCGCCCCCAAAAGCGAACCTCAGGAACTTCCTGTGTTGTGGAAGGATGGAGATGTGGAAATAGGCGTCCTTCAGATCTATCGTGACAAACCAGTCCTCGGACCTGATCTGTGATACGATCTGTTTGAGAGTGAGCATTTTGAAGCTGTGTCTCCCGACCGTCTGATTCAACAGACGTAGGTCTAAAATACGACGCAACCCCCCATCCTTCTTGGGAACAACGAAGTACCGGCTGTACCAGCCCGACTCCCTGCTGAGAGGAAGAACTCGTTCTATAGCCCCTTTTAGCAGGAGAGTCTGTACCTCCTGCTCCAGTACCAGAGCCTGCTCTGGCAGGACCCCATTGAAACGAGGCGGATGCGTCCTGAATTGGATGGCATACCCGCTCTCGATTATCCGCAGGACCCACTGAGATATATTCGGCAGGGTCTTCCACTCTGCCAGAAAATCTACTAGGGGTACCAGCCTCTCGAGGCTGGCCTCTGGAGTAACAGGTACTGCAGACACAGTGCCCTGTAACAGCGCACTGGCAGGGAACAACTGGTCCGACAGTTCTGGGCCCCTCGGAGGAGGAGGCGAGCGCCCCTCGGGAAAACGCTCGCCTAGGCCACCCCGCTGAGGGCACCAGGAGGAGCTCACTACTCCCCTGGTGGGGACCACCCCTAGCGGTTTGACCCCCCTGTCAGGGTCTCTTAGACAAAGCCTTCTTGGGTGTAGCGACAGGCCTCGGAACTGTCCTACCCCTCGAAGGCCCCGCCTGTGAGCGTCGCCCCCCGGCCCACTCATCGTGTGGGGGCGCCCGAGTAGCGACACTCACTCTCTGCTGCACCCGGTGTGCCGTGCTCGGCGCCGGGCGAGGCTGCACCCGTCCGACAGCCCCCGCGATGCGGCTACGACGGGGGAGAAATTTCTGGAAGGCAGCCGCCTGCCTTCTCTCCTCCTGAAACCTCTCAACGACCGAGCCAATAGCAGGGCCAAAGAGGCCGTCGGGGGAAAGAGGCACGTCCAGAAGGAAGGCTTTCTCCCTATCTCTCATATCAGAGAGGCTTAGCCAGAGATGCCTCTCCGTAGCCACCAAGGCTGCCATAGCACGGCCCACTGATTTGGCCGTCTTCTTAGTGGCACGAAGAGACAAATCCACCGCCTGACGAAGTTCTCGAACCTCATCAGGACTTACAGTCTCCCCCTGAGCCCCGTCGCTAAGCAGCTCTGCCTGATATGCCTGTAGAATAGACATAGTATGCAGGCAGGAAGCTGCCTGACCCGCCGCCGAATAAGCTTTGCCGACCAGCGCTGAAGTAGTCTTCAACGCCTTGGAAGGCAATGCCGGTGTCCTCAGAGACGATGCCGCGGGAGATAAATGGCTAGCCAGTATCTCCTCCGCGACCGGCATCGGTCCGTACCCATGAACATTAGCCTCGGAACATTAGAGTACATATGAGTCCGCGGATTAAACACCCGGGACGACACCGGCTTTTTCCAGGACCTCGACTCCTACAGAATGTGTAATAGTGTCATTATACACTAATGAATGGTTAATAGTGTCTTTAAACTGGTCACTGGGTCGCTATAGCTCTCCTTTGTTTGCTCAATCCGAGTAACTTTGTGAGCAAAAACTAAACCTCCCATATGCTCCTCGGAGTGTGGATGTCACTGGCTCGCTATAGCTCTTGTTTGTTCCACCGGCTCGAGTAACTTTGTGAGCAAAAACTAAACCTGCCCGTGTGGTCATGGTCGATTGGCGTCCCTGGGTTGATGCTCGGCATAGTGGGTGGGTGTTTTCCGGCCTATTGGGCCCTGTTTCGGGGTTTACCCTGTTCAGGGCCCCAGCTTCACTGGACCCCCCTGTCTCATTCTAAGATCTATGCTGCTATATTATGGTGCCGGGGACGTAGGGAACCAGGGTGTCTAACTTTTCCTGTGTCCTGTCTCTACTAACATCTGTCTGGACTTGTCCTGGGTTTACCCGTTCATGGCCATTGTCTCACTAACCCCCCTGTCTCCTTTTAAAGTATTATGTTCGGTATACTATTGTGCCGGGAACTAGTGTCCAACCTTTCCCTGTGTTTGTGTCCACTTCTGTCAGGGGGACCGCTCCAGCTTGGAGCATATGCTGGATCCTCCCTGGGGCCCCTGACTGTGCGGCTGACGGAGCAGCTGATGCACCCGGAGCTTCTTCCTCCAAGCCTATCAAATCCAACATCCCTCCCGGTCATCCCAGACTATTTTGTTTCTCAGATATTCACACCTCGCTTGTTGTATTGTCATGGACTAACCCAGCCCAGCCATAAGAGGACTGGTGATCCCTCAGAGCCTGGTTCCTCTCTAGGTTTCTTCCTAAATCTGACTTTCAGGGAGTTTTTCCTAGCCGCCGTGTATCAACTTGTTCAACTTGTTGATGTTTGCTCTGTCGGATTCAGGCTGGTGATTGTAAAAACACTTTGTGACAACTTTTGTTGTAAAAAGGGCTTTATAAATAAATTTGATTGATTGATTGATTTAAACACTAATGAATGCGTAATAGTGTCATTATACACTAATGAATGTGTAATAGTGTCTTTATTCACTAATGAATGTGTAATAATGTCTTTATACACTAATGAATGTGTAATAAAGTCATTATACAGTAATGAATGTATAATAGTGTCTTTATACACTAATGAATGGGTAATAGTGTCACTATACACTAATAAATGTGTAATAATGTCTTTATACACTAATGAATGTGTAAAAGTGCCATTATACACTAATGAATGTATAATAGTGTCTTTATAAACTAATTCATGCGTAATAGTGTAATTATACACTGATGAATGTGTAATAGTGTCATTATACACTAATGGATGTGTAATAGTGTCTTTTTACACTAATGAATGTTTAATAGTGTCATTATACACTAATGAATGTGTAATAGTGTCATTATACACTAAAGAATGTGTAATAGTGTCTTTATACATTAATGAATGTGTAATAGTGTCATTATACACTAATGAATGTGTAAGAGTGTCATTATACACCAATGCATTTGTAACAGTGTCATTATACACTAATGAAGTGTCATTATGCACTAATGAATGTGTAATAGTGTCATTATACACTAATAAAGGTGTAATAGTGTCTATATACACTAATGAATGCGTAATAGTGTCATTATACACTAATGAATGTGTAATAGTGTCATTATACACTAATAAATGCATGATAGTGTCATTATACACTAATGAATGTGTAATAGTGTCATTATACACTAATGAATGCATAATTGTGTCATTATACACTAATGAATGTGTAATAGTGTCATTATACACTAAAGAATGTGTAATAGTGTCTTTATACACTATTGAATGTGTAACAGTGTCATTATACAATAATGAATGTGTAATAGTGTCATTATACATTAATGAATGTGTAAGAGTGTCATTATACACCAATGCATTTGTAACAGTGTCTTTATACACTAATGAATGCGTAATAGTGTCTTTATACACTAATGAATGCGTAATAGTGTCATTATACACTAATGAATGCGTAATAGTGTCTCTATACACTAATGAATGTGTAATAGTGTCTTTATACACTATATAATGTGTAATAGTGTCATTGTACACTAATGAATGTGTAATAGTGTCATTATACACTAATTAATGTGTAATAGTGTCATTTTACACTAATAAATGTGTAATAGTGTCATTATACACTAATTAATGTGTAATAGTGTCATTATACACACATGAATTTTTAATAGTGTCATTATACACTAATGAATGTGTAATAGTGTCATTATACACTAAAGAATGTGTAATAGTGTCTTTATACATTAATGAATGTGTAATAGTGTCATTTTACACTTATGAATGTGTAAGATTGTCATTATACACCAATGCATTTGTAACAGTATCATTATACACTAATGAATGTGTAACAGTGTCATTATGCACTAATGAACGTGTAATAGTGTCATTATACACACATGAATGTGTAATAGTGTCATTATACACTAATGAATGTGTAATAGTGTCTTTATACACTAATGAATGCCTAATAGTGTCATTATACACTAATGAATGTGTAATAGTGTCATTATACACTAATGAATGTGTAATAGTGTCATAATACACTAATGAATGCATAATAGTGTCATTATACACTAATGAATGTGTAATAGTGTCATTATACACTAAAGAATGTGTATTAGTGTCTTTATACATTAATTAATGTGTAATAGTGTCATTATACACTAATGAATGTGTAATAGTGTCATTATACACTATTGAATGTGTAAGAGTGTCATTATACACCAATGCATTTGTATCAGTGTCATTATACACTATTGAATGTGTAACAGTGTCATTATACACTAATGAATGTGTAATAGTGTCATTATACATTAATGAATGTGTGAGAGTGTCATTATACACCAATGCATTTGTAACAGTGTCTTTATACACTAATGAATGCGTAATAGTGTCTTTATACACTAATGAATGCGTAATAGTGTCATTATACACTAATGAATGCGTAATAGTGTCTCTATACACTAATGAATGTGTAATAGTGTCTTTATACACTATATAATGTGTAATAGTGTCATTATACACTATATAATGTGTAATAGTGTCATTATACACTAAAGAATGTGTAATAGTGTCATTATACACTAATTAATGTGTAATAGTGTCATTATACACTAATAAATGTGTAATAGTGTCATTATACACTAATTAATGTGTAATAGTGTCATTATACACTAATTAATGTGTAATAGTGTCATTATACACTAATTAATGTGTAATAGTGTCATTATACAACAATACATACAGCAATACAAAAAACAATACATACAACATTACATACAACAATACCACAATCTCAGTGGACACAGATGCACTTCCAAATCACAAAGAAATACTTTTACTTTTTGTAATACCCAATCACAAGAGCAGGATTGTGACATGTTTTCTAGAGTAAAGGTCCATACTTGTCACTAGTAACCAAGGAATTTGAAAGTGCTTTGAATTTCCTTTATCATTTTCTAAATGATAAGAAGTTACCTTTAGTTTTCACTTCTGTTTTTTATTCCTAAATTGGCTACGTAAACCAATGTTTCCATAGCTCAACATGACTAGAGAATCAGTGATCAGAGACTGGTTCTCACCAGCCACTTTAAACCACACCCCAATTCACACAATAAGTTGTTATCAACTACTGCCAGAGACGAAGTGAGCGAAACAGATAAAGGAGGGTAGATAGATACAGAAAGAGTAAGACAGGAAGTGGGTGATTCAGTTGGGACAATGAAAGTGTTAAATGGATAGAGAAAGAGTGCTGGTGAAAGAAGACATTTTGAAACTGATAACGTTTGGAGTAACAGACTGACAGTTGAAGAAGAGAGCGGAAACGAGAGACAGGCAAGTGTAAAATGTAAAAAGGTTTAACTGTTTCCCTTAAAAACGGATTTCCAGACCAACTATGTGACAGGCTGAGGTAAAAAACGGCCCTATGTTCCACAAGTGTGTGTGTGTGTGTGCAGGTGTGTGTGTGTGTGTGTGTGTGTGTGTAGACGAGGCTATACAGAATGTTTAATCAAATACTTAGGTTTCAGTGGAGAACACATAGGACATTGAGTACGAACACATAAGACATTGAGTACTAACACATAAGATATTGAGTACGAACACATAGGGCATTGAGTACGAACACATAACATTGAGTACTAACACATAGGATATTGAGTGCTAGCACATAGGACATTGAGTACTAGCACATAGGACATTGAGTACTAGCACATAGGACATTGAGTACTAGCACATAGGACATTGAGTACAAACACATAGGACATTGAGTACTAGCACATAGGACATTAAGTACTAGCACATAGGACATTGAGTACTAGCACATAGGACATTGAGTACTAGCACATAGGACATTGAGTACTAGCACATAGGACATTGAGTACTAGCACATAGGACATTGAGTACTAGCACATAGGACATTGAGTACTAGCACATAGGACATTGAGTACAAACACATCGGACATTGAGTACTAGCACATAGGACATTAAGTACTAGCACATAGGACATTGAGTACTAGCACATATGACATTGAGTACTAGCACATAGGACATTGAGTACTAGCACATAGTACATTGAGTACTAGCACATAGGACATTGAGTACTAGCACATAGGACATTGAGTACTAGCACATAGGACATTAAGTACTAGCACATAGAACATTGAGTACTAGCACATAGGACATTGAGTACTAGCACATAGGTCATTGAGTACTAGCACATAGGACATTGAGTACTAACAGATAGGACATTGAGTACTAGCACATAGGACATTAAGTACTAGCACATAGGACATTGAGTACTAGCACATAGGACATTGAGTACTAGCACATAGGACATTGAGTACTAGCACATAGGACATTGAGTACTAGCACATAGGACATTGAGTACTAGCACGTAGCACATTGAGTACTAGCACATAGAACAGGACCAGGGTACCAGAGTAGAGGACCAGGGTACCAGAGTAGAGGATCAGGGTACCAGAGTTGGGAGGACCAGGTACCAGAGTTGGGATGACCAGGGTACCAGAGTTGGGATGACCAGGGTACCAGAGTAGAGGACCAGGGTACCAGAGTAGAGATGACCAGGGTACCAGAGTAGAGAGGACCAGGGTACCAGAGTAGAGGACCAGGGTACCAGAGTAGAGAGGACCAGTGTACCAGAGTAGAAAGGACCAGGGTACCAGAGTAGAGAGGACCAGGGTACCAGAGTAGAGGACCAGGGTACCAGAGTAGAGAGGACCAGGGTACCAGAGTAGAGAGGACCAGGGTACCAGAGTATAGAGGACCAGGGTACCAGAGTAGAGGACCAGGGTACCAGAGTAGAGAGGACCAGGGTACCAGAGTAGAGAGGACCAGGGTACCAGAGTAGAGAGGACCAGGGTACCAGAGTAGAGAGGACCAGGATACCAGAGTAGAGGACCAGGGTACCAGAGTAGAGGACCAGGGTACCAGAGTTGGGAGGACCAGGGTACCAGAGTAGAGCGGACCAGGGAACCAGTATATCCTGATGCATTGCATTTCATTACTGATGTTAGTAGACAGTTTGACTATATCAGTGAGACGGTGTATTTCACTAGTGACAAGGTTAATATATCAGTGAGACGGTGTATTTCACTAGTGACAGGGTGAATATATCAGTAAGACGGTGTATTTCACTAGTGACAGGGTGAAAATATCAAAGAGACGGTGTATTTCACTAGTGACAGGGTTAATATATCAGTGAGACGGTGTATTTCACTAGTGACGGGGTGAAAATATCAGTGAGACGGTGTATTTCACTAGTGAAAATATCAGTGAGACGGTGTATTTCACTAGTGACAGGGTGAAAATATCAGTGAGACGGTGTATTTCAGGGTTAATATATCAGTGAGAGTGACTAGTGACGGGGTGAAAATATCAGTGAGACGGTGTATTTCACTAGTGACAGGGTTAATATATCAGTGAGACGGTGTATTTCACTAGTGACGGGGTGAAAATATCAGTGAGACGGTGTAACTAGTGACAGGGTGAAAATATCAGTGAGACGGTGTAAGTGACAGGGTGAAAATATCAAAGAGTGTATTTCACTAGTGACAGGGTTAATATATCAGTGAGACGGTGTATTTCACTAGTGACAGGGTGAAAATATCAAAGAGACGGTGTATTTCACTAGTGACAGGGTTAATATATCAGTGAGACGGTGTAGTTCACTAGTGACAGGGTGAATATATCAGTGAGACGGTGTATTTCACTAGTGACAGGGTGAAAATATCAGTGAGACGGTGTATTTCACTAGTGACGTGGTGAAAATATCAGTGAGACGGTGTATTTCACTAGTGACAGGGTTAATATATCAGTGAGACGGTGTATTTCACTAGTGACAGGGTGAAAATATCAAAGAGACGGTGTATTTCACTAGTGACAGGGTTAATATATCAGTGAGACGGTGTAGTTCACTAGTGACAGGGTGAATATATCAGTGAGACGGTGTATTTCACTAGTGACAGGGTGAGAATGAAGCAGTCTGGGTTCGGCAGCTATAGTGAGTGATTTTTTGTGCATTGTGGAAGCAGCTTTGGAGGGGCGATGATGCAGTGTTGACCTGCACAGAGGATCATGGGAGATTGCTCAGTCATTCAGATAAGGATATACTTTGTTTAATCATTACTGAATGACTAGACTCTCCCCCTGAATCCTCCTTGACCTAGTCACAATACAAAACACCCCACAGAGCATGTATAAAGCCTGATGATTCATCAAAATGTCTTCCGTTTTAGGCAAGTAATGCATTAAAATAGTTTAGAGTTAAAAATAAATTAACAGCTATTTTTTGTCAGCCCGCTGGAAAATCAATCATTTAATTAGATAGATAGTAGATATTAGGTCATAAAAAAATTAAATGTGACACTCATATTTTTTTGATTCATTATACCGGAACATTCCAAGCTATTTTGTTAGAATTTTCATGATTATGTCTTACAGCTAATCGAAATAAAAAGTACGAATTTAAGAACAAACCTGAGAGGAACCAGACTGAGTGGTGAGTGACCAGTCCTCTTCTGGCTGTGCTGGGTGAATTTATAATAGCTTAGTTGAATAAATATGAAATGCATTTTTTAAGGGCCACAGAGAAGGTGGCTGGATTTATTAGCCCTGACCTCCAGCACCTCCCAGTCACCTCTATAACACCTGCTCACATAACCCCTCTGGGCACTTCTGTGTCCTGGAGGTTGGAAGGGGTCGTTGCACAGCGGGAGCTGTTAGTGGCGTCAGTTGAGGCCCAAGGATGTGGGTGGCGCTGAACCCACAGGTGGCTCTTAGAACCATCGGGAATCATCAGCTGTTTGGCCTGTAACACAACCAGAAGGACCTTAGAACCATCAGGTATCATCAGCTGTTTGGCCTGAATACCACCAGGAGGACCTTAGAACCATCATGTATCATCAGCTGTTTGGCCTGAATACCACCAGGAGGACCTTAGAACCATCATGTATCATCAGCTGTTTGGCCTGAATACAACCAGGAGGACCTTAGAACCATCATGTATCATCAGCTGTTTGGCCTGTAATACAACCAGGAGGACATTAGAACCATCATGTATCATCAGCTGTTTGGCCTGTAACACAACCAGGAGGACCTTAGAACCATCATGTATCATCAGCTGTTTGGCCTGAATACAACCAGGAGGACCTTAGAACCATCATGTATCATCAGCTGTTTGGCCTGTAATACAACCAGGAGGACCTTAGAACCATCATGTATCATCAGCTGTTTGGCCTGTAATACAACCAGAAGGACCTTAGAACCATCATGTATCATCAGCTGTTTGGCCTGTAACACAACCAGGAGGACCTTAGAACCATCATGTATCATCAGCTGTTTGGCCTGTAATACAACCAGGAGGACCTTAGAACCATCATGTATCATCAGCTGTTTGTCCTGAATGCAACCAAGAGGACATTAGAACCATCATGTATCATCAGCTGTTTGGCCTGTAACACAACCAGGAGGACCTTAGAACCATCATGTATCATCAGCTGTTTGGCCTGTAACACAACCAGGAGGACCTTAGAACCAGCAGGTATCATCAGCTGTTTGGCCTGAATACAACCAGGAGGACCTTAGAACCATCATGTATCATCAGCTCTTTGGCCTGTAACACAACCAGGAGGACCTTAGAACCATCATGTATCATCAGCTGTTTGGCCTGTAACACAACCAGGAGGACCTTAGGAACCATCATGTATCATCAGCTGTTTGGCCTGTAACACAACCAGGAGGACCTTAGAACCATCATGTATCATCAGCTGTTTGGCCTGTAACACAACCAGAATGACCTTAGAACCATCATGTATCATCAGCTGTTTGGCCTGAATACAACCAGGAGGACCTTAGAACCATCATGTATCATCAGCTGTTTGGCCTGAATACAACCAGGAGGACCTTAGAACCATCATTAATCATCAGCTGTTTGGCCTGTAACACAACCAGGAGGACCTTAGAACCACCATTAATCATCAGCTGTTTGGCCTGTAACACAACCAGGAGGACCTTAGAACCATCATGTATCATCAGCTGTTTGGCCAGAATACAACCAAGAGGACATTCATCAGCTGTTTGGCCTGTAACACAACCAGGAGGACCTTAGAACCATCATGTATCATCAGCTGTTTGGCCTGAACACAACCAGGAGGACATTAGAACCATCATGTATCATCAGCTGTTTGGCCTGTAACACAACCAGGAGGACCTTAGGAACCATCATGTATCATCAGCTGTTTGGCCTGTAACACAACCAGGAGGACCTTAGAACCATCATGTATCATCAGCTGTTTGGCCTGTAACACAACCAGGAGGACCTTAGAACCATCATGTATCATCAGCTGTTTGGCCTGTAACACAACCAGGAGGACCTTAGGAACCATCATGTATCATCAGCTGTTTGGCCTGTAACACAACCAGGAGGACCTTAGAACCATCATGTATCATCAGCTGTTTGGCCTGTAACACAACCAGGAGGACCTTAGAACCATCATGTATCATCAGCTGTTTGGCCTGTAACACAACCAGGAGGACCTTAGAACCATCATGTATCATCAGCTGTTTGGCCTGTAACACAACCAGGAGGACCTTAGAACCATCATGTATCATCAGCTGTTTGGCCTGTAACACAACCAGGAGGACCTTAGAACCATCATGTATCATCAGCTGTTTGGCCTGAACACAACCAGGAGGACCTTAGAACCATCATGTATCATCAGCTGTTTGGCCTGTAACACAACCAGGAGGACCTTAGAACCATCATGTATCATCAGCTGTTTGGCCTGTAACACAACCAGGAGGACCTTAGAACCATCATGTATCATCAGCTGTTTGGCCTGAATACAACCAGGAGGACCTTAGAACCATCATGTATCATCAGCTGTTTGGCCTGTAACACAACCAGGAGGACCTTAGAACCATCATGTATCATCAGCTGTTTGGCCAGAACACAACCAGGAGGACCTTAGAACCATCATGTATCATCAGCTGTTTGGCCTGTAACACAACCAGGAGGACCTTAGAACCATCATGTATCATCAGCTGTTTGGCCTGTAACACAACCAGGAGGACCTTAGAACCATCATGTATAATCAGCTGTTTGGCCTGTAACACAACCAGAATGACCTTAGAACCATCATGTATCATCAGCTGTTTGGCCTGAACACAACCAGGAGGACCTTAGAACCATCATGTATCATCAGCTGTTTGGCCTGAATACAACCAGGAGGACCTTAGAACCATCATTAATCATCAGCTGTTTGGCCTGTAACACAACCAGGAGGACCTTAGAACCATCATGTATCATCAGCTGTTTGGCCAGAATACAACCAAGAGGACATTAGAACCATCATGTATCATCAGCTGTTTGGCCTGTAACACAACCAGGAGGACCTTAGAACCATCATGTATCATCAGCTGTTTGGCCTGAACACAACCAGGAGGACCTTAGAACCATCATGTATCATCAGCTGTTTGGCCTGTAACACAACCAGGAGGACCTTAGAACCATCATGTATCATCAGCTGTTTGGCCTGTAACACAACCAGGAGGACCTTAGAACCATCATGTATCATCAGCTGTTTGGCCTGTAACACAACCAGGAGGACCTTAGAACCATCATGTATCATCAGCTGTTTGGCCTGAATACAACCAGGAGGACCTTAGAACCATCATGTATCATCAGCTGTTTGGCCTGTAACACAACCAGGAGGACCTTAGAACCATCATGTATCATCAGCTGTTTGGCCTGTAACACAACCAGGAGGACCTTAGGAACCATCATGTATCATCAGCTGTTTGGCCTGTAACACAACCAGGAGGACCTTAGAACCATCATGTATCATCAGCTGTTTGGCCTGTAACACAACCAGGAGGACCTTAGAAACCATCATGTATCATCAGCTGTTTGGCCTGTAACACAACCAGGAGGACCTTAGAACCATCATGTATCATCAGCTGTTTGGCCTGTAACACAACCAGGAGGACCTTAGAACCATCATGTATCATCAGCTGTTTGGCCTGTAACACAACCAGGAGGACATTAGGACCATCATGTATCATCAGCTGTTTGGCCTGTAACACAACCAGGAGGAACTTAGAACCATCATGTATCATCAGCTGTTTGGCCTGTAACACAACCAGGAGGACATTAGAACCATCATGTATCATCAGCTGTTTGGCCTGTAACACAACCAGGAGGACCTTAGAACCATCATGTATCATCAGCTGTTTGGCCTGAATACAACCAGGAGGACCTTAGAACCATCATGTATCATCAGCTGTTTGGCCTGTAACACAACCAGGAGGACCTTAGAACCATCATGTATCATCAGCTGTTTGGCCTGTAACACAACCAGGAGGACCTTAGAACCATTATCATCAGCTGTTTGGCCTGTAACACAACCAGGAGGACCTTAGGAACCATCATGTATCATCAGCTGTTTGGCCTGTAACACAACCAGGAGGACTTAGAACCATCATGTATCATCAGCTGTTTGGCCTGTAACACAACCAGAATGACCTTAGAACCATCATGTATCATCAGCTGTTTTGGCCATGAATACAACCAGGAGGACCTTAGAACCATCAACCATCAGGAGGACCTTAGAACCATCATTGATCATCAGCTGTTTGGCCTGTAACACAACCAGGAGGACCTTAGAACCATCATGTATCATCAGCTGTTTGGCCAGAATACAACCAAGAGGACATTAGAACCATCATGTATCATCAGCTCTTTGGCCTGTAACACAACCAGGAGGACCTTAGAACCATCATGTATCATCAGCTGTTTGGCCTGAACACAACCAGGAGGACATTAGAACCATCATGTATCATCAGCTGTTTGGCCTGTAACACAACCAGGAGGACCTTAGGAACCATCATGTATCATCAGCTGTTTGGCCTGTAACACAACCAGGAGGACCTTAGAACCATCATGTATCATCAGCTGTTTGGCCTGTAACACAACCAGAGGGGCCTTAGAACCATCATGTATCATCAGCTGTTTGGCCAGAACACAACCAGGAGGACCTTAGAACCATCATGTATCATCAGCTGTTTGGCCTGTAACACAACCAGAATGACCTTAGAACCATCATGTATCATCAGCTGTTTGGCCTGAATACAACCAGGAGGACCTTAGAACCATCATGTATCATCAGCTGTTTGGCCTGAATACAACCAGGAGGACCTTAGAACCATCATTAATCATCAGCTGTTTGGCCTGTAACACAACAAGGAGGACATTAGGACCATCATGTATCATCAGCTGTTTGGCCTGAAACACAACCAGGAGGAACTTAGAACCATCATGTATCATCAGCTGTTTGGCCTGAATACAACCAAGAGGACATTAGAACCATCAGGTATCATCAGCTGTTTGGCCTGTAACACAACCAGGAGGACCTTAGAACCATCATGTATCATCAGCTGTTTGGCCTGTAACACAACCAGAAGGACCTTAGAACCATCATGTATCATCAGCTGTTTGGCCTGAATACAACCAGGAGGACCTTAGAACCATCATGTATCATCAGCTGTTTGGCCTGTAACACAACCAGGAGGACCTTAAAACCATCAGGTATCATCAGCTGTTTGGCCTGTAACACAACCAGGAGGACCTTAGGAACCATCATGTATCATCAGCTGTTTGGCCAGTAACACAACCAGGAGGACCTTTGGAACCATCATGTATCATCAGCTGTTTGGCCTGTAACACAACCAGGAGGACCTTAGAACCATCATGTATCACCAGCTGTTTGGCCTGTAACACAACCAGGAGGACCTTAGAACCATCAGGTATCATCAGCTGTTTGGCCTGAATACAACCAGGAGGACCTTAGAACCATCATGTATCATCTCTATGTCATTAGCATAACAATTATAATTTACATTATGGCCTTGAGGAACACCAAACACTTCTTGGATTTGTCTAAGGATAGGCCATCCACACGAACAAACTGAAGTCTATCTAATTAATGAAATCGAAACCAGGCGAGAACATCCTCATTCTCTCCAAAAGAAGGGAGTGATCAATAGTGTCAAAGGCAGCACTAAGATCAAGAAGCAACATAGGAGATGCAGAACCTTTATCTGAAGGCATGGTGTTCCTGTGCAATGGTTATCTCCTAAAGCCAACTATTACCTCCTGGACTCTATTGAGTTTACTGGGGAGCCAGGGCTGTGGGCATCTCCTAAAGTCCACTATCACCTCCTGGACTCTATTGAGTTTACTGGGGAGCCAGGGCTGTGGGCATCTCCTAAAGTTCACTATCACCTCCTGGACTCTATTGAGTTTACTGGGGAGCCAGGGCTGCGGGCATCTCCTAAAGTCAACTATCACCTCCTGGACTCTATTGAGTTTACAGGGGAGCCAGGGCTGTTTGCATCTCCTAAAGTCCACTATCACCTCCTGGTCTCTATTGAGTTTACTGGGGAGCCAGGGCTTTGGGCATCTCCTAAAGTCCACTATCACCTCCTGGTCTCTATTGAGTTTACTGGGGAGCCAGGGCTTTGGGCATCTCCTAAAGTCCACTATCACCTCCTAGACTCTATTGAGTTTACTGGGGAGCCAGGGCTGTGGGCATCTCCTAAAGTCCACTATCACCTCCTGGACTCTATTGAGTTTACTGGGGAGCCAGGGCTGTCGGCATCTCCTAAAGTCCAGTATCACCTCCTGGACTCTATTGAGTTAACTGGGGAGCCAGGGCTGTGGGCATCTCCTAAAGTCCACTATAAATCACATCCCCTGCAGGCGGACACGTCTCCATCAGAAATCAATCAGATGAGGATGGTGTCATCCAGAAATGTCAACAGATGGACAGAGTGGTGACGCGAGATGCAGCTGTTAGTTTACAAGGAGAAGAGTAAAGGCACAGGACACCGCCTTGAGGGCAGCCGGTGCTGATGAGGGTCCAACAGGTGCTTCCCCAGCCTCACATGTCGCCTCCTGTTGGACAGGTAGAGTCAAGTACTCCCAGTTGGGAGAGCTTGTCCTGGAGCAAGGCTGTAAATATGGGGGGAGTCTAGATGCTGTAGGATGGATGAAGTGGAGGTTCATGTTGACTGTGTGATGATGATGATTTTTGTCCTGTTCTGCCCCCTTTTGGGTCCTTTGTTTCCTTGTATGGGGATCTCTCTCATTAGTTTGTCATGTTGTACTCCTGAGTTTCTCCGGACCTGTTTTCAGTTCACCTTCATAAGTTCTACTCCCAGCTCTGCTCCACAGCCATCCGTCTCTCCCTGTCCTGCTCAGCGGCGATTCGCTACTCCCAGCCTGGACTCTCAGCAGTTGTTCAACCAGAGGCCTTTTCATACATTTTTTTGAGGGGGAGCTATTGTCTCCTGAACCGGAGCCGGTTCAGTTTGTGGTTCCGGAACTTAAGCCGCTCTAGATTGGTTCATGAAGGGATTCCTGTTATTACCCCTGGAGGGGTTGAAGGACGAACCACGTCCACCACTGCTCCCTAAGGAGTCGGAGGGGGATGGTTCCTCTTTCCAGCTGGAGTCCAATACATCCGTCCAGCTGGAATCCAGTACATCTGTCTAGTTGGAGTCCAGTCCAGCTGTCCTGCCCGAGTCCAGTCCCCTTGTCCAACCCGAGTCCAGTCCCCCTGTCCAGCCCGAGACCAGTCCCCCTGTCCAGCCAGAGTCCAGTCCCCCTGTCCAGCCAGAGTCCAGTCCCCCTGTCCTGCCCGAGTCCAGTCCCCCTGTCCAGCCAGAGTCCAGTCCTTCTGTCCAGTGTGAGTTCCCGGTCGAGTCTTCGTCTTCAGTGTGAACACATCCCAGTATCTCCTTGGCAAGAGGGACATGGCACGAGTGACCCGTCTGCATGGCTGGCCACCTCCGGGCCAGCTGGTATGGGAGTTGAGTCTTTTTAGAGAATGAGGGACAGGTTCCTGTTTTGGCCGACCCTCCCTGTCGTTTGTTGTTTTGGAGCAGCGCCTTGAGGGGAAGGTACTGTGATGATGTAATTTTTGTCCTGTTCTACCTCCTTTTGGATCCTTAGTTTCCTTGTATGGGGATCTCTCTCATTAGTTTGTCATGTTGTACTCCTGAGTTTCTCCGCACTTGTTTTCAGTTCACCCTCATTAGTTCTTGTATTTAGTTTGGTCCTTTCGTGTCAGCCAGGGTTGGTTGATTGTGTGTTTTGGGTTTGAGGTAAGAAGGCTATCTTGTTCAATGTTTGGTTCTATCACTTTGATTTATTCTTTACACTAAGTATTCCGCTATAGTTCCTGTTTGCTCAGACTTAGAATAAAGATTCTACTTTTTGTAAAACTCTGCACCTGTGTCCACTACCTGCGTCTGAGCCATTCCTGACAGACTGCATCGTCCACAAACCTGTTGACCCTCCTAGCCATCTATCACTACATAATATAGTGTAGATCATTTCTGGTTTGCGTTTTGAATGTTGCTTTTCTTTCAAAGGCTGGTGACTTCCTGGGTACCGACATACTAACACACGAACACTCACATACACACATACCCACACGCACATACACACGCTCACATACACACGCACACATGCGCACGCACACACACACGCACACACACACGCACACACACACACACACACACACATACATACACACACGCACATACACAGGCACACACACACACACACAGGCACACACAGGCACACACACGCACGTACACACACAAACACACACAAACACACACATTCACACAGGCACAAACGACAGCTGCTTTCAAATGCCTCACCCGACGGAGTAAGAAAGAAAACAATGCTATGCTTGTGAAAAAATAAGTCAGGTGTGAAACAACAGTGGTTAGCTACAGAGATAGTGGAACAGCTCTGTATAGTTAAGTGTTATTGGATGAGTCGAATATGCTGTTATAGATGGTTTAGAGGTCAAGAGGCTGGTGTGAGGCTAATGTGAGGCTAGTGTGAGGCTGGTGTGATGCTTATGTGAGGCTAGTGTGATGCTAGTGTGGTGCTAGTGTGAGGCTGGTGTGAGGCTAGTGTGAGGCTGGTGTGAGGCTAATGTGAGGCTAGTGTGAGGCTGGTGTAAGGCTGGTATGAGGCTGGTGTGAAGCTGGTATGAGGCTGATGTGAGGCTAGTGTGAGGCAGGTGCGAGGCTGGTGTGAGGCTGGTGTGAAGCTAGTGTGAGGCTGGTGTGAGGCAAATGTGAGGCTGGTGTGAGGCTAGTGTGATGCTAGTGTGAGGCGGGTGTGAGGCTGGTGTGAAGATGGTGTTAGGCTAATGTGAAGCTGGTGTGAGGCTAGTGTGAGGCTGGTGTGAGGCTAGTGTGAGGCTGTTGGGAGGCTGGTGTGAGGCTAGTGTGAGCCTGGTGTGAAGCTGGTGTGACGCTGGAATTAGGCTGGTGTGAGGCTAGTGTGAAGCTGGTGTGAGGCTGGAGTGAGGCTAATGTGAGGCTAGTGTGAAGCTGGTGTGATGCTTATGTGAGGCTAGTGTGATGCTAGTGTGGTGCTGTTAAGTAACGTTCCTATGACCTAGTTAACTTGTACCTGTTGTCTTACAGGAGCCTTTAGGGGCACACCTGGACTAAACCTGTTAAACCACACAGAACAACACCTGGACTAAACCTCTAAAACCACACAGAACAACACCTGGACTAAACCTGTAAAACCACAAAAAGCAACACCTGGACTAACTCTGTAAAACCACAAAAAGCAACACCTGGACTAACCCTGTAAAACCACAAGAAGCAACACCTGGAATAACTCTGTAAAACCACAAAAAGCAACACCTGGACTAACCCTGTAAAACCACACAGAACAACACCTGGACTAACCATGTAAAACCACACAGAACAACACCTGGACTAAACCTGTTAAACCACACAGAACAACACCTGGACTAACCCTGTAAAACCACAAAAAGCAACACCTGGACTAACTCTGTAAAACCATAAAAAGCAACACCTGGACTAACCCTGTAAAACCACACAGAACAACACCTGGACTAACCCTGTAAAACCACAAAAAGCAACACCTGGACTAACCCTGTAAAACCACAAAAAGCAACACCTGGACTAACTCTGTAAAACCACAAAAAGCAACACCTGGACTAACCCTGTAAAACCACAAAAAGCAACACCTGGACTAACCCTGTAAAACCACACAGAACAACACCTGGACTAAACATGTTAAACCACACAGAACAACACCTGGACTAAACCTGTTAAACCACACAGAACAACACCTGGACTAAACCTGTTAAACCACACAGAACAACACCTGGACTAACCCTGTAAAACCACAAAAAGCAACACCTGGAATAACTCTGTAAAACCACAAAAAGCAACACCTGGACTAACCCTGTAAAACCACACAGAACAACACCTGGACTAAACATGTTAAACCACACAGAACAACACCTGGACTAACTCTTTAAAACCACAAAAAGCAACACCTGGACTAAACCTGTTAAACCACAAAAAGCAATAATGGCTTGAGACTATTTGCATTCATAGCCATGTAGGTCAGCCTGCATACTTCTGGATCGAGCTGGTCACAGTCCTTAACACACTCCTGGATACATGCCGTAACACACTCCTGGATACACACCGTAACACCTGGATACACACCGTAACACCTGGATACACACCGTAACACCTGGATACACACCGTAACACACTCCTGGATACACACCGTAACACCTGAATACACACAGTAACACCTGGATACACACCGTAACACCTGGATACACACCGTAACACACTCCTGGATACACACCGTAACACACTCCTGGATACACGCCGTAACACACTCCTGGATACACGCCGTAACACACTCCTGGATACACACCGTAACACACTCCTGGATACACACCGTAACACACTGCTGGACACATAGCTGAACACCGACCCGAACATCTCTGTGCACACCTGATCACTTGCACACCAAGACCTCCTCACTCCGAGACCTCCCTACACCGAGACCTCCCCACAGTGAGACCTCCCCACAGTGAAACCTCCCCACAGTGAGACCTCCTCACAGTGAGAACTCCCCACAGTGAGACCTCCTCACAGTGAGAACTCCTCACAGTGAGACCTCCTCACAGTGAAACCTCCTCACAGTGAAACCTCCTCACAGTGAGACCTCCTCACACCGAGACCTCCTCATACCGAGACCTCCTCACAGTGAGAACTCCTCACATTGAGACCTCCTCACAGTGAGACCTCCTCACAGTGAGACCTCCTCACAGTGAGACCTCCTCACAGTGAGACCTCCTCACAGTGAGAACTCCTCACAGTGAGAACTCCTCACAGTGAGAACTCCCACAGTGAGACTTCATCACAGTGAGACCTCCTCACAGTGAGACCTCCTCACAGTGAGACCTCCTCACAGTGAGACCTCCTCACACCGAGACCTCCTCACACCGAGACCTCCTCACAGTGAGAACTCCTCACATTGAGACCTCCTCACAGTGAGACCTCCTCACAGTGAGACCTCCTCACAGTGAGACCTCCTCACAGTGAGACCTCATCACAGTGAGATCTCCTAACAGTGAGACCTCCTAACAGTGAGACCTTCTCACAGTGAGACCTCCTAACAGTGAGACCTCATCACAGTGAGACCTCATCACAGTGAGACCTCATCACAGTGAGACCTCATCACAGTGAGACCTCATCACAGTGAGACCTCCTAACAGTGAGACCTCCTAACAGTGAGACCTCCTAACAGTGAGACCTCCTAACAGTGAGACCTCCTAACAGTGAGACCTCCTAACAGTGAGACCTCCTAACAGTGAGACCTCATCTAACAGTGAGACCTCCTCACAGTGAGACCTATCCTATCCAGGATTTCAGGATCCTGATCTTTTTATTGGCAAGCCTGTTTGACTGACACCTTGATCTGTGGCTGATCATATACACCGATAAGATGGCCTCGTCCAATGATAGTTGCGGTAGTGTTGAGGACCTGCGGAAATACCAGCACCATGTATACACTGTTTTCTACAGTGTGATTCTGGCCCCGGGGCTTCTGGGTAATGTGCTGGCACTTTGGATATTCCAAGTCTACGTCCGAGAGACCAAGAGAGGAGTGGTATTTATGATGAACCTGGCAGTAGCTGACCTTATGCAGGTAGATATAATATAGTATAATAATGCAGTAGATGTAATATGGTATTTTTGAGATTAACATACATTTTTTAGATCTCCCATTTGTACTTTCTAACATCCTCTGTCTTCTGTCAGGTTATCTTCTACAGGTCTCCATTTTAAGGTGTTCTGTCTTCTGTCAGGTTATCTTCTCCAGGTCTCCATTCTAACCTGCTCTGTCTCTTCTTTCAGGTCCTGTCCCTGCCTCTACGGATCTACTACTACCTAAATAACACCTGGCCGTTTGGCCAGTCCCTCTGCATCCTGTGTTTCTACCTGAAGTATGTCAACATGTATGCATCCATCTACTTCCTGGTGTGTGTGAGTGTACGACGCTGTCAGCTGATCATGCACCCACTGAGGAACCGGACCAACCGACGGCGTGGAGATGTGTGTGTGTGTGCCATTGGCTGGCTGCTGGTGTGTGTCTGTTGTCTCCCCTTCCCTCTTCTGCGAATCACAGACCCTCCCTCAACAAGCCAAACTGGCTCCTATAACTACAGCCTTGACCTGTACCTTTCCACCTCCTACGCTCCTACCCAGAAACCAAGTGTAACATCGGTTTGTTTTGCTGAGCTTCCCATGCAGGAGTTGAGCCCTGGTGCCGGCTGGGCGCTCATGATAACTGCCGAGCTTTTTGGGTTCATCCTTCCGCTGGCGTTGGTGTTAACCTGTTCTTGTCTGACTGCTGGCAATCTACGAAGGCATGGAAAGTTTGAAGTGGGGGCGGGGCTGGGGGTGCAGGACCCTGGGGATAAGAGAAGGGCGTTGAGGATGGTGCTCAGCTGTGCCGGAGTGTTCCTGGTCTGTTTTGTCCCGTACCACGTCACCATGCCGCTGGACTACCTAGCGAAGGCGGGGGCCCTGGGTGACTGGTGCCAAGTCAAGGAGATGGTTCTGACTTGGCATCCAGTGACACTATGTCTCGCCAGTCTCAACTCGGGTCTGGATCCGGTCATGTATTACTTTACCACAGACGAGTTCAGAAGAAGATTCAGCAGACCAGAGCTGCCAGAGAGCTTCAGCCTGGCCCCCAGACTCTCCTATACCAGTGGCAGTAAGGACCTGCCTCTAACCCCCAGACTCTCCTATACCAGTGGCAGTAAGGACCTGCCTCTAACCCCCAGACTCTCCTATACCAGTGGCAGTAAGGACCTGCCTCTAACCCCCAGACTATCCTATACCAGTGGCAGTAAGGACCTGTCTCTAACCCCCAGACTCTCCTATACCAGTGGCAGTAAGGACCTGCCTCTAACCCCCATACTCTCCTATACCAGTGGCAGTAAGGACCTGCCTCTAACCCCCATACTGTCATATACCAGTGACAGTAAGGACCTGCCTCTAACCCCCATACTGTCATATACCAGTGGCAGTAATGACCTGCCTCTAACCCCCATACTGTCATATACCAGTGGCAGTAATGACCTGCCTCTAACCCCCATACTGTCATATACCATTGGCTGTAAGGACCTGCCTCTAACCCCCATACCGTCATATACCAGTGGCAGTAATGACCTGCATCTAACCCCATACTCTCATATACCAGTGGCAGTAAGGACCTGCCTCTAAACCCCATACTGTCATATACCAGTGGCAGTAAGGACCTGTCTCTAACCCCCAGACTCTCCTATACCAGTGGCAGTAAGGACCTGCCTCTAACCACCATACTCTCCTATACCAGTGGCAGTAAGGACCTGCCTCTAACCCCCATACTGTCATATACCAGTGACAGTAAGGACCTGCCTCTAACCCCCATACTGTCATATACCAGTGGCAGTAATGACCTGCCTCTAACCCCCATACTGTCATATACCAGTGGCAGTAATGACCTGCCTCTAACCCCCATACTGTCATATACCATTGGCAGTAAGGACCTGCCTCTAACACCCATACTGTCATATACCAGTGGCAGTAATGACCTGCCTCTAACCCCCATACCGTCATATACCAGTGGCAGTAATGACCTGCATCTAACCCCATACTCTCATATACCAGTGGCAGTAAGGACCTGCCTCTAAACCCCATACTGTCATATACCAGTGGCAGTAATGACCTGCCTCTAACTCCCAGACTCTCCTATACCAGTGGCAGTAAGGACCTGCCTCTAACCCCCAGACTCTATTAAAACAGTGGCAGTAAGGACCAGCCTCTAACCCCATACGGTCATATACCAGTGGCAGTAATGAACTGCCTCTAACCCCCAAACTCTGATATACCAGTGTCAGTAAGGACCTGCCTCTAACCCCCAGACTCTATTATACCAGTGGCAGTAATGACCTGCCTCCAACCCCCAAACTCTCATATACCAGTGTCAGTAAGGACATGGACTATGTTTTATTTATTAAGATGTGAATGTTTTCAGTGTCAATAAATGTGTGTGTGTGTGTGTGTGTGTGTGTGTGTGTGTGTGTGTGTATATATATGTGTGTAGAGAGAGAGAGAGAGAATGGATGACCCTTTCCTGAATATGTGAAAAGTAAAAGTGTTATTTTGATGAGAATTTGTTAATGGTTCAAAACTATTAAAATAATTGTATATTCAGTCTAAACACTTGGCTATATCAAACTGTTAGTCTTAATTTTTTCACGGTTACTCGTCTCAACTACTGTGTGGAAAATAATAATAACATCCAGTGAAGTGTCTGTTTGTTCTCAGAACTGAAACTTGCCAGTGGAAAACCCCTGTCACGTGAACTCTATCACCTCAACCCACAGATTAGTCTAAATTAGATTGTAGGGGTTACATAACAGCAGTAGTATAGATTATATAGATCAGTAGGGGAGGAGTTACATAACAGCAGTAGTATAGATTATATAGATCAGTAGGGGAGGAGTTACATAACAGCAGTAGTATAGATTATATAGAATAGTAGGGGAGGAGTTACATAACAGCAGTAGTATAGATTATATAGAATAGTAGGGGAGGAGTTACATAACAGCAGTTGTAAAGATTATATAGAATAGTAGGGGAGGAGTTACATAACAGCAGTAGTATAGATTATATAGAACAGTAGGGGAGGAGTTACATAACAGCAGTAGTATAGATTATATAGAACAGTAGGGTAGGAGTTACATAACAGCAGTAGTATAGATTATATAGAATAGTAGGGGAGGAGTTACATAACAGCAGTTGTATAGATTATATAGAATAGTAGGGGAGGAGTTACATAACAGCAGTTGTATAGATTATATAGAATAGTAGGGGAGGAGTTACATAACAGCAGTAGTATAGATTATATAGAACAGTAGGGGAGGGGTTATAGAACAGTAGGGGAGGAGTTACATAACAGCAGTTGTATAGATTATATAGATCAGTAGGGGGGTTATAGAACAGTAGGGGAGGAGTTACATAACAGCAGTTGTATAGATTATATAGAATAGTAGGGGAGGAGTTACATAACAACAGTTGTATAGATTATATAGAATAGTAGGGGAGGAGTTACATAACAGCAGTAGTATAGATTATATAGAACAGTAGGGGAGGGGTTCGAGAACAGTAGGGGAGGAGTTACATAACAGCAGTTGTATAGATTATATAGAACAGTAGGGGAGGGGTTCGAGAACAGTAGGGGAGGAGTTACATAACAGCAGTTGTATAGATTATATAGAACAGTAGGGGAGGGGTTATAGAACAGTAGGGGAGGAGTTACATAACAGCAGTTGTATAGATTATATAGATCAGTAGGGGAGGGGTTATAGAACAGTAGGGGAGGAGTTACATAACAGCAGTTGTATAGATTATATAGATCAGTAGGGGAGGAGTTACATAACAGCAGTTGTAGAGATTATATAGAACAGTAGGGGAGGAGTTACATAACAGCAGTTGTATAGATTATATAGAACAGTAGGGGAGGAGTTATAGAACAGTAGGGGAGGAGTTACATAACAGCAGTTGTATAGATTATATAGATCAGTAGGGTAGGGGTTATAGAACAGTAGGGGAGGAGTTACATAACAGCAGTTGTATAGATTATATAGATCAGTAGGGAAGGGGTCATAGAACAGTAGGGGAGGAGTTAAATAACAGCAGTTGTATAGATTATATAGAACAGTAGGGGAGGAGTTATAGAACAGTAGGGGAGGAGTTACATAACAGCAGTTGTATAGATTATATAGAACAGTAGGGGAGGAGTTACATAACAGCAGTTGTATAGATTATATAGAACAGTAGGGGAGGAGTTACATAACAGCAGTTGTATAGATTATATAGATCAGTAGGGGAGGAGTTATAGAACAGTAGGGGAGGGGTTACATAACAGCAGTAGTATAGATTATATAGAACAGTAGGGGAGGAGTTACATAACAGCAGTTGTATAGATTATATAGAAAAGTAGGGGAGAGGTTATAGAACAGTAGGGGAGGAGTTACATAACAGCAGTTGTATAGTTTATATAGAAGAGCAAGAGGAGGAGTTATAGAACAGTAGGGGAGGAGTTACATAACAGCAGCAGTGTAGTTTATATAGAAAAGCAAGAGGAGGAGATATAGAACAGTAGGGGAGGAGTTACATAACAGCAGTTGTATAGATTATATAGAAAAGTAGGGGAGAGGTTATAGAACAGTAGGGGAGGAGTTACATAACAGCAGTTGTATAGATTAGATAGAAAAGTAGGGGAGAGGTTATAGAACAGTAGGGGAGGAGTTACATAACAGCAGTTGTATAGTTTATATAGAAGAGCAAGAGGAGGAGTTATAGAACAGTAGGGGAGGAGTTACATAACAGCAGCAGTGTAGTTTATATAGAACAGCAAGAGGAGGAGTTATAGAACAGTAGGGGAGGAGTTACAAAACAGCAGGAGGATACCAGACATGTGACAATATTTGTCATAATCAATTAAAACAAACACAATTTTCCCTATTAAAATCTTACATAATTATCTTAAACTGACCAAGGCACCCAAACTAAACTCTAATTGGATACTTTTCCACAGATGAGGTGCTTTAAAAGAGAAGACAGAACTACCAAACTCAGTAATAACAAACAGTGTATTTATAACTATCCAACTCTGGGATCTAGTATTGAATCTAGATTATCTATGTGTCAATAGTGACGTTAAGTTTACTGGAATCCTGTGGAGTAGAGCTTTGTAAATATAAATGGAGTAATAGAGAGATCTACACACTTATAAGGACGTCCAGACAACTTTCTGGTTTTAAATGCAGTGATGAGTATTATAACTGTCTATAGTAATAAAACACAGGGCACTATGATAAACAGGGTCAAACAGCTTCAGAGTCAAGCAGCTTCAGAATAGAAGCAGATGTACTGTGGTATATTGTATCATTATAGTCCAGCAGCTTCAGAATAGAAGCAGATGTACTGTGGTATATTGTATCATTATAGTCCAGCAGTATCAGAGTAGAAGCAGATGTACTTTGGTATATTGTATCATTATAGTCCAGCACAATAGAAGCAGATGTACTTTGGTATATTGTATCACTATAGTCCAGCAGAATAGAAGCAGAAGTACTTTGGTATATTGTATCACTATAGTCCAGCACAATAGAAGCAGATGTACTTTGGTATATTGTATCACTATAGTCCAGCAGTATCAGAATAGAAGCAGATGTACTTTGGTATA
Source organism: Dallia pectoralis (assembly GCA_029465975.1). Classification (NCBI taxonomy): domain Eukaryota; kingdom Metazoa; phylum Chordata; class Actinopteri; order Esociformes; family Umbridae; genus Dallia; species Dallia pectoralis. The sequence continues at coordinate 30,344,004 of CM055729.1, forward strand.
TAGTATCACTATAGTCCAGCAGTATCAGAATAGAAGCAGATGTACTTTGGTATATTGTATCACTATAGTCCAGCAGTATCAGAATAGAAGCAGATGTACTTTGGTATATTGAATCATTATAGTCCAGCAGAATAGAAGCAGAAGTACTTTGGTATATTGTATCACTATAGTCCAGCACAATAGAAGCAGATGTAGTTTGGTATATTGTATCATTATAGTCCAGCACAATAGAAGCAGATGTACTTTGGTATATTGTATCATTATAGTCCAGCACAATAGAAGCAGATGTACTTTGGTATATTGTATCACTATAGTCCAGCAGTATCAGAATAGAAGCAGATGTACTTTGGTATATTAAAACTATATTATATATTAAACTATAATTATCAATAGGCTTACCACAAATGGGTTATAAATATAATGACTCATACAGACAGAGGACCAGTAACGTGGGACATGTCACTTGATGAACTCCAAGCTTTCATTGCGCTTTTGTATGTCCGGGGCGCATACGGCAAAAAGGTCTGGTTTTGATCTGTTCTATATGAAACTGGACCCGTTTTGGTCTGTTCTATATAAAACTGGACTGGTTTTGGTCCGTTCTATATAAAACTGGACTGGTTTTGGTCTGTTCTATATAAAACTGGACTGGTTTTGGTCTGTTCAATATGAAACTGGACTCGTTTTGGTCTGTTCTATATGAAACTGGACTGGTTTTGGTCCGTTCTATATGAAACTGGACTGGTTTTGGTCCGATCTATATGAAACTGGTCTGGTTTTGGTCCGATCTATATGAAACTGGTCTGGTTTTGGTTCGATCTATATGAAACTGGTCTGGTTTTGGTCTGTTCTATATGAAACTGGACTGGTTTTGGTCTGTTCTATATGAAACTGGACTGGTTTTGGTCTGTTCTATATGAAACTGGGCTGGTTTTGGTCTGTTCTATATGAAACTGGACTGGTTTTGGTCTGTTCTATCTGAAACTGGACTGATTTTGGTCTGTTCTATATGAAACTGGACTGGTGTCGTATCCCATAAATAATGCCAATCAGCTTTTATATCCCATAAATAATGCCAATCTGGTTTTATATCCCATAAATAATGCCAATCTGGTTTTATATCCTTTAAATAATGGCAATCAGCTTTTATATCCCATAGATAATGCCAATCTGGTTCTATATGCCATAAAAAATGCCAACTGGACCTGTCAGACAGCATCAACATTTGACAGGTGTCCACAGGTAACTGTCATGCTATAATGGAGACATGGAGACATGTTGTGCAGCACCTGTATCTAGAAAATGTAAAGGTTTACCTGTGTGAATGTGTATGCTGTACCCGCTACACTACATCATGTCTTAACCCTAACCCTAAACCTAACCATAACTCTAACCCTACTAAAGGCTTACCTCTGTGTGAATGTGTCTGCTGTACCCGCTACACTACATCATGTCTTAAACCTAACCCTAAACCTAACCATAACTCTAACCATACCAAAGGCTTACCTCTGTGTGAATGTGTCTGCTGTACCCGCTACACTTCAGCATGTCTTAACCCTAACCCTAAACCTAACTCACAATACAACCTGCCACAATACAACCTGCCACAATACAACCTGCCACACTACAACCTGCCACAATACAACCTGCCACACTACAATCTGCCACACGACAACCTGCCACACGACAACCTGCCACATTACAACCTGCCACATTACAACCTGTCACACTACAACCTGCCACAATACAACCTGCCACAACCTGCCACACTACAACCTGCCACACTACAACCTGTCACACTACAACCTGCCACAATACAACCTGCCACAATACAACCTGTCACACTACCACCTGCCACAATACAACCTGTCACACTACAACCTGCCACACTACAACCTGCCACAATACAACAACCTGCCACACGACCAACCTGCCCAATACAACCTGTCACACTACAACCTGTCACACTACAACCTGCCACACTACAACCTGCCACACTACAACCTGCCACAATACAACCTGCCACACTACAACCTGCCACAATACAACCTGCCACAATACAACCTGCCACACTACAACCTGCCACACTACAACCTGCCACAATACAACCTGCCACACTACAAACTGCCACAATACAACCTGCCACAACAACCTGCCACACTACAACCTGCCACAATACAACCTGTTACAACCTGCCACACTACAACCTGCCACACTACAACCTGCCACAATACAACCTGCCACACTACAACCTGCCACACTACAACCTGTCACACTACAACCTGTCACACTACAACCTGCCACACTACAACCTGCCACATGACAACCTGCCACAATACAACCTGCCACAATACAAACTGCCACAATACAACCTGCCACAATACAACCTGCCACAATACAACCTGCCACAATACAACCTGCCATAAATTGAGATTGTAACATATACAGGTTATCAATAGATAGTAATATACATACAAACACACACACACACACACACACACGCGCGCACACACACACACACACACGCAGTGAATATGTAGCAAGACTTGAGCGGTATTTCACACAACTATGTTACATAGAAAATGCTGTGTAAAATTGTGCAACCTTTAAGGAAACAACTTATAGGACATGTGATCGTTGCTGGGCAACAGTCAAGCTGACGGGAAATGTCGTCCCCAACTGACAAGATGTCAACATTGTCAAATGGGCGGGGCCAATTATACATCTGAGCTCCTTTTAGAAATAACTGCATCGAGTTTAAATTCCAACTAAGCAATGCGATGTACATTTGGACCCGCAGCCCATCTTCATTGGGTCTAGTCACCAGTGGTCTGAGTGATGTTGTGGCAGGGATAAGCCTCTCCTGTCTGGGTCCAGATAGATAAACCCGTTGTTACCTTGTCCGACACGAGCTCAGCCTCCTTACAATGCAGAGCCTTCAGTTATAGAGCAACCCCTGTATTATTCAGTTATAGAGCATCTAAATATCCCTGTATTATTCAGTTATAGAGCATCTATATATCCCTGTATTATTCAGTTATAGAGCATCTAAATATCCCTGTATTATTCAGTTATAGAGCATCTATATATCCCTGTATTATTCAGTTATAGAGCATCTATATATCCCTGTATTATTCAGTTATAGAGCATCTATATATCCCTGTATTATTCAGTTATAGAGCATCTATATACCCCTGTATTATTCAGTTATAGAGCATCTATATACCCCTGTATTATTCAGTTATAGAGCATCTATATATCCCTGTTATTTTCAGTTATAGAGCAACCCCTGTATTATTCAGTTATAGAGCATCTAAATATCCCTGTATTATTCAGTTATAGAGCATCTATATATCCCTGTATTATTCAGTTATAGAGCATCTATATATCCCTGTATTATTCAGTTATAGAGCATCTATATATCCCTGTATTATTCAGTTATAGAGCATCTATATATCCCTGTTATTTTCAGTTATAGAGCAACCCCTGTATTATTCAGTTATAGAGCATCTATATATCCCTGTATTATTCAGTTATAGAGCATCTATATACCCCTGTATTATTCAGTTATAGAGCATCTATATACCCCTGTATTATTCAGTTATAGAGCATCTATATATCCCTGTTATTTTCAGTTATAAAGCAACCCCTGTATTATTCAGTTATAGAGCATCTATATATCCCTGTATTATTCAGTTATAGAGCATCTATATACCCCTGTATTATTCAGTTATAGAGCATCTATATATCCCTGTATTATTCAGTTATAGAGCATCTATATATCCCTGTATTTTTCAGTTATAGAGCATCTATATATCCCTGTATTTTTCAGTTATAGAGCATCTAAATATCACTGTATTTTTCAGTTATAGAGCATCTAAATATCACTGTGGGTTTGATTCCAGTCACATGTTCCTTGATCTGTCATTTGGGATAAAAGAGAGGCGAGTGCAATGTGGATAATAATACTAATGCAAATGTTTATGGAAAATGATCTACAATAACTGTAAAAAATTATATAGTTATATCCAAATATATAACTCAAATTATTAGAGCATAGGATACCAAATACCTTAATAAACACTGTTTATAATGTGGTATGTTAGCCTAATCTGGAGGTGGTATGCTAGCCTAATCTGGAGGTGGTATACTAGCCTAATCTGGAGGTGGTATGTTGGCCTAATCCGGAGATGGTATTCTAGCCTAATCCGGAGATGGTATTCTAGCCTAATCCGGAGATGGTATTCTAGCCTAATCCGGAGATGGTATTCTAGCCTAATCCGGAGATGGTATTCTAGCCTAATCCGGAGATGGTATTCTAGCCTAATCCGGAGATGGTATTCTAGCCTAATCCGGAGATGGTATTCTAGCCTAATCCGGAGATGGTATTCTAGCCTAATCCGGAGATGGTATTCTAGCCTAATCCGGAGATGGTATTCTAGCCTAATCCGGAGATGGTATTCTAGCCTAATCCGGAGATGGTATTCTAGCCTAATCCGGAGATGGTATTCTAGCTTAATCCGGAGATGGTATTCTAGCTTAATCTGGAGATGGTATTCTAGCTTAATCTGGAGATGGTATTCTATCTTAATCTGGAGACGGTATGCTAGCCTAATCTGGAGATGGTATGCTAGCCTAATCTGGAGATGGTATGCTAGTTTAATCTGGAGATGGTATTCTAGCCTAATCTGGAGATGGTATGCTATCTTAATCTAGAGACGGTATGCTAGCCTAATTTGGAGATGGTATTCTAGCCTAATCTGGAGATGGTAGGGTCAGGCTGGGTTAAGACATGATGGGTTAGGGTAAGCCTAATCTGGAGATTAGAATGCTAGCCTAATGAATGGAGCATCAGACCATAAATTGAAAAGTTGCTAGGTTAAATCCCAAACTGGCAAAGAAAAAAATTCTGCCAGACAGTTAACCCAAGCATTTTAAGTGGTAAAATAAGGGTTTATATTGCTAGTAAACATTGTTTGGAGACAGACAATGGCTGGACAATATCCTGTAGTACCCTCTGACATCCACTAGTGGACATACTTCGTCCATGATTAAACCATCTGCACCTTTATTTTCCGAAGAATTAACATGGAGGGTACGAAAGTAAGAAAGTGGATGTATACCTCACATTAATAATATGGACAAATACTGAACATGTTATACCTCACATTATTAATATGGACAAATACAGAACATGTTATACCTCACATTATTAATATGGACAAATACTGAACATGTTATACCTCACATTATTAATATGGACAAATACAGAACATTTTATACCTCACATTATTAATATGGACAAATACAAAACATGTTATACCTCACATTAATAATATGGACAAATACAGAACATGTTATATCTCACATTATTATTTTGGACAAATACAGAACATGTTATACCTCACATTATTAAAGAGCCATTATACCGATTTTGCATTTAGCTTTGTATCAGTAGACAAATGGTAGTATTTTCCAATGACCCTCCTCCCACCCCTCAACTCCAGCTGATAAGAGTGATATCTTGATTTTAGGTCAGGAAAAAATCCTCCAATGATGTAAAATGACGATTTTTACGTCATTGGAGGATTTTTTTTAAAAGGCTGTAAACTACAGACAGAAGTAGACGCTACTTCCGCATTTTTTCAACCCGCCCATATGGGGTGGGGCCTTGTCACAGATTCTCAAAACAATGTCAGCCATCTTGTTGTAGCTAAGCTAACCCGATGTGTGTGTGTGTGTGAGGGAGTATAGTAGTGTGTGTGAGGGAGTATAGTAGTGTGTGTGGGGGAGTATAGTAGTGTGTGTGAGGGAGTATAGTAGTATGTGTGAGGGAGTATAGTAGTGTGTGTGAGGGAGTATAGTAGTGTGTCTGTGAGAGTATAGTAGTGTGTGTGAGGGAGTATAGTAGTGTATGTGAGAGAGTATAATAGTGTGTGTGTGAGAGAGTATAGTAGTGTATGTGAGAGAGTATAGTAGTGTGTGTGAGGGAGTATAGTAGTGTGTGTGAGGGAGTATAGTAGTGTGTGTGAGGGAGTATAGTAGTGTGTGTGGGGAGTATAGTAGTGTGTGTGAGGGAGTATAGTAGTGTATGTGAGAGAGTATAATAGTGTGTGTGTGAGAGAGTATAGTAGTGTATGTGAGAGAGTATAGTAGTGTGTGTGAGGGAGTATAGTAGTGTGTGTGAGGGAGTATAGTAGTGTGTGTGAGAGAGTATAGTAGTGTGTGTGGGGGAGTATAGTAGTGTGTGTGGGGAGTATAGTAGTGTGTGTGGGGAGTATAGTAGTGTGTGTGAGGGAGTATAGTAGTGTGTGTGAGGGAGTATAGTAGTGTGTGTGAGGGAGTATAGTAGTGTGTGTGAGGGAGTATAGTAGTGTGTGTGAGGGAGTATAGTAGTGTGTGTGAGGGAGTATAGTAGTGTGTGTGTGGGAGTATAGTAGTGTGTGTGATGGAGTATAGTAGTGTATGTGAGAGAGTATAGTAGTGTGTGTGAGAGAGTATAGTAGTGTGTGTGAGAGAGTATAGTAGTGTGTGTGAGGGAGTATAGTAGTGTGTGTGAGGGAGTATAGTAGTGTGTGTGAGGGAGTATAGTAGTGTATGTGAGAGAGTATAGTAGTGTATGTCAGAGAGTATATTTGGAAAGGAAGTTGGTTTGGTCAAACAGGAAGACAGTTTAGCCAATGAAGAATTGAGAATTTTAAGTGGCCATTTTAAATTATCATTGGTGTTTTAAAAGTACAGCTAGCACCAATTCAGAGGAACAATGAACATTTAAATTAAGCAGCAAAAACATTAAGGACAAAAATAACCTTGTTGGACAAAAAGATGTCAGGGATATTTCTTCCTATTTACTTTCTTTTTCAAAGTCAGTTTTTGTTCATGGAAGTAAATGGTAATGAGGAAAACATTGCTATCTTTTTCACTGATACACTGCGGTGTGTTCAGAGAATTGTGAGGGAAACTGACAATTTGGGACATGACAGTGTCATTTTGGAAAGATTAATTTCTGAGCTTAATGGTTATACTCGGACAATCTCTTTCTTGCTCTCGATTAACCGGCAGTTTGAAGAGAGTGACAATCAAGGAGGCTCCATGTATGTTTTCAACACATCATAAATTCCCATCAAAATGCAAGGTCAGTGGGAAGGAACATGTTGACCTTAGGAGTACCAACTATCAGAACTGGACATCCTGGTCGCCCTCCATACAATATACTACATCAGCAAATTTCCTACTGTTTGTCCTTTGGCATGAATTGGGAACAAATAGATGTATGCTTTGGAATCAGCAGAAGGACACTGTACCGTCACTAGGGATGGGAATCGAGAACCGGTTCCCAGTGAATCGATTCCTTGGAACCGTTAGTGTACCTGCTTAACGATTCCACTTAACGGTTCGGCTCGTTGCAAATGTGTCATCATGACCGTCACACACGCGCTGCGCATTTTGGTTACGCAGAAGCGATCTAAAGTGTGGTTATATTTCACTCGAAAAGACGCCAATGCAGTCATTTGCAACAGTCGTAAAAGTTTAATTTCGGCAATTGGGGGAACTACCTCCAATATGCAGAAGCATTTGGCCACACAGCACGCAATCCGTTTGCAGGACTGTTGCGTGTTTGATTCTCTACAACAACAAGTGAGTCAAGCAGCAGCGGAGCTAATGAGACGGCATCTGCTATTAATGCCAAAGGTAACTTGTCTATTTAGTTAATGTGAGCGCCATTTCATTGTGTAAACTTTTACTATACGGAGTAAAATCTCTTGTCAATCATTTGCCCAAGTTGATAGTTGTGGTCTTTACAGAAGACTTCTTTCTATTTTGTATGTCAGTTGAGTTGAATTTAGTTTCAGGTTGAATATTCCCAAATGAACAGGCTCTTCCTTGACTGTTTACCGTCTGTGTTTTTTGTTTTTATGGCACTTAAATGGCAGTTTTTTTTGGGCTGGACCAATGAATGTGAAAAATCTATAGGTCCCTGGACTTTACTTTGTAGCTCACCTACTTTTAGGTTTGTTCTGAGGTTGCTACACATAATTTGTGTATACTCTGAGTATGTGCGGTGTTCTTATCAGATATTAAAGCAAGTTAATACAAACAAACAAATTTGTAATTATTTCCTCACCCAATGAGAATCGATAAGAGAATCGATAAGGAATCGGATCGATAAGCAATATCGATAATGGAATCGGAATCGTTAAATTCTTATCAATTCCCATCCCTAACCGTCACAGACAGCAGCTACAAATTGGTTCCCTCAGCTACACAGCAATGTCTGATGAGGCGTTGTGTAACGTCATCAGAGAGATCCTTCAAACCACTCCATATTCAGGGGAAAGGTATGTCCGTGCAGCACTTCAAACACGCAACCTTAGAATACAGAGCTGGCGTGTGAGACGCTGCTTGCAACATCTTGACCCAATTGGTCGGGCCTTCCGTCGACGCCGTGCAATTCACAGAAGAATTTATTCAGTTCAAAATCCCAATCAATTATGGTATGTTTTTTCTTTGTTTAAATACATTAAACAAACTGTTAGGATCTATTTAACACATGGTATATTATCAATTTTCTTTCCATAGGCATATAGATGGAACCCATGAACTGGCCAGGTGGAGCATGGTCTATCATGGCTGTGTTGATGGCTTTAGTAGGACTATCATATACTTGCAGTGCCTAAATAACAATAGAGCATCAAGTGTGCTGGAACTGTTCTGTGTAGGGTTAAATAGAGGTAGTTTCTTTGAAATCCTAAAAATTTTTCAGGACTGGCAACTCCAGGCAGTTAATACATGTGTTTGCTGTGGGTAAATGACGACCGTGTCTGAGGGGCAGCTCATGGAGAAAATCCACTGAAGGTTGTGGGGAGAAGCCCAGGGGTGGAATTGCATTTGCTCCCGTCGCAAACGCCAGGATACCCCCAAGTTGCAAGGGTCCCTCTTGCTCTGAAAAAGAGAAAATGAGGGAAAGACAGACGGACAAAAAAGCATATGAAAATTACGTGAAAACAGGGGGTGATAAAAGGTAGCTGATGAAACTAAATTGTGCATAGTAGTGTAGTACTGCAGTATGTGTACACATATTCCATATCTAGCAATAATACTTACCCTCAACATCCAACAGGTAGTCCCTCCAAAATGCAACCACACATTCCTCTGCCCTTCTTTTGTTGCTGCCCACTTCTGACAATCGAATTTCAAAGAGCTGTTCTAGTATATCAGCTGTGCGTGGGGTTGGCTCGTGACAAAACAGCGGTCTGAAAGCATCTGGATGCATTCTTATTGCATCTAGAACACCAAGGGTCTTCATCCCATCCTGGAATCTGTAAAAATGTTTGACAAGATATAAATATCTGTTTTCAAATTGGATAAATTGTCACACAGCACATGAAAGGGATGACTTACTGGCTTGTCTTCAGTGTTTATGATTATGCAAAAAGGCCTCGAAAGGCATCTAAAACTTTATGTTCTTTAAGTTATTTTATATTATACATGCAAGCATTTATTCAGAGTGTTTGTAAGGTTGTACACTGGCTTTTAAAATAAAATATATTTTGAAATCTTTAATTATTCTTAATTATGTTTGCTAAAAAATGAAGTTACACAAACCTTTGAAATGCTCCACTGACTCGATGAACCACCTGAAACATGATGACATCCTCCACCAGGAGATCTTTGTCCTCAATGTGTTTTAAAGGCCTTAGACACCCAGCATTGGCCAGATAATCTGTAAGTGGTTCTATGGCCTGTTCCAATTCATCAAAAGATGTACATTCCGACACCTAAGGACAGCAAACAAAAATATGGGAGAAACAAATCAACAAATGATGGATGACTAAACAATGCTTAACTCTGTAACAGCAAACAAACTCAACATTATTATCTTCATGGATATATAACACATAATCCATTGCAGGCATTTTGGATTCAACTATATTCAAATCTAATCTAATCTTAATACATTATCCCAATAGGGAATGCCACAATACATGTCAAGACACAGATAAATTGAGTGTTATGTATGTTTTCAATGTGTTTACCTTTTTGATCTTGGCATAAATGTCAGAATCTGAAATCTCCTCAATCTCTGGCTTGACTGATCTTCCAGTCAGAGAGGCATACAGAGAAGAGGAAAAGAACCCGGGAGCAGGCCCGCCATGAACAAGGCTTACCGCAATGGCCTGGCCCGCAAAAAAATATTTGTCCTCTCTCAAAGCTGTAGGAAACATGACAGGAAAGACAAAATTAAGATGGGTAGAAGGCATAACCCATGAAAGAAAAAAGGACCCTAGATAGGAGACACTGTACAAAATGAAAGCATACCTGAACTTTCCAAAGCTAAGTTGGCGTTGCCTTCCCTTCCCTCAAACATCTGTGAGTGTGCCAGGGCCTCTATAAGCAGACGCAGGAACTCCCTCCTTTGGCCACCAAGGTCCACTGCCTCCTCATCCACCCCCAAGTCATCAGAAAACTTCACACACATCTGATATGTCGGATTGTAGGACAGTCTCTTGAAACCTCTAACAGCACCATCAAGCACAGTGGATCGGTTTATGTTGAATCTGCATCTTTGATTGCCATTTATTTTGGAGGCAAGGCTGCGGAGTTACCTCCTGTGTACCTCCTGAGTACCTCCTGTGTACCTCCTGAGTACCTCCTGAGTACCTCCTGTGTACCTCCTGAGTACCTCCTGAGTACCTCCTGTGTACCTCCTGAGTACCTCCTGAGTACCTCCTGAGTACCTCCTGAGTACCTCCTGAGTACCTCCTGTGCACCTCCTGAGTACCTCCTGTGTACCTCCTGAGTACCTCCTGTGTACCTCCTGAGTACCTCCTGTGTACCTCCTGAGTACCTCCTGAGTACCTCCTGTGTACCTCCTGTGTACCTCTTGAGTACCTCCTGAGTACCTCCTGAGTACCTCCTGAGTACCTCCTGAGTACCTCCTGTGTACCTCCTGAGTACCTCCTGTGTACCTCCTGAGTACCTCCTGAGTACCTCCTGAGTACCTCCTGAGTACCTCCTGAGTACCTCCTGAGTACCTCCTGTGCAGGTGTGTCGTGTTCAGACGTCCTGTTAAAAATAGAATTCAGAGAATATACGGAAATTAGATTATACTTTTTGTTTTATGTATTTTACTTTTACCTACTTTCAGCTGTTTGTATAAAACTTACCACAGCAACTTAAAAAACTCAAATTTCATTCATTTAAACAATGTAATATTAACCAATCACTTACGGATGACTCTCAAGACTGGCCAATATAGCTTCGTTAACTTCCTCATCAGAAGACAGGTCTGGAAGGGCTCCCATGATTGAAAGGTAGCGGTCATAGTTGTCACTGACTAGTGGTGACTGACTCACTGAGTTATCACATTCAAAGTCAATGGTCACTTGCGGTGAGGACTGGTCACTGGGCACTTGTGGGGGGGGCTGGTCACTGGGCATTTGTGGCGAGGGCTGGTCACTGGGCACTTGTGGCGAGGGCTGGTTGGCTCTAGCCCTTCTTGCAACACAAACCTGCCTGGTAGATGCATTTTGGCTTCTGCTGTTCCTTCCCCGAGTAGCTAAACTCACAGGACTGGCAGAGGTAGTTCTGAGGTCATATGATGCTGACCTATTGGAATCTTCATCCAACTCAATGACACTGTCCTCAGAGTCTGTGCTGTCCAACTAAAACACAACAAAAATAATTAGAAAAGATTGCTGAGAAGTCCACTGCAAAAGTATAACAACCTCATGCCTACATTCACATTAAAAAGAGAGCATGTGTACAATAATTTATCTGTTGTGGTTTGTGTCTGTTCTGTCCTTCTGTGTGGTTGTGTGAATCAGTTCAGTGTTTAACTTGAGGTTATTTGAAATGGGGAAAGGGTTTTTAAGAAGTGATGGTCAAAGCAAAATGTAAGGGGCACCGGTGCAAACAAAGAAAGTTTTCAGTCACACTTTGCAGATTTTTGGTCGTGTGCGATGAAAGAGGTTAACTCTAGAGCACTGCGAGATGACATTAACTGAGACCAACTCCTTCATATTTGAACACCCTGTAAATAATCATATTCTGCAAAAATAAATCATTAGTGCCCTTCTTCACAGTTCTGTTGAAGTTCTCTGACACAGTTTGACGTTGGTTTTAAATACCTTACCTTACATGGGAGATCGTTTGATGGCCTCACATATATTGCCTTAGACTTGAAGATCTTGTGTATCATAAGGCCACTAAGTTCTTGACCACTGTGCAACTTTGGAGCAACCAACTTGGTCCCACAAGCCATCAACAGTTCAATTCTGTAACAATAAGGGAAATATAAGTTGACCATTATGAAAATGAGTTTGCTACAACACATCAATAGAATAGCTTATGTTGTTGTATAATGATGTGCATTATATTGAAATTCCCGTAACTGTACCTTGAATCCATAGGAATTTTCTCTTTAAATGCTTCCTTCATCTCCATGATGACAGTCCTGCTGTCCCAGGACTTGTACATTTCAAATGCATTCAATATGAATCCTCTATCATGCAGTTTCTTCCGTGTTTTATGTTTACACACTTGGTCGCAAGATGAGCTTGGCAACAATATTACATCCTTTAGGAAGGTAGGGTGATTTGGGGCAGAAGGTCTACAAAAAAAAGCATAACATTTAGCCTATACCAAACAAATCGACTAACAATACAATTAATGATTGGTTCATTAAATCTAAAAAACAAGCAACGAAGCCTTCCAGGTTCAGTAAGTATGTAATTAGCTATTTCTCATTTAATGCTATCTTTGCTGTAAACAGCCTACTCTGATGTCTGCATACCCAAAGATTGGCAAAATCAAATTAATGCAGAAGTACATTGTAATAAGCAAGATATTGAATAACCAAATACCATGTATTTTAAATTGAATAACAGAAGTGCAGCACAACTAGAACTACCAATACATGAATAACAGAAGCACTGGGTACTAATACAACTAGAACTACCAATACATAAATAACAGAAGCACTGAGTACTAATACAACTAGAACTACCAATACATAAATAACAGAAGCACTGAGTACTAGTACAACTAGAACTACCAATACATAAATAACAGAAGCACTGAGTACTAGTACAACTAGAACTACCAATACATGAATAACAGAAGCACTGAGTACTAATACAACTAGAACTACCAATACATGAATAACAGAAGCACTGGGTACTAGTACAACTAGAACTACCAATACATGAATAACAGAAGCACTGAGTACTAATACAACTAGAACTACCAATACATGAATAACAGAAGCACTGAGTACTAGTACAACTAGAACTACCAATACATAAATAACAGAAGCACTGGGTACTAGTACAACTAGAACTACCAATACATGAATAACAGAAGCACTGAGTACTAATAAAACTAGAACTACCAATACATAAATAACAGAAGCACTGGGTACTAGTACAACTAGAACTACCAATACATAAATAACAGAAGCACTGAGTACTAATACAACTAGAACTACCAATACATGAATAACAGAAGCACTGAGTACTAATACAACTAGAACTACCAATACATAAATAACAAAAGCACTGAGTACTAATACAACTAGAACTGCCAATACATGAATAACAGAAGCACTGAGTACTAATACAACTAGAACTACCAATACATAAATAACAGAAGCACTGAGTACTAATACAACTAGAACTACCAATACATAAATAACAGAAGCACTGAGTACTAATACAACTAGAACTACCAATACATGAATAACAGAAGCACTGAGTACTAATACAACTAGAACTACCAATACATAAATAACAGAAGCACTGGGTACTAGTACAACTAGAACTACCAATACATGAATAACAGAAGCACTGAGTACTAGTACAACTAGAACTACCAATACATGAATAACAGAAGCACTGGGTACTAATACAACTAGAACTACCAATACATAAATAACAGAAGCACTGAGTACTAATACAACTAGAACTACCAATACATGAATAACAGAAGCACTGAGTACTAATACAACTAGAACTACCAATATATGAATAAAAGAAGCACTGAGTACTAGTACAACTAGAACTACCAATACATAAATAACAGAAGCACTGAGTACTAGTACAACTAGAACTACCAATACATGAATAACAGAAGCACTGAGTACTAGTACAACTAGAACTACCAATACATAAATAACAGAAGCACTGAGTACTAATACAACTAGAACTACCAATACATGAATAACAGAAGCACTGAGTACTAGTACAACTAGAACTACCAATACATAAATAACAGAAGCACTGAGTACTAGTACAACTAGAACTACCAATACATGAATAACAGAAGCACTGAGTACTAGTACAACTAGAACTACCAATACATGAATAACAGAAGCACTGAGTACTAATACAACTAGAACTACCAATACATGAATAACAGAAGCACTGGGTACTAATACAACTAGAACTACCAATACATGAATAACAGAAGCACTGGGTACTAATACAACTAGAACTACCAATACATAAATAACAGAAGCACTGAGTACTAATACAACTAGAACTACCAATACATGAATAACAGAAGCACTGAGTACTAGTACAACTAGAACTACCAATACATGAATAACAGAAGCACTGGGTACTAATACAACTAGAACTACCAATACATAAATAACAGAAGCACTGAGTACTAATACAACTAGAACTACCAATACATGAATAACAGAAGCACTGAGTACTAATACAACTAGAACTACCAATACATAAATAACAGAAGCACTGAGTACTAATACAACTAGAACTACCAATACATGAATAACAGAAGCACTGGGTACTAATACAACTAGAACTACCAATACATGAATAACAGAAGCACTGGGTACTAATACAACTAGAACTACCAATACATGAATAACAGAAGCACTGGGTACTAATACAACTAGAACTACCAATACATGAATAACAGAAGCACTGAGTACTAATACAACTAGAACTACCAATACATAAATAACAGAAGCACTGAGTACTAATACAACTAGAACTACCAATACATAAATAACAGAAGCACTGAGTACTAGTACAACTAGAACTACCAATACATGAATAACAGAAGCACTGAGTACTAGTACAACTAGAACTACCAATACATGAATAACAGAAGCACTGAGTACTAATACAACTAGAACTACCAATACATGAATAACAGAAGCACTGAGTACTAGTACAACTAGAACTACCAATACATGAATAACAGAAGCACTAAGTACTAATACAACTAGAACTACCAATACATAAATAACAGAAGCACTGGGTACTAATACAACTAGAACTACCAATACATAAATAACAGAAGCACTGGGTACTAGTACAACTAGAACTACCAATACATAAATAACAGAAGCACTGAGTACTAGTACAACTAGAACTACCAATACATAAATAACAGAAGCACTGGGTACTAGTACAACTAGAACTACCAATACATAAATAACAGAAGCACTGGGTACTAGTACAACTAGAACTACCAATACATAAATAACAGAAGCACTGAGTACTAATACAACTAGAACTACCAATACATGAATAACAGAAGCACTGAGTACTAATACAACTAGAACTACCAATACATAAATAACAGAAGCACTGAGTACTAATACAACTAGAACTACCAATACATAAATAACAGAAGCACTGAGTACTAATACAACTAGAACTACCAATACATAAATAACAGAAGCACTGGGTACTAGTACAACTAGAACTACCAATACATGAATAACAGAAGCACTGAGTACTAGTACAACTAGAACTACCAATACATGAATAACAGAAGCACTGGGTACTAATACAACTAGAACTACCAATACATGAATAACAGAAGCACTGAGTACTAATACAACTAGAACTACCAATACATAAATAACAGAAGCACTGAGTACTAGTACAACTAGAACTACCAATACATAAATAACAGAAGCACTGAGTACTAATACAACTAGAACTACCAATACATGAATAACAGAAGCACTGAGTACTAGTACAACTAGAACTACCAATACATGAATAACAGAAGCACTGAGTACTAATACAACTAGAACTACCAATACATGAATAACAGAAGCACTGGGTACTAATACAACTAGAACTACCAATACATAAATAACAGAAGCACTGAGTACTAATACAACTAGAACTACCAATACATAAATAACAGAAGCACTGAGTACTAGTACAACTAGAACTACCAATACATAAATAACAGAAGCACTGAGTACTAATACAACTAGAACTACCAATACATAAATAACAGAAGCACTGGGTACTAATACAACTAGAACTACCAATACATGAATAACAGAAGCACTGGGTACTAATACAACTAGAACTACCAATACATGAATAACAGAAGCACTGAGTACTAATACAACTAGAACTACCAATACATAAATAACAGAAGCACTGAGTACTAGTACAACTAGAACTACCAATACATAAATAACAGAAGCACTGAGTACTAATACAACTAGAACTACCAATACATGAATAACAGAAGCACTGAGTACTAGTACAACTAGAACTACCAATACATGAATAACAGAAGCACTGAGTACTAGTACAACTAGAACTACCAATACATAAATAACAGAAGCACTGAGTACTAATACAACTAGAACTACCAATACATGAATAACAGAAGCACTGAGTACTAGTACAACTAGAACTACCAATACATAAATAACAGAAGCACTGGGTACTAATCAGAGCTGTAGTACTCGAGACCGGTCTCGGTCTCGAGACCGAGACCACTTTTTTAAGGTCTCGGTCTCGTCTCGGTCTCGGTTACATTTGGACTCGGTCTCGACTCGGTCTCGGACAGTAAGGACTCGTAAATTCTTCCGAGACCAGCCGAGACCAGCGTAGAAATTATCGCCCACAATTTTTTCTAGAAAAATATTTAAGTATGACATGTAGAGGCTGTATTTCCATTGGCTGTATTTCGTCCAGAGTCAGACTGTTTTTTTCTCATGTGGCTTATCCCGCCAATGGCTATCTACTTTTGAAGAAAAGCCCACCCCCAGCGTCGCTAGAGGGTGCACCCATTCACGTAAATACTTCAATCTTAAACATATGCTCGATCATGTCTGCACAATCTGCCAATATATTCGTTTTGCCTATATTCAGTACATTGAGCACAAATAAATAATTTGTCCGAAAACACACAGCGGTTAGTAATTAAAATACATACATAATGTTGAAAAGCTACAGCCGACGTCCTTCCATGACTTTTCCTAAATACGTGCATTTTACCTTGTCCCGTTTTCAGAATTGCAAAATCACAAACCGAACAATATATAAAACTACTATTTACATGTTTTTTGATACCTAAACTGCCTTCCTGTCGCCAAAATCCCACGCCGCTGGGCGTTGGTACCCTAATTACGGTACCCAGACACCGATCACACTTCACTGAGCCTATATGGTTGAATGGGCGATACACAGACAAATACTACGAGAACACATATAGACAATAGTCTGATTGGCTTGGTTGAACTACAAAAAAAGAGGTACGTTTATAAAGAAATATGTTTCACTAAATAAACTGAACGAATTCCGCCAAATACATACAGCCCCATTCATGTGTCATGCGCCTATTGCACTCAATAATTAATAACGAATGAACCACAGTGTATTCATATAGCATACAGAGACTTCAACAAAATATTGTTTTGTATCGAAATTAAACGAATATAAACAATAATTATTAATAGGCTAACTACAAATGGGCGATAAATGAAATTACTCATGCACACAGAAGGACGTGGGACATACATAAGTCCGGGGGGCATACGGCAGAAAGAGCATAAAACTGGAACGGTTATGGTCCGATCTATATGAAACTGAACCCGTTTTGGTCCGATCTTTATTAAACTGGAAGGGTTTTGGTCTGATCTATATGAACACTGTGCGCAGTTCAACCGGGTTAGTTTGCTGCTGTCTCATGTGCACTCGTAACAATAATGAACACTGTGCGCAGTGCAACCGGTTCGTTTGCGTGTCCTGCTCAAGCAGACAAACAACTGAAGCTGCGTGCCTGTGGACGGATAAATAATTATAAATAGATTTGTTTATCGGCCAATCATGCGCAAATCATTTGATTGCAAGTCGCTTGTGATCTAAAATGTGTTAGCATTTACTACATCAACATAGGACATACAGTTTGATGGATTTTCATTTATTCGATTTTTAGAAATTTTAATATCATAGCCTGTGCATTTTAAAATCATGGTTTTATTTTCGTATTTTATGTTTACATAAGACAATAAATAGGCCTAGATACTCTTTTAATAAAATTCATTTAATTCAGGATGACAACACAGTAATGATCTGATGCTGTTGGTCAAGTGTTTTTTTTACATTGGTCATTGGACCAAAAACATGTCATATTATTTAGTGTTGATATGACTGGTCTCGGTCTCGGCCCCCTTTGGTATCGGTCTCGTCTCGGTCTCGGCCACCTTCGGTCTCGGTCTCGTCTCGGTCTCGCTTTAGGTGGTCTCGAGCACAGCTCTGGTACTAATACAACTAGAACTACCAACTGCTGCTGCTAGCTTAACCTCCTAGTCAAAGTCAGTAAAATATCATACACTGTGGTTGTTCAAATGGTTTTACAAATACTGTGTGGTCTCTTTCATGTAAAACAGCAGATTTTATTCAAAACCTGATTTCAGAAAATTATTTCACACAGCTTCTCTAACTTGCTTGATCATATTTACTAGTACTACTACTAGTAGCACAAGTGGAGATCTTGTTGGAGTTTTCTATGTGGGTAGCAACTAGCACTAGTCTACTTAGTCAGCAACCATGCTAACATGAATATAGGGGGGACACTGAAGATTGTATGACGTTAATGAAAAAGTGTCCTTGGTTATTTTTAATCAACTTACCTCTTTCTGGATTTCGACGACCATCCACCGAAATGCTGTCTGGTCTGGTACCGGGGTCCTCCGTGTTCCATAGAGCTAGAACCGCTAGCGCTGGAGCCAGGTCTGACTGGATGTGCAGTTCCACCCCTGAATAATCTATGCATCTCTGAATCAGAGCTCTGTTGGACTTGATTTAATTGTCCAGACATCGTTGACAATAGCTCACCATTTCCTAAAATGTTATTTAGAAGACCGACGGCTTCTGTTAGTCTCTCTCTGTCCATTTCAGCGCCACTATTGCCAAACTATTATGACTGGTGCAGGATTGTGACCGTCAAAATACCGCGTCTTCTTAGTCAACCAATCAGGAGCTGAGTAATCAAACTCCCTTCCGTTTCAATCAAACTCCCTTCCGTTTCAATCAAACTCCCTTCCGTTTCAATCAAACTCTCTCACACACTACTATACTCTCCCACATACACTACTATACTCTCTCACATACACTACTATACTCCCTCACACACACTACTATACTCCCTCACACACCCTACTATACTCCCTCACACATACTACTATACTCCCTCACACACACTACTATACTCCCTCACACATACTACTATACTCCCTCACACACAGACTACTATACTCCCTCACACACACTACTATACTCCCTCACACACACTACTATACTCCATCACACACACTACTATACTCCCTCACACACACACACACACTACTATACTCCCTCACACACACACTACTATACTCCCTCACACATACTACTATACTATCTCACACACACTACTATACCTTCTCAAATATACATGTAAAAGGAGTATATTAGTGAGTCTGTATGAGTATAGTGGTGTATATGCAAGAGTATGATAGTGTGTGTAAGAACAAGTATGAATTATTGCCTATATGGCCCCTCATAAAAAAGAGGCTGCTGCTGCAGAGGAGCGAAGCTTGCATGGCGGTCATGAGGAAGAGCCCGTACAGAGTCGAGCTGGGGCGGACTGGTGGTGCCAGTGCTCTCGCTGTGCGCCTATGGACACAGATAGAGTCCCGCTGCTGTTGCGAATTTCAGCGATGCCATTTTCTTCTTGAAGAAATAACTGAATCTGCATTAGAAACGGGACTGCCAGCATGCGTAATAGAGCACCCCAGCTTTGATCCACACAAGTTTTTGAAACTTATTTCAGGATTCCGAAAGTCAATTGGAAACGCCAGCCAAAGCCCGCAGGGACAAACGGGCGCTTCATTATAAGTGAGTATTTATTTGTTTTTCACGTCAGTTAGCTGAGCTATCGGTTATATTTACATATATGCTATCTACCCTATTGTAGGTGCAAATAGCTTGCGTTGCTAACGTTGTGCTTATTGTTTTCAGACAATATCGCCTAACAGCCTACCGTCATTTCGTGGAATGGGTCCTGCAAGGAGAGACACTGGGGAAAGGCTATATCGTCTCGTTTTGCCTGCCTGTGTTGTTCAGGACATCAGACAGAGATTGCCAGCTAGTGACGGACAATACTGTGGCTATCAAGAAACTGCTGAAGCTCTGGAAGAGCTATGAGTGTGAAATTGTTTATATTATGTTTAAAAACAATAAAAGTTCAAAGTTTATAATGTATTACTTTGATTTACAAAAGAGTACAGGGAAATATGAAGAAATGTATATACTTTTATTAATTACAAATATTCTCGGAACTTGGGGTGGTTGATAGCCCGCAGCCACTGTTTGCACCGCTCTAAATGTTCAACGGGAAAACGATGGAAACTAACTACATGTCCTTTCCTTGTGTTGGATGTACATCTTGGTACAACGCAAGGCTAGTATTTAAATTACTTTATCCAGAAACTATCGATGAAAGGATTAACCAGAAGATGAGAGGATTAACCAGAAGATGAGAGGATTAACCAGAAGATGAGATGAGAGGATTAACCAGAAAATGAGAGGATTAACCAGAAGATGAGAGGATTAACCAGAAGATGAGATGATTAGCACCACCTTGGAGAAATTATGCAACCACCACAGAAACAGACTCTACCCACAGACTGGAGGAGCCACAAGTGATGAAGACAAAGGACTTTTCCCAGTCACACACCCATGCCTACACACACACACACACACAGACACACACGCAGACACACACACACACCCAGACACTTAACCATGCCTCCAGAGGGATCTCAAAAGGTATTTGTATTAGCTATCCAACAGGTCCAACTGCCCTACCAATGAGCTGCCCTACCAATGAGCTGCCCTACCAATGAGCTTACCTACCAATGAGCTGCCCTACCAATAACAGGCCCTACCAATGAGCTGCCAAGCAGTGGGCTGATCCTTCACAGTCAGTGGGCTGATCCTTCAAAGGCAGTGGGCTGATACTTCACAGTCAGTGGGCTGATCCTTCACAGTCAGTGGGCTGATCCTTCACAATCAGTGGGCTGATCCTTCACAGCTGCCCTACCAATGAGCTGCCCTACCAATGAGCTGCCCTACCAATGAGCTTTCCTACCAATGAGCTGCCCTACCAATGAGCTTACTTACCAATGAGCTGCCCTACCAAAGAGATGCCCTACCAATGAGCTGCCCTACCAATGAACTGCCCTACCAATGAGCTGCCCTACCAACGAGCTGCCCTACCAATGAACTTACCTACCAATGAGCTGCCCTACCAATGAACTGCACAACCAATGAGCTGCCCTCCCAATAACAGGCCCTACCAATGAGCTGCCAAGCAGTGGGCTGATCCTTCACAGTCAGTGGGCTGATCTTTCAAAGGCAGTGGGCTGATACTTCACAGTCAGTGGGCTGATCCTTCACAGTCAGTGGGCTGATCCTTCACAATCAGTGGGCTGATCCTTCACAGCTGCCCTACCAATGAGCTGCCCTACCAATGAGCTGCCCTACCAATGAGCTGCCCTACCAATGAACTGCCCTACCAATGAGCTGCCCTCCCAATAACAGGCCCTACCAATGAGCTGCCAAGCAGTGGGCTGATCCTTCACAGTCAGTGGGCTGATCTTTCAAAGGCAGTGGGCTGATACTTCACACTCAGTGGGCTGATCCTTCACAGTCAGTAGGCTGATCCTTCACAGTCATTGGGCTGATCCTTCACAATCAGTGGGCTGATCCTTCACAGCTGCCCTACCAATGAGCTGCCCTACCAATGAGCTGCCCTACCAATGAGCTGCCCTACCAATGAGCTTTCCTACCAATGAGCTGCCCTACCAATGAGCTTACTTACCAATGAGCTGCCCTACCAAAGAGATGCCCTACCAATGAGCTGCCCTACCAATGAACTGCCCTACCAATGAGCTGCCCTACCAACGAGCTGCCCTACCAATGAACTTACCTACCAATGAGCTGCCCTACCAATGAACTGCACAACCAATGAGCTGCCCTCCCAATAACAGGCCCTACCAATGAGCTGCCAAGCAGTGGGCTGATCCTTCACAGTCAGTGGGCTGATCCTTCAAAGGCAGTGGGCTGATACTTCACAGTCAGTGGGCTGATACTTCACAGTCAGTGGGCTGATCCTTCACAGTCAGTGGGCTGATCCTTTCACAATCAGTGGGCTGATCCTTCACAGTCAGTGGGCTGATCCTTCACAGTCAGTGGGCTGATCCTTCACAGTCAGTGGGCTAATCCTTCACAGTCAGTGGGCTGATCCTTCACAGTCAGTGGGCTGATCCTTCACAGTCAGTGGGCTGATCCTTCACAGTCAGTGGGCTGATCCTTCACAGTCAGTGGGCTGATCCTTCACAGTCAGTGGGCTGATCCTTCACAGGCAGTGGGCACAGTTGAAAGACTAAACACTTCAATTGAGAGCAGCTGTAATGAGGTGTGACTGGTTGTTTCAGTTTAATCTGATTGATCCAGCTGGAGTTAAACTATAAATGACAAGTAACCAAAAAATATGTTTAATTATTATTGTCAATGTATTATGAATGTTAGTTATTTTCACCCTAGAAACTACCATCTACCAATCATGCACCTAGTTTTTTTAATGCTCATGCTTAGCAGAAGAATCAACCCTGAGTACAAAATACTGTATTTGGAACGTACTCTCACAACGTACTCACGCAGAAAACAAACAGATGCAAACACTTATATTCAAACACTTTCTTTGTACATTTGACATGTGTTGGTAAATAGGACTTTCCTGTATATATCACTGTTTAGCACTTCTCTGTTTCTGATCTCTCCAACATCTCTTCTCTTCACCAACAGGTTGACACATCCCTGTGTGTGTGTGTGTGTGTTAAAAGAAACCGATCAGATTTCATAAAACTGGAATATATTAATAATTCCTCCCCTGCTGACAGGAAGACACACACACACACACATATATCTAGGACTGACAGCTGCAAGTCAACTGTGTGTGTGTGTGTGTGTGTGTGAGTGTGTGTGTAGTATAATTATATATTTTGACTGACAGTGCCTTTCATCATTCCTTCTAGAAGCTCTGAACCTCTCAGGACCTTACACACACATATTCTTACACACACACACACACAAACACACACACACAATTAGAGACGCAGACTCTTACTGACACAAACTCCTACACACACACAGTCTTACTGATTCACACACACTCTTAAATACACACACAGAGAGGAAATTACATTTCACATCCACATCCTTGTTTTCAGAGGGAATTACATTTCACATCTACAAACTTCTCACACACTTTCTAGGAAGAAGTTTAGGTGTCTGTCTGTCTGTCTGCGTGTGTGCGTGCGTGCTCTTACCATTTTGGCTCTGAGTTGTTGGATAGGAGCCATTCTCATCACAGATCACTGGAATCACTTCCAGACTCAGTGACGTCAAGTTCAGAACCAGAACCAAAACACAGACGCAAACACACACACCACACACACACACACAAACACACACACATGCACACATATACACATATATACACGCATACCAAATACAAGCATACACACATTCACAGACACACACATACTATGGAGGAAAAAAAAATAATTATAGAATTAAAAATGTATTAATCTGTCGTTTTCTCCTATTTATTTATTTCCACAATCATTTATTTCTGTAATTATTTATTTCTGTAAGTATTTATTTCCGTTGACATTTATTTACGTTTATATTTATTTCCGTTTATATTTATTTCCGTTGACATTTATTTCCGTTTATATTTATTTCCGTATATATTTATTTCCGTATTTCCTCAACCTTAGGCAAATGCGTAGGGTGTCAACCATAGTACGTCACAGTGGTATCAGTAATCTTATTGGTTAATCGGTGTAGGAGTTCCAAGATCGACTTTATAAATCTAGACTGCTATAACTACGGAAGTAATGCACAGGCTATGGCGTTTACATTTCTTAAAATCGAATAAATGAAAATCCATCAAACTGTATGTCCTATTTTGATGTAGTGCTAAAACATTTTAGATCACAAGCAACGTGCACAATCAAATGATTTGCGCATGATTGGCCGATAAGCGAATCTATATATATGTATCTCTCGGTCCACAGTCGGCTCACAGCTTCAGTTGTTTGTGTCCTGAGCAGGACACGCAAACTAAACCGGTTACATTGCGCACAGTGTTCATTTCGGACCAAAACGGGTCCATAGATCGGACCAAAACCAGTCCTGTTTCATATAGATCAGACCAAAACGGGTCCGGTTTCATATAGAACGGACCAAAACCAGCCCAGTTTCGTATATAGATTGACCAAAACCCCGTATTTAGGAAAAGTCATGGAAGGACGAGGCTGTAGCTTTTTTCGGGCGCGGGCTGTTGGCGCTCCTAGTTTAACCGCAGTTGGTATCAACTTTCGAAGTGCATTGCCCCCCCTGCTGTCCTGAACGTTTACATCTGTTTCTCCCTCTCTGCTCCTGATTGCTTTGGTTGAACGATTAAGTCCCGCCCCCTCATTTGCCTACGGTTGTGGAAATACAGAAATAAATATAAACGGAAATAAATATGAACGGAAATAAATGTAAACGGAAATAAATATAAACGGAAATAAATACTTACAGAAATAAATAATTACAGAAATAAATATAAACGGAAATAAATATAAACGGAAATAAATATGAACAGAAATAAATTTAAACAGAAATGAATATAAACGGAAATAAATACTTACAGAAATTAGTAATTACAGAAATAAATGATTGTGGAAATAAATAAATAGGAGAAAACAACAGATTAAAAAAATTATAATTCTATAATTGTTTTTTTTACGTATATTTTGATGTAAAATACTTGTACTGATGCATTCATTTATTTATTCATTTATTTTTAATTATGGCAGACTTGGTCCTCCATAACATACATGCACACACACATAAACATATACACACTCTGACAAACAGAGACACACACACACACATTAACATATACATGCATACACACATAAACATATACACACACAGACAAACAGAGACACACACACACACATAAACATATACACACACAGACATACACACACACACACACACACACACACACACACACACATAAACATATACATGCATACACACATAAACATATACACACACAGACACACATACAAACATAAACATATACACACACACGCATACACACATAAACATATATACACACAGACAGACATGCACACATAAAGATATACACACACACACATGCATACACACATAAACATATACACACACAGACACACATACACACATAAACATATACACACACACACACACGCATACATACACACATAAACATTTACACACACACACACGCATACACACATAAACATATACACACACACACACACACACACATGCATACACACATAAACATATACACACACATACACACATAAACATATACACACACACACGCATACACACATAAACATTTACACACACACACGCATACACACATAAACATATACACACACACACACATAAACACACACACACACACATGCATACACACATAAACATATACACACACAGACACACATACACACATAAACATATACACACACACACACATAAACACACACACACACACATGCATACACACATAAACATATACACACACAGACACACATACACACATACATATCTGATTAATCCTAGAGTTACAGTGGGACTGTCTGGATTAAGCCAGGCAGAGCAAGTTATCATTGTAGGAGCCATTTATGACATTTATGTAGAATTTAATTTAATGACCCCTGCCGGTGAATCATGACCTTGGAACAGGAGTTAAAATCGCACACCTGTGCCAGTTAAAGGTTAGAGGTAGACCAAGGAGGGCCCACGTTTTGGAATTAAATGTTTGAAATGCATGGACATCAGCAGGCATAAGGTTTTCAATGTTTTCCTTTTTTTCGTTTATTTACTTGTCGGTTTATTTATCAGTTTAGTGATAGTTTATTGTATTGGAAGTATTGGATGGATTACGTCGTTCGTCATCCATATTTTGTTTTGTTTACAAGCTCAAATTTACTTAGAGAGAATCAACTGCTATACTGAAATAAAACAAACAATCTATTGAAACCCCTGAGGCGTCCGAAGTGACTTATTGGAAGCCACTACAATCATGTTTGGTTGGCATTTTAATTACACAAATTTAAACAAAACAATGTAGCAACGAACGGAAAAACGATAAATGAAATGAAACTGCGCGATTGTGACTTATACGAAAACACATACAACACATCTTCTACAAAAACATAGACACTCACCTATAGTGACACGTAACATTATATTAATAACCAGCACCAGTGAACCTAACCAGGGACCTTAAATAGCCCACTGATTAACTAACCTATGTAACATTATATTAATAACACGCATCTGTGAACCTAACCAGGGACCTTAAATAGCCCACTGATTAACTAACCTATGTAACATTATATTAATAACAAGCACCAGTGAACCTAACCAGGGACCTTAAATAGCCCACTGATTAACTAACCTATGTAACATTATATTAATAACAAGCACCAGTGAACCTAACCAGGGACCTAAAATAGCCCACTGATTAACTAACCTATGTAACATTATATTAATATCCAGCACCTGTGAACCTAACCAGGGACCTTAAATAGTCCACTGATTAACTAACCTATGTAACATTATATTAATAACAAGCACCAGTGAACCTAACCAGGGACCTTAAATAGCCCACTGATTAACTAACCTATGTAACATTATATTAATAACAAGCACCAGTGAACCTAACCAGGGACCTTAAATAGCCCACTGATTAACTAACATATGTAACATTATATTAATAACACGCATCTGTGAACCTAACCAGGGACCTTAAATAGCCCACTGATTAACTAACCTATGTAACATTATATTAATAACAAGAACCTGTGAACCTAACCAGGGACCTTAAATAGCCCACTGATTAACTAACCTATGTAACATTATATTAATAACAAGCACCTGTGAAACTAACCAGGGACCTTAAATACCCACTGATTAACTAACATATGTAACATTATATTAATAACAAGCACCAGGAACCTAACCAGTGACCTGGCTTTCCTGGATACACCAGTGACCTGGCTTTACTGGACACACCAGTGACTTGGCTTTACTGGACACACCAGTGACTTGGCTTTCCTGGATACACCAGTGACTTGGCTTTACTGGACACACCAGTGACTTGGCTTTACTGGACACACCAGTGATTTAGCTTTACTGGACACACCAGTGACCTGGCTTTACTGGACACAACAGTGACTTGGCTTTACTGGACACACCAGTGATTTAGCTTTACTGGACACACCAGTGACCTGGCTTTACTGGACACACCAGTGACTTGGCTTTACTGGACACACCAGTGATTTAGCTTTACTGGACACAGCAGTGACCTGGCTTTACTGGACACAACAGTGACATGGCTTTATGGACACACCAGTGACTTGGGTGATGGTTGAGTTCGGGTTAACACAGTCCCCACAGAGAGATAGTATTACTTATAGTGTGTATGTGTGTGTGTAACGGTGAAGCTAGCTTTGGCAGCAGAATGCTTGGAAATAGTTTCCGCAGTTGGTGGTGCCCATGATCTCACACAAACACTCACACATATATGTTTTACACACACATATACAGTCCCCTCCAAAAGTATTGGAATGGTAAGGCAAATTCCTTTGTTTTTGTTGTTCACTGAAGACATTTGGGTTTAAGATCAAAAGATGAGTATTGAGACAAAAGTTCAGAATTTCAGCTTTTATTTCCTGGTATTTACATCTAGATGTGTTAAACAACTCACGACATACCACCCTTTGTTTGAACCCACCCATTTTTCACGTGAGCAAAAGTATTGGAACAAATAATCTTAAAGTAAATAACATTTAATATTTGGTGGCATAACCCTTGCTTGCAATAACTGTCCCAAGCCTGCGACCCATCGACATCACCAAACTGTTGCATTCTTCATTTGTGATGCTATTCCAGGCTTTTACCGCAGCTTCTTTTAGTTCTTGTTTGTTTCGGGGGTTTCATCCTTCAGTCTCCTCTTAAGGCGGTGAAATGCATGCTCTATTGGGTTAAGGTCAGGTGATTGACTTGGCCAGTCTAAAACCTTCCACTTTTTCCCCCTGATGAAGTTCTTTGTTTTGTTGGCAGTGTGCTTTGAGTCATTGTCCTGCTGCATGATAAACTTCCTCCCGATTAGTTTCAATGCATTTCTCCGTAAATTGGCTGACAACATTTTTCTGTACACTTCTGAATTCATTTTGCTGCTACCATCATCAGTTACATCATCAATAAATATCAATGAGCCTGTTCCAGAAGCAGCCATGCACGCCCAAGCCATGACATTACCTCCACCATGCTTCACAGATGAGCTTGTATACTTCGGCCTTTCCATCACTTTGGTAGAGATTAATCTTGGTCTCATCAGTCCATAAGATTGTGTTCCAGAACTTTTGCGGCTCATCTCTGTACTTCTTTGCAAATTCCAATCTGGCCTTCCGATTCTTACTGCTGATGAGTGGTTTGCATCTTGTGGTGTGGCCTCTATATTTCTGCTCTCTGAGTCTTCTTTGAACAATGGATTGTGATACCTTCACCCCTGCACTGTGGAGGTCGTTGGTGATGTCACTTACCGATGTTTTGGGGGTTTTCTTCACAGCTCTCACGATACTTCTGTCATCAACTACTGTTGTTTTCCTTGGCCGACCTGTTCGACATCTGTTACTCAGTACACCAGTAGTTTCTTTCTTTTTCAGGACATTCCAAATTGTTGTGCTTGCTATGCCCAATGTTTGTCCAATGACTCTGATCGACTTTCCTTCTTTTCTCAGCTTGACAATGGCTTGCTTTTCTCCCACAGACAGCTCTCTGGTCTTCATGTTGGTTTATCCTCTTTAACAGGAAATGCAGTCTTGATAGGTTTGAATCAAGGATGAAAACTTAGACTAGTCATGCAGAGCTATTTATTGTTTGGACAATCAACCTAAAAGGCAACACCTGGGCAACCAGAAACACCTGTCAGTCACATGTTCCAATACTTTTGCTCACGTGAAAAATGGGTGGGTTCAAACAAAGGGTGGTATGTCGTGAGTTTTATAACACATCTAGATGTAAATACCAGGAAATAAAAGCTGAAATTCTGAACTTTTGTCTCATACTCATCTTTTGATCTTAAACCCAAATGTCTTCAGTGAACAACAAAAACAAAGGAATTTGCCTTACCGTTCCAATACTTTTGGAGGGGACTGTATGTTTAGGGTAGGTCAAGTGACAGTCTTGTGCTAGCAGTTCCAGATAAACATGGAGGTTAAGATGCTTTTAGAGTTTAAGATCCCTTATTAACTCTGACAAAGTTCTAGAGTTCTCAACAACCTTATTAACTTGTACAGAGTTCTAGAGTTCTCAACAACCTTATTAACTCTTCAACAACCGTATTAATTCGTACAGAGTTCGAGAGTTCTCAACAACCTTATTTACTCATACAGAGTTCTAGAGTTCTCAACAACCTTATTTACTCATACAGAGTTCTAGAGTTCTCAACAACCTTATTTACTCATACAGAGTTCTAGAGTTCTCAACAACCTTATTTACTCATACAGAGTTCTAGAGTTCTCAACAACCTTATTTACTCATACAGAGTTCTAGAGTTCTCAACAACCTTATTTACTCATACAGAGTTCTAGAGTTCTCAACAACCTTATTAACTCTGACAGAGTTCTAGAGTTCTCAACAGCTTTATTGAACTTGACAGAGGCTCATTATTTCTAGCTTCAGACCTGAACCTCTAATAAATCATCTCTGCGCTCGATAGAACCTCACCACAATGCATTTAACCATCATGAGCCCAGACCACAGCTCCACTGGCACACACAGCCTATGCAGAGAGAGAAAGAGAGAAAGAAAAAGAGAGGGTATAACCTCATGATGGAAGCTGGGTGGAGGCTATAAGATTAGGTAGTGACAGAAATAGCTTGATGCCTTTCACTTCTGCTTCCCTTTCTCCGTCTCCACTCCTGGTTTTAACCGGTCCAATAATGCCACTGACAGGGAGTGTGGTGAGTCTGAATCAGTTCTAACCTAGGGACCAAGTCTGAATCAGTTCTAACCTAGGGACCAAGTCTGAATCAGTTCTAACCTAGGGACCAAGTCTGAATCAGTTCTAACCTAGTGACCGAGTCTGAATCAGTTCTAACCTAGGGACCGAGTCTGAATCAGTTCTAACCTAGGGACCAAGTCTGAATCAGTTCTAACCTAGGGACCAAGTCTGAATCAGTTCTAACCTAGGGACCAAGTCTGAATCAGTTCTAACCTAGAGACCAAGTCTGAATCAGTTCTAACCTAGGGACCAAGTCTGAATCAGTTCTAACCTAGAGACCAAGTCTGAATCAGTTCTAACCTAGGGACCAAGTCTGAATCAGTTCTAACCTAGGGACCAAGTCTGAATCAGTTCTAATCAGTTCTAGTTACTAATGTTAATTAGGAGTTATATCCCCTCTCCTCCCCTCTCCTCCCTTCTCTACTCCTCTCCTTCTGTTACTCCTCCCCTCTCCTCCCTTCTCTACTCCTCTCCTTCTGTTACTCCTCCCCTCTCCTCCCCTCTCTACTCCTCTCCTTCTGTTACTCCTCCCCTCTCCTCCCCTCTCTACTCCTCTCCTTCTGTTACTCCTCCCCTCTCCTCCACCCTCTACTCCTCTCCTTCTGTTACTCCTCCCCTCTCCTCCCTTCTCTACTCCTCTCCTTCTGTTACTCCTCCCCTCTCCTCCACCCTCTACTCCTCTCCTTCTGTTACCCCTCCCCTCTCCTCCCTCTCTACTGTTCCCTTTATCTCCTCCCCTCCTAAGAGTTAAAGATAGAGGTATATATATTTTTTACAGCAACCACATTCTGCTATTTACCCCCTCATGTATCTGATCGGACCCCATCAGGAAAGTGTTGACGAACCATTGTCCTGTCATGTGGTTCTCACACAAACGCACATACACACACACGCACACATACACAAACATGCACACACACACACACACACATGGATATACACACACGCACATGCACACACACACACACACACACACACACACTTTGGGATATCCCTAGATTATTTTAGAACCACACATGCACACACACACAGAAACACACACACACACAGGCACACATTCACACATAATGGTTTCATCTCAATATAACATTTCAACCATCTTCTTGGCTATTTGTACTGTACCAGAGACATAAAATGGGAATGGTTTTAACAAAACATTAATAATTTTTAATAATATATACATCCAAGAAAACACTCTGGGAGTGGTTATTTTTCCCCAACGTATCCTGAATTCCAAAGCTCTGTCTCTATGTCTGTGTGAATTACTGTATGTCTGCCTTCATGTCTGGTTGTCTGTCTGCCTTCATGTCGGGCTGTCTGTCTGCCTGTTTGCCTTTATGGCTGGCTGTATGGCTCTCTGTCTGCCTTCATGTCGGGCTGTCTGTCTGCCTGTTTGCCTTTATGGCTGGCTGTATGGCTCTCTGTCTGCCTTCATGTCGGGCTGTCTGTCTGCCTGTTTGCCTTTATGGCTGGCTGTATGGCTCTCTGTCTGCCTTCATGACGGGCTGTCTTCCCATACAACAAAGAGAGAAATACATGAGAGAGAGAAAGACAAGAGAGAAATCGATGCAGTTCCTTTTACAAGAGGGTTAGGGTTAACTCCTCAAAAGCCAATCAAAGCCCAAATGAAGATGGCCATAGCCACCAACTGGCAGGTTCCTGGGTTAGGGTTAACTAACCTCTGGAATACTGGCTGGTTCCTGGGTTAGGGTTAACTAACCTCTGGAATACTGGCCGGTTCCTGGGTTAGGGTTAACTAACCTCTGGAATACTGGCTGGTTCCTGGGTTAGGGTTAACTAACCTCTGGAATACTGGCTGGTTCCTGGGTTAGGGTTAACTAACCTCTGGAATACTGGCCGGTTCCTGGGTTAGGGTTAACTAACCTCTGGAATACTGGCCGGTTCCTGGGTTAGGGTTAACTAACCTCTGGAATACTAGCCGGTTCCTGGGTTAGGGTTAACTAACCTCTGGAATACTGGCCGGTTCCTGGGTTAGGGTTAACTAACCTCTGGAATACTGGCCGGTTCCTGGGTTAGGGTTAACTAACCTCTGGAATACTGGCTGGTTCCTGGGTTAGGGTTAACTAACCTCTGGAATACTGGCCGGTTCCTGGGTTAGGGTTAACTAACCTCTGGAATACTAGCCGGTTCCTGGGTTAGGGTTAACTAACCTCTGGAATACTAGCCGGTTCCTGGGTTAGGGTTAACTAACCTCTGGAATACTGGCCGGTTCCTGGGTTAGGGTTAACTAACCTCTGGAATACTAACCGGTTCCTGGGTTAGGGTTAACTAACCTCTGGAATACTAGCCGGTTCCTGGGTTAGGGTTAACTAACCTCTGGAATACTGGCCGGTTCCTGAGTTAGGGTTAACTAACCTCTGGAATACTGGCCGGTTCCTGGGTTAGGGTTAACTAACCTCTGGAATACTAGCCGGTTCCTGGGTTAGGGTTAACTAACCTCTGGAATACTGGCCGGTTCCTGGGTTAGGGTTAACTAACCTCTGGAATACTGGCTGGTTCCTGGGTTAGGGTTAATTAAGGCCAGTCCATATTCAATTTCCAGCCCAATCCAAGTCCAGTTCACCACAGTTCCTCCATCCAGTCATTGAGCGGGATCCTACGTCACGTCTGCGTCAGGTTCCCCAGTCCGGTCTGCGTCAGGTTCCTCAGTCCAGTCTGCGTCAGGTTCCCCAGTCCAGTCTGCGTCAGGTTCCCCAGTCCAGTCCCCAGTCTGAGCCAGTGAAGCTTGACAAAACAGAACTCCTTATCAACTTGTTCTCTGGCTTGTTGGTCCCTATCCAGGGTTTACCCAGTTCAGGGCCACAGTTTCACTGGACTCCCCTCTCTCAGTTTGAAATCCATTGTGCCAGGGACCTAGGGAACTAGGGTGTCTAACCTTTCCATGTGTTTGTTTACATTTCCATTAAGGAGGACCAGTGTCGGCTGGCCACACTGGGTTACCGATCAGCCTGGGAGCGTGTGGAGGTCCCAACTGGGGCCCCCTGGTTGTGTTGCAGGCTGAGCAGCTGGTGTTACCTGACAGTTTATATATATATATATAGTATAAGGACCCCCTGGTTGTGTTACAGGCTGAGCAGCTGATGCTACCTGACAGTTTATTATATATATATATATATATATATTTTATATATATAGTATAAAGGACCCTTGTTTGGGTTACAGGCTGAGCAGCTGATGCTACCTGACAGTTTATATATATATATATATATATATATATAGTATAAGGACCCCCTGGTTGTGTTACAGGCTGAGCAGCTGATGCTACCTACAGTTTATATATATATATATAGTATAAAGGACCCCCTGGTTGTGTTACAGGCTGAGCAGCTGATGCTACCTGACAGTTTTATATATATATATATATATATATATATAGTATAAGGACCCCCTGGTTGTGTTACAGGCTGAGCA
This sequence comes from Dallia pectoralis, assembly GCA_029465975.1. Classification (NCBI taxonomy): domain Eukaryota; kingdom Metazoa; phylum Chordata; class Actinopteri; order Esociformes; family Umbridae; genus Dallia; species Dallia pectoralis. The sequence goes on from CM055729.1 coordinate 30,377,901, forward strand.
GCTGGTGCTACCTACAGTTTATATATATATATTAGGGCCGTCAATTTATTTAAAAAAATTAACTAATTAATCGCACAATCCTGTGATTAATCGCGATTAATCGCATTTTCCCCAAGTTGTTTGAAACAATGAAATAAATCAATTAACACAATGAAGTATATTTTAAATACCTTATACAATACAGGATAGTCATTCTTATCAAATATAGCAACTTTATAAACAAAGTGTTGAAGTGCAAGTTATATATTTAAACCCTGAAGGTTATCAAAAATACTGGATCATCTTGGCAATAGTCCAAATGAAATAAAACATTTTCAAAAACAAAATGACAAAGTGTAAGGTGAAACCATCAATGTCAAAGATAGATTATTTTAGAACGTAAGCCTATAGGCCAAAATAATTGCACTATATGTAAAGTTGCCAGATTAATTTTAAAGAAGTCTATAACAGCCTTTGTAATATGAATGACAAACAGAATGAAGTGAAATTAAGTTTGGTTATGTCGGGTTGGTTAGGGTCTCCATGAGAGTGACGTTCTCTGCTTTCTCCAGCAGGTTATGTCTCAAAACAATTGTTTTAGAGGGTAGATTGTATGATGGGGATCCCAATGCAATTGGAATGATTTATTTCAGTCCCTCGTCTTCTACTGTGTTTATCGGGCGGCAGTTTCTATCTATTTATCTAAAACATCTGTTAACGATTACTTGTTTGGTCAAAAGCCCGATTTGGCGCACTTTACTGCAGTAACGCGGATTGGCGGATTGCAACATCAATAATGATCGGGTGTTTCTGTCCTATATACTCTCTAGTAACGTAAATAATGACCATGTGTTTGCTTTTATATGATAAACTAAAGACGAACTGCTTCTATGGTATTTGAATTCGGTTTAGCAAACCGAAACCGAAACTTAATAAAGTGGTGCGTTAATTGCGTTAAATTATTTTAACGCGTTAAACATTTGAAATTAACGCATCAGATTAACGCGTTAAATATCCCAGCCCTAATATATATATATATATATATATATATATATATATATATATATATATAGTATAAGGACCCCCTAGTTGTGTTAGGCCGGTTACACACTGGAAGAGTCTCGCGAGCGTGTCAGGCGCGTGGCGTGTCCGTTTTGATTTCGGCTCCCATGTTATCAGGTTAGGCGCTATGCCCAGGAGCAGCACGGCGTCAGACACACTTCTGGTGTGTAGGACACAGAAAAATACACGCAGCAGCCAGGCTTCTGAGATGCAACAGAAACGCCACGCTTGCGAGACGCTTCCAGTGTGTAACCGGCCTTACAGGCTGAGCAGCTGGTGCTACCTGACAGTTTATATATATATATATATATAGTATAAGGAACCCCTGGTTGTGTATAATAGGCTAGCTAGCATATATGTAAACATAACCGAAAGCTCAGCTAACTGACGTGAACAACAAATAAATACTCACTTATACTGAAGCGTCCGTTTGTCCCTGCGGGCTTTGGCTGGCGTTTGCAATTGACCTTCGGAATCCTGAAATAAGTTTCAAAAACTTGTGTGGATCAAAGCTGGTGTGCTCTATTATGCATGCTGGCGGTCCCGTTTCTAATGCAGATTCAGTTATTTCTTCAAGAAGAAAATGGCATCGCTGAAATTCGCAACAGCAGCGGGACTCTATCTGTGTCCATAGGCGCACAGCGAGAGCACTGGCACCACCAGTCCGCCCCAGCTCGACTCTGTACGGCTCTTCCTCATGACCGCCAGGCAAGCTTTGCTCCTCTGCAGCAGCAGCCTCTTGTTCCTCCGTCAACCGCAACTGTTTTTCGCTGTATTGCGGCTCGTACAGGCAGCCACGAACATCGGATTCGCGCAACAGATCTTCAAAATCCCTATCTTCCATTCCGTCTTCAAAATTACATTCTGCCATTGTGTTTAGTCTAAAACTCGCATTTCTCCACAACAAGCAAGATTGGGTTAGCTTAGCTACAAGATGGCTGACACTGTTTTGAGAATCTGTGACGAGGCCCCACCCCATATGGGCGGGTTGAAAAAAATGCGACGAATCGAGGGCGTACCCTCGCAGACCCCTCTGCGTCGACGCGAACCCCTCTCCGACCCCTCCGCCGTAGCTCGATGAGCACCTCCAAAAAATTGTAACTACGCGTCGAGGCGACGCATACCATAAGGGCTGTGATTGGTCAGATTATACATCATTTCCGGAGTATGGAGTAAATATTTTTAAATAGTTCTTAGATAATGTTTTAAATTACAGTTAACGTATATTGTGTTTCTTGTGCCTATTACTCGTATATTTTTTATTGTACTTAAACCTTTGCCCTTTGTTCTTGGCGCTTTTTTACTCTTTGCACATTATTAGATCAACGTTAGCTTTGAAAAAAAGTTTATTTATTTACAATACAATGTTCACGGTTACATCATAGATGTAATTAACCAAGTCTGCCACGGGACACTACATTATCCTGCCATTGCACAGTTCCATGTGGAGATTAAATAAAAGCCTTCAAGTGTTCACAAGATGTTGTTTATTTACAATACAATGTTCACGGCTACATCATGGATATACAGTAATTAACTTTAATACTTATAAGTGCAATTCTTTGTCCAAGTCCCTCAGCGGTCTAACAACTGTAACAAATTCGCCAATCCTTCCCCTGTCTTCGTGCACTGGTCGTACAGACCACCTTCGCTGACGTTTTTTTTTTCTTCTGCGATTAAACATTTGCAATAAAATCGTTTATTGTTCAACGTCGATTAGCTCCAGCTGCAACAACGTTCTCTCTCTTTCGCTCACCATTGTCAGAAATGAAAAAGCGGAAAGGGCGCACGGAACCAAAACAAACGAGCAAAAAGATTTGCGAACCCCACACTCCCCTAGCGTTCTGGCGATGAAATGCAACGCAACCCGACGCAGAACCATAAAACGGCCACGTAGGAGTGACGGCGTAGCTACGCCGTGGAGTTGACGCAGAAGCATAATGAGGCCTTTAGCGTGGCGCTTTGAACTTCAACCAATCGTTACTCCTAGCAAAGAGGAGAAAAACCATGGCTCGGCATGGCCAGCATCTGTTACCTCAAGTAAGTTTTCGATTATGTAAAACTTATTTTCATGTCCATGCAGTAGTAATTCAAATAATATTTAAATTTCTACTGCATGGACATGAAAATAAGTTACGATTGGTTGAAGTTCAAAGCGCCACGCTAAAATAGCTATCCGTTCATTGGTCAGAATATGTTTGGGGTTTCTGTTTGGAAACACAGTGAAACGTTTGGGCACAGACTGATTTACAAGAAAGAAAGACTTTTGTCACAGTGCTGGTGGAATATTAGTGACAAAACTCTGCACGTTGGTTTTTTGTACAAAACCTATTACAAGAAAGAAAAACTTTTGTACAAAACTAGTTTAAAAAGAAAAAAATGTCTTACAAGAAATAACAACTTATGTAGAAAACCAGTTTAAAAAAAAGGAATTACAAGAAAAAAACGTATGTCGCTGTTTTACCTTCATAGCTCCTGTTGTTTTGGGCATCCTGTCTTAGAGAGGCCCAGCAGAGTACACACACACACACACACACACACACACATATACATCAAACCTAAACCAAACAATTGGGAGTTGTCAGAATCATTCAGCACAAAAACAGACACAGCTAACCCTGACCCTATAGTGTTTCTAAAGACACACACACACACACACACACACACACACTCCATCCGACAGCCTGCCTGCCCAAACAATACCGCTGGACTTGATTATACTCTTATGGTACACACAGCCAAGTTCACACACACACACACACCCACACAACAGTATGATCTCCTCTGTTAAAACTGTCCTCACCAGTATGACCTCCTCCTCTATACACAACAGGTGGTGCGCTTGTTACTAGGGACAACAGGTGGAATGCTTGTTACTAGGGAAAACAGGTGGTACGCTTGTACTAGGGACAACAGGTGGTACGCTTGTTACTAGGGACAACAGGTTGTATGCTTGTTACTAGGGACAACAGGTGGTACTCTTGTTACTAGGGACAACAGGTGGTACGCTTGTTACTAGGAACAACAGGTGGTACGCTTGTTACTAGGGACAACAGTTGGTACGCTTGTTACTAGGGACAACAGCTGGTACGCTTGTTACTAGGGACAACAGGTGGTACGCTTGTTACTAGGGACAACAGGTGGTACGCATGTTACTAGGGACAACAGGTGGTACGCTTGTTACTAGGGACAACAGGTGGTACGCTTGTTACTAGGGACAACAGGTGGTACGCTTGTTACTAGGGACAACAGTTGGTACGCTTGTTACTAGGGACAACAGGTGGTACGCTTGTTACTAGGGACAACAGCTGGTACGCTTGTTACTAGGGACAACAGGTTGTACGCTTGTTACTAGGGACAACAGTTGGTACGCTTGTTACTAGGGACAACAGCTGGTACGCTTGTTACTAGGGACAACAGGTGGTACGCTTGTTACTAGGGACAACAGGTGGTACGCTTGTTACTAGGGACAACAGGTGGTACGCTTGTTACTAGGGACAACAGTTGGTACGCTTGTTACTAGGGACAACAGGTGGTACGCTTGTTACTAGGGACAACAGGTGGTACGCTTGTTACTAGGGACAACAGGTGGTACGCTTGTTACTAGGGACAACAGGTGGTACGCTTGTTACTAGAAACAACAGGTGGTACGCTTGTTACTAGGGACAACAGGTGGTACGCTTGTTACTAGGGACAACAGGTGGTACGCTTGTTACTAGAAACAACAGGTGGTACGCATGTTACTAGGGACAACAGGTGGTACGCTTGGTACTAGGGACAACAGGTGGTACGCTTGTTACTAGGGACAACAGGTTGTACGCTTGTTACTAGGCTCGTAGATAACATAAGCCCCGTTCAACACTGTTCCACATGCCCCTCAGACCGGACATGATTGGAGAGGCTAATTACAGCTGATCAGCCAGGCATCCGGGTTCATGGAAACCTGAAGCTTGTACTAAATTGGATTGGAGTTACTGGTTTTCGCCAAGCGCGTGTACGTAAAGCCAAGATCGTGTAATAAGAGGAAACATGTGTGCCAAACATCCAGAAACAGACAAACCCTGATTTGTGTTTGATTTAGAACCATAAAACGACCAGCGCAGCTTCCTGTGGACACACACTCACTCCACACTCTATTCATACGGTCGTCAGTCCGTTGACAGCCAGATAATGTGATCAGCAGTTACAACCTGAACAGCGACACAGCACTCAACACACACACACTCAACACACATACACACACACACACACATATATGTACTTAACAATACATATTACATGACAGTTCACCAGTTGTTGGCTAGGAATTTAGAAATACAACCCATGTAGGCTATTGTGTGCTCAATTTCATTTTTTTATCAATAATAGAAGTAATCCGTGACTGGGTTTAGGACGGGTTTTACAGGAGGTGAAAATGTTTCCCACAACAACCAGAATGCCACGAGGCAGCGTGTTCGCAAAGCACTTTGTCCCAGCAATTTATGGAAAGAAAACAATATTCTGAGAACGAATAAACACGGAGTTTGTTTCCTAAACAGGCTCTAGTCCGTGCAGCCTACCGACAGAGATTCATCTGAGTCTCGTTAGTCATACCTAGCTCTCCGGTTCCACCGTCTTACCGGAGTCTCGGGGCCTCCATCACCAACTAAACCAACCTTTCACAGTAAACACGGGCTCATTTGTTTCTCCTTCTGACCAATTATTTTCTGTGATTTAAATACATGTAATAAAGCCCGCTGTGGTGTGTTTGTGTTGAACGGATCTATTTCATGTCGGATGGTAATGTAATAATCTCGAGCTGTCATTACAGACCCGTCCCGCTGTTATGGGAACCAGACCGTCGCAGAACCGACTCCCACACGGTGTTAATATAGAATATGTTTAACCCAGAAGTAGAGAACCCGGTTTAATACAGAATTTGTTTAACACAGAAGTAGAGAAACCGGCTTAATATAGAATATGTTTAACCCAGAAGTAGAGAAACCGGTTTAATACAGAATATGTTTAACCCAGAAGTAGAGAAACCGGCTTAATATAGAATATGATTAAGCCAGAAGTAGAGAGACCGGTTTAATATAGGATATGATGTTCAACCCAGAAGTAGAGAGACCAGTTTAATATAGGATATGTTTAACCCAGAAGTAGAGAGACCGGTTTAATATAGGATATTAACCCAGAAGTAGAGAAACCGGCTTAATATAGAATATGATTAACCCAGAAGTAGAGAGACCGGTTTAATATAGGATATGTTTAACCCAGAAGTAGAGAGACCGGTTTAATATAGGATTTGTTTAACCCAGAAGTAGAGAAACCGGTTTAATACAGAATATGTTTAACCCAGAAGTAGAGAAACCGGCTTAATATAGGATATGATTAAGCCAGAAGTAGAGAGACCGGTTTAATATAGGATATGATGTTCAACCCAGAAGTAGAGAGACCGGTTTAATATAGGATATGTTTAACCCAGAAGTAGAGAGACCGGTTTAATATAGGATATGATGTTCAACCCAGAAGTAGAGAGACCGGTTTAATATAGGATATGTTTAACCCAGAAGTAGAGAGACCGGTTTAATATAGGATATGATTAAGCCAGAAGTAGAGAGACCGGTTTAATATAGGATATGATGTTCAACCCAGAAGTAGAGAGACCGGTTTAATATAGGATTTGTTTAACCCAGAAGTAGAGAAACCGGTTTAATAGCCAGAAGTAGAGAAACCGGCTTAATATAGGATATGATTAAGCCAGACCGGTTTAATATAGGATATGATGTTCAACCCAGAAGTAGAGAGACCGGTTTAACCCAGAAGTAGAGAGACCGGTTTAATATAGGATATGATATTCAACCCAGAAGTAGAGAGACCGGTTTAATATAGGATATGTTTAACCCAGAAGTAAGCAGACCAGTTTAATATAGGATATTAACCAGAAGTAGAGGCTTAATATAGAATATGATTAACCCAGAAGTAGAGAGAGTTTAATATAGGATATGTTTAACCCAGAAGTAACGGTTTAATATAGGATTTGTTTAACCCAGAAGTAGAGAAACCGGTTTAATACAGAATATGTTTAACCCAGAAGTAGAGAAACCGGCTTAATATAGGATATGATTAAGCCAGAAGTAGAGAGACCGGTTTAATATAGGATATGATGTTCAACCCAGAAGTAGAGAGACCGGTTTAATATAGGATATGTTTAACCCAGAAGTAGAGAGACCGGTTTAATATAGGATATGATGTTCAACCCAGAAGTAGAGAGACCGGTTTAATATAGGATATGTTTAACCCAGAAGTAGAGAGACCGGTTTAATATAGGATATGATTAAGCCAGAAGTAGAGAGACCGGTTTAATATAGGATATGATGTTCAACCCAGAAGTAGAGAGACCGGTTTAATATAGGATTTGTTTAACCCAGAAGTAGAGAAACCGGTTTAATACAGAATATGTTTAACCCAGAAGTAGAGAAACCGGCTTAATATAGGATATGATTAAGCCAGAAGTTTAATATAGGATATGATGTTCAACCCAGAAGTAGAGAGACCGGTTTAATATAGGATATGTTTAACCCAGAAGTAGAGAGACCGGTTTAATATAGGATATGATATTCAACCCAGAAGTAGAGAGACCGGTTTAATATAGGATATGTTTAACCCAGAAGTAAGCAGACCAGTTTAATATAGGATATGATGTTCAACCCAGAAGTAGAGAGACCAGTTTAATATAGGATATGTTTAAGTAGAGAGACCAGTTTAATATCGGATATGTTTAAGTAGAGAGACCGGTTTAATATGATGTTCAACCCAGAAGCGCAGAGATCCGTTTAATATACGATATGATGTTCAACCCAGAAGCGGAGAGATCGGTTTAATATAGGATATGTGTAGATATTTTAATTAGACGTTCCAGATGTTTCGAGTTATTTGGGCTCAAATGTGTCCCGTTTCCTGGTCCATGAAATATCATTTTATTAATTATTATTATTATTATTTGTTCGTTTGTAAATTGTGATAGCGCCTACATTTCCGGGGTTACAGATACATGTTATACATCAAAATGTCCGCCTGGTTCTTAGGATTCTCATGATGTAATTGTTTAAACTGTGTGAGTAAAACTCTGGTTAGTAGAGCTAAAAGTATACGACCATGTCTGAATCTTTTGAAATGATAGACAGTGAAGCAGCATTTTCTGGTTGTTGATTGGCTAAATAGTAGGAACATTCTGGAAGGGGTGGGGGGGAGGAGGCAGCGCGCTCTGATATCGATGAGAACAGCTGGTCCTCCTGACAAAGGCATGGCTGCCAGGCAACAGCCACAGACACTGCAATCAACAGCCACAGACATATCCTGCAGCAAAGAAAGAATGAATGAATGAATGAATGGGTAAGTTCTTTCTCTGGGTCTCTGTTTACATGTTAGCATGTTAGCTAGCGTTAGCGCGCTAGCTATCGTTAGCATGTTAGCTAGCGTTAGCGCGCTAGCTAGCGTTAGCTACTACTGTAAGTTTATGCATACATTCAGACAGCCTGCAGCAATGAATGGATGGGTAACTTCTTTCTCTGGGTCTCTGTTTACACGTTAGCATGTTAGCTAGCGTTAGCGCTAGCTATCGTTAGCATGTTAGCTCGCTAGCTAGCGTTAGCTACTACTGTAAGTTTATGCATACATTCAGACAGCCTGCAGCAATGAATGGATGGGTAACTTCTTTCTCTGGGTCTCTGTTTACACGTTAGCATGTTAGCTAGCGTTAGCGCGCTAGCTATCGTTAGCATGTTACCTCGCTAGCTAGCGTTAGCTACTACTGTAAGTTTATGCATACATTCAGACAGCCTGCAGCAATGAATGGATGGGTAACTTCTTTCTCTGGGTCTCTGTTTACACGTTAGCATGTTAGCTAGCGTTAGCGCGCTAGCTATCGTTAGCATGTTAGCTCGCTAGCTAGCGTTAGCTACTACTGTAAGTTTATGCATACATTCAGACAGCCTGTAGCAATGAATGGATGGGTAACTTCTTTCTCTGGGTCTCTGTTTACACGTTAGCATGTTAGCTAGCGTTAGCGCGCTAGCTATCGTTAGCATGTTAGCTCGCTAGCTAGCGTTAGCTACTACTGTAAGTTTATGCATACATTCAGACAGCCTGCAGCAATGAATGGATGGGTAACTTCTTTCTCTGGGTCTCTGTTTACACGTTAGCATGTTAGCTAGCGTTAGCGCGCTAGCTATCGTTAGCATGTTAGCTCGCTAGCTAGCGTTAGCTACTACTGTAAGTTTATGCATACATTCAGACAGCCTGCAGCAATGAATGGATGGGTAACTTCTTTCTCTGGGTCTCTGTTTACACGTTAGCGTGTTAGCTAGCGTTAGCGCGCTAGCTATCGTTAGCATGTTAGCTCGCTAGCTAGCGTTAGCTACTACTGTAAGTTTATGCATACATTCAGACAGCCTGCAGCAATGAATGGATGGGTAACTTCTTTCTCTGGGTCTCTGTTTACACGTTAGCATGTTAGCTAGCGTTAGCGCGCTAGCTATCGTTAGCATGTTAGCTAGCGTTAGCGCGCTAGCTAGCGTTAGCTACTACTGCAAGTTTATGCATACATTCAGACAGCCTGCAGCAATGAATGGATGGGTAACTTCTTTCTCTGGGTCTCTGTTTACACGTTAGCATGTTAGCTAGCGTTAGCCTGCTAGCTAGCGTTAGCTACTACTGTAGTAATGAGTAATGACTGATAGGTTTAACACATTGCATACTATCTTGCATGCAGCAGCAGTGTGTATTCATGAGTATTGACTGATAGGTTTAACCCATTGCATACTATGGTGCATGTTGCAGCAGTGTGTATTCATGAGTAATGACTGATAGGTTTAACACATTGTATACTATGGTGGTTTAACACATTGTATACTATGGTGCATGTAGCAGCAGTGTGTATTCATGAGTAATGACTGATAGGTTTTTATACATTGTATACTTGACAGGGAGGTATGAACCAGTCAATAAAAATAAGTACATATTAACTGAGAAGATTTAAACATGTGCTAAACTCCTGTCCATTGTACTGTCTTCTCTTTTTCACAGAGGTCACGGTGATAGGATAGGATGGAAAGGCCCAGGAAAAACATTTGAAGCCGGTGTGAAGCAAACCTTGCCCCCCCCACCAATGAACTATTACTGGTAATTTAATGTAAACTGTTGAGGGTTTCCCTTCTTTAAAGAAGGCTACCTGATGAGTCCATGTTTATTCTATAACAAATCAAAAGTCACTGCGTCAGGGCTGGCAGGAAAGTGATATGAGACAGGGGGCCTGTTTGGTAACTTCCTGTTGAGCTTGACTGCCAGGTTAATACTAACTGTACGTTTATACAATACTAAAGCATGTGAATTGTTGCTGCTTGCTCTCCCTCCCTTTAGGCATCCCCCCATTGCATACCATGGTGCTTGCAGCAGTAGTGTGTATTCATGAGTATTGACTGATAGGTTTAACCCATTGCATACTATGGTGCTTGCAGCAGTAGTGTCACCTCAGTTTGGCAGTTGATATCAGTACACAGTCGACTACGGGTGGCCGCAAGCACACATCATCACAATTTCTGCAGAAATTGTACGCTATCTAGTTATTATTATTATTATTATATCAATTTTGTCCCCGCCTACTCCTCCCACAGTTTTTGCACTAGATGGACAAAAAAGGTGTCAAAATGTGCGTCCCGAACTCTATTTAGTTGGCATTGTTTTGTAGAAGGTTTCGTTATGTAGTTTACGAAATATTAACGATAATGTCGCTAATTAATCCCCATTGAAATACATTGACGGAATCTTCAAAACTAGAGTGTGAGAGCCCATTCAGCAGAAAATGTAGAGCACATTTGTAAACTGCTACTGCTGCCTGAGTTTCAACCCTTTACACACAAATGGCATATCAAAACGTTCATCTATTTGTGCTGTCACTCAAAATGTTCAAATATAAGCTGTAACATATATATTTATTTCGTTATGTCCTTTTGTTTCCAACTTGCGCCTCCCCATAGACATCCATAGAAACGGTGATTTTCTCCACTCTAATTTGAAAGCGATTTTTGGTGTTTTTTTGTTCGTTTGTAAATTGTGATAGCGCCTACATTTCTGGGGTTACAGATACATGTTATACATCAAAATGTCCGCCTGGTTCTTAGGATTCTCATGATGTAATTGTTTAAACTGTGTGAGTAAAACTCTGGTTAGTAGAGCTAAAAGTATACGACCATGTCTGAATCTTTTGAAATGATAGACAGTGAAGCAGCATTTTCTGGTTGTTGATTGGCTAAATAGTAGGAACATTCTGGAAGGGGTGGGGGGGAGGAGGCAGCGCGCTCTGATATCGATGAGAACAGCTGGTCCTACTGACAAAGGCATGGCTGGCAGGCAACAGCCACAGACACTGCAATCAACAGCCACAGACATATCCTGCAGCAAAGATAGAATGAATGGATGGGTAAGTTCTTTCTCTGGGTCCCTGTTTACACGTTAGCATGTTAGCTAGCGTTAGCATGTTAGCTAGCGTTAGCGCGCTAGCTATCGTTAGCATGTTAGCTAGCGTTAGCTCGCTAGCTAGCGTTAGCTACTACTGTAAGTTTATGCATACATTCAGACAGCCTGCAGCCATGAATGGATAGGTAAGTTCTTTCTCTGGGTCTCTGTTTACACGTTAGCATGTTAGCTAGCGTTAGCGCGCTAGCTATCGTTAGCATGTTAGCTAGCGTTAGCTACTACTGTAAGTTTATGCATACATTCAGACAGCCTGCAGCCATGAATGGATAGGTAAGTTCTTTCTCTGGGTCTCTGTTTACACGTTAGCATGTTAGCTAGCGTTAGCGCGCTAGCTATCGTTAGCATGTTAGCTAGCGTTAGCTCGCTAGCTAGCGTTAGCTACTACTGTAAGTTTATGCATACATTCAGACAGCCTGCAGCAATGTATGGATGGGTAACTTCTTTCTCTGGGTCTCTGTTTACACGTTAGCATGTTAGCTAGCGTTAGCGCGCTAGCTATCGTTAGCATGTTAGCTAGCGTTAGCGCGCTAGCTAGCGTTAGCTACTACTGTAAGTTTATGCATACATTCAGACAGCCTGCAGCAATGAATGGATGGGTAACTTCTTTCTCTGGGTCTCTGTTTACACGTTAGCATGTTAGCTAGCGTTAGCGCGCTAGCTATCGTTAGCATGTTAGCTCGCTAGCTAGCGTTAGCTACAACTGTAAGTTTATGCATACATTCAGACAGCCTGCAGCAATGAATGGATGGGTAACTTCTTTCTCTGGGTCTCTGTTTACACGTTAGCATGTTAGCTAGCGTTAGCGCGCTAGCTATCGTTAGCATGTTAGCTAGCGTTAGCTCGCTAGCTAGCGTTAGCTACTACTGTAAGTTTATGCATACATTCAGACAGCCTGCAGCAATGAATGGATGGGTAACTTCTTTCTCTGGGTCTCTGTTTACACGTTAGCATGTTAGCTAGCGTTAGCGCGAGCTATCGTTAGCATGTTAGCTAGCGTTAGCCTAGCTAGCGTTAGCTGTAAGTTTAGCATACATTCAGACAGCCTGCAGCAATGAATGGATGGGTAGCTGTTTACTACAAGTTCTCTAAGTTATATTACCACGAACGTTAAAAAATAGAATACGCAAAACGCAAGCACCGAGTAATTTAAAAAAAAATGTATTCCAAAAGTATTTGTTTGTCAAACTATGAAATAACCCAACGCTTTTTAAACACCGTTGCATTATATATAGGCCTACCACACATGTAGACTATGATCGGACATTAATAAATATTCTGACACGTCAATAAACCTGTTTATTAACAAGTTTCGCTTCCATTGATCGTCGTTAAATTTTGTTATAACGAGTTATTAAACTGTAGTAAAATAAATACAAATAAACTGTCAAATTAAAAAGTTTTATTCGCTGCTTCTACCATAAGAATTGTTGTAGCTATACTGGAGTATCTTATTAATGCAATTTTAATTAGTCTGAAATACCATTTTCAGCTTCTTATTTATTGGTTTTCTATAACTCTATAATATTGTTAAATATATACTTAAAAATCAAAAGCTCTTAGGCTGATTGCGTGTGTGTGTGTGTGTGTGTGTGTGTGTGTGTGTGTGTGTGTGTGTGTGTGTGTGTGTGTGTGTGTGTGTGTGTGTGTGTGTGTGTGTGTGTGTGTGTGTGTGTGTGTGTGTGTGTGTGTGTGTGTGTGTGTGTGTGTGTGTGTGTGTGTGTGTGTGTGTGTGTGTGTGTCGGGGGTGAAAGAAAGGACATAAAGAGAAGAGAGAAAGGATATAGGGAGAAATAGAAAATAAAAGTGGGAGAAGAGAGAGATGGAAGGAGATCAGAAACAGCATAGCAGTTAGTGGAGATATAGATGCATGCTGTGGAGTTATGGGAACCTCACCTGGTCAATGAATTGTTTCAAGGAGCTGCGTGAACTGACAGAGAGACTCCTGGAGTGTGAGGTCTTAGGGAGGTGAGGTGTGTGTGTGTGTGTGTGTGTGTGTGTGTGTGTGTGTGTGTGTGTGCGTGTGTGCGTGCGTGCGTGCGTGCGTGTGTGTGTGTGTGTGCGTGTGCGTGTGCGTGTGTGTGTGCGTGTGTGCGTGCGTGCGTGCGTGCGTGCGTGTGTGTGTGTGTGGGTCTTAGGGAGGTGGGGTGTGCAGCTTGTAACGAGAGTACAGATTCAAGAAGCCCAAAGGGTACTTGTTTTCTTGCACCAGGAGGATGCAGGCTCTGAGCTCGCGAGCACACGCCTTTTCCGTAGAATCTTTGGTGGGTAAAACAGTGAAGAAGATGAAGGTGGATAACGGAAAGGACGGGAGCTTAACGGGAGAACAGGACACCAGTCCGGTTCTGCACGAGAAAGTAGAACACGGTCGGTCATTATGCATTGTTACTGTGACAAACTGCGTGACAATAAATACTTATACTGTTACTGTGACAAACTGCATTACAATAAATACTAATACTGTTACTGTGACAAACTGCGTGACAATAAATACTTATACTGTTACTGTGACAAACTGCATGACAATAAATACTAATACTGTTACTGTGACAAACTGCATGACAATAAATACTAATACTGTTACTGTGACAAACTGCACGACAATACATGACAATAAATACTAATACTGTTACTGTGACAAACTGCATGACAATAAATACATTTACCATTTACAATAAATACTAATACTGTTACTGTGACAAACTGCACGACAATAAATACTAATACTGTTACTTTGACAAATTGCACGACAATAAATACTAATACTGTTACTGCGACAAACTGCATGACAATAAATACTAATACTGTTACTGTGACAAACTGCACGACAATAAATACTACTCATCAAAAAGCATAGAGTCTTTCTGCGTCTAAGAATTTCAGTTTGTTCGGTTCAACTTGTTTTTGATAAATATTAAGAAAAATAGGATGTAAAATATATGACAGCACAGAGATTACACGACACGGTAACCAACACATTCATGCGGTTCTATGGACATAATGGCATACGTCAGTGTACGGTCTCTTATTCCACAGCTATGAAGCTCGAGATTATAAAGTATCGTTTTTCAAAACTTTACTTAAACAGATGAAGCAGACGACCAGGGAAGTGCTGGGAACAGTCCAAAAAGCCCGGGACAAACCGACCTTGAACCGGGGATAGAGGACAGAAAGATAGGAAAGACTGATACCAAGTCGGGGAGAGCAGAGACGAGAAGACCTGGAGAGAATGAGCCAGGGAGAGAGGAGAGACGGCCAGGAGGGAGTGAGCCTGGGAGAGAGGAGAGACGGCCAGGAAGGAGTGAGCCTGTGAGAGAGGAGAGACGGCCAGGAAGGAGTGAGCCTGGGAGAGAGGAGAGGCGGCCAGGAGGGAGTGAGCCTGGGAGAGAGGAGAGACGGCCAGAAAGGAGTGATTTAAACACGCGTCTAGAGGACAGTGCTATCCGGGTAGAGCTGCAGGGCTCGGACCTGTGGACCAGATTTCATGAAATCGGAACCGAGATGATCATCACCAAAGCAGGCCGGTATGGCACCTTTACAGCCATTATATATAAAGACCAAAGCAGGCCGGCAATAACGCACCTTTACAGCCAGTAAAGACCAAAGCAGGCCGGAATGGCACATTTACAGCCATTACATGTAAAGCTCCGATCGTTAACACGGATACACAGTAACGGCTACCGTCACTACAAACAAATGCACTGTTAAATAAAAATACAAGTTTGAAATATAAGTGAGGCTTTACTTCAACTTTACATGGGCCACATACGGGCCTACATTTAGCGTTTGTTTAAATTCGATTCAGCCGAATTGCATCTAAAACAGAATGCAACCTATATTAAAAAAACATTAAATTGTTTTTTATGCAGCTGGAATATTCTTTCACATACAGACTGAATGTAAATTATTCCAACAACTGCAAGGTGCTGACATTCAGTGAAATAAGTCAACGTATTTGTGTGTATGGAATGATAAAATGGGGTGGGAAAAATAATCGAATTTCGATCGATCGCGATAGGAGTATTTTACGATACATATCGAAGGCAAATTCGCAACAAATCGAAATAATATAAATATGGTGCATTGAATTCAATTCGTATGTCTAAATCACCATTTAATAAATGCAATTATTATTTTAGAATATACAGCAGGGGGCGCGATCCTCGTCTTTTGTGCCAATGCCTTTGCTCGCGCTCAGACCAGATGAAAGATGGCTGCAAGTAGTAGCGAAACACTCGAGTAGTGGACAGGAACAATACTATTTGTAAGCTTTGCAAGGCAGTTAAGCAGCGAACGGATCTTGTCCACTGCGGGAGATATTGTTACTTCTTAAAGATCCGTTCTCTCCCCACAGAATATTGACTTTCTTTCAAAGAATATGTCCCTTTGAGGGGACAAATACGTTTTATTACATGAGGAATTTGTTAGATTTCTTCTAGTCTTGTGCATTCTACGTGAACTTTTTGTTTTATATTAGAAGTAAGTATTGCTAGAGACATTAACAGTCTTATTTAATTGCAACTAGTTTATAAAAATAAATATTATGTTTTGTTACACAAGGTATTTGTTAGATTAATTTTAGGGTTGTGTCTTCTGAGTGAACTTTTTTATTTTATATTAGAATTATTCCTAAAGAGACATTTACGATGTACATAATTTGAAACAATTATATATAAATAAAGAGTTTACGATTTTTGTTATCGAATCGAAAAATATCGAACCGTGAACCTTGTATTAAATATTGTATCGAATTGTGTGAGAACTGTATTTTCCCACCCCTATATCCACATTTATTTCATAATGACTTTTTCACATATTTAAAGGAAATTTAAGCAAGCAAGTTTATTTATATAGCACAATTCATACATAGAAGCAATTCAATGTGCTTTACAGAGGAAAATAATAATAAAATGATAATACATACTTTTATCATAATAAAAAAAATAAAATACATGCATTTTATAACAATCTGTAATGCTGAAGTGACGGCATATGCAACCTAATCCCCTGTGGGAGAACGCTGGGCACAGCCATCTACAAGAAAAAGCTGTTTACCACCAGGGTCGCTACATTACCCCCACCAAACGGGAGAGCGAGTCCTCACGCTTCACTTGTCCAAAGTCCCTCACCGAGACACGCCTCTCCGATGGCCCTCGCTTCCAATCCCACACCAATGTAGCGTTAGGCGGGGGGAATCGAACCAGTGCCCTACTTATTTATTCAATAGGTCTTTAGAACCTTTCCAGGTCTTTAGAACCTGGCCAATAAGTCTTTCTCTAGAACATCTAGGTCCTTTTGAGCTCACATGCATTCCGAACCTGGCCTGTAAGTCTTTTAAATGTTTAGTTTTTTACATGTTTGTTCGCGTTCATTTGTAATTGATTGACAGGAGGATGTTCCCGTCCGTGCGTGTGAAGGTGCGTAACCTGGACCCGTGCCAGCAGTATTACCTGGGGATGGACATCATGCCAGTCGACTCCAAACGATACAGGTACAAGTCACATCAGATAATACTGAGCCTACTGGGTTTGTTCAAATTAAACCACAAGAAGAAAATACCACATCATATTTCAGCCATTTTAATAATATATTTGGTCCAAAACTTTACCACTAATTTTACCCAAAATATACAACATTAAAATATCTACCGTCCATACATTTATATACATATTTAGTAATATATAAGTAAATATGTATATAAAGAAATTTGCAAACTTTTTACGAATGTATAAATTATATATGTTTGTCTTCATCGTGTTTTGTATATTTACTGTTTTATGGACACCAGTCATAATTAATAAATCAAACAAACTCAGAATTGTACGTTGTGATATTGCTAGTGATTTATTATTTGTGGAAATGGACAAACTTTGGCTGGATGCACATGTCACTTCCATCGTCAGGTATGTGTATCACAGTTCCCAGTGGATGGTGGCAGGGAACACGGATCACTCATGTAGAACCACCCGCCTGTATGTTCACCCGGACTCACCTTGTTCTGGAGACACCTGGATGCGACAGGTGATAAACTTCGACCGTGTCAAGCTGACCAACAATGAGATGGACGACAAAGGACATGTATGTGACTTTTATTAATGACTTGTAACAACGAAGCTACTAGATCTATCTGCCCAGTATTTGGTTTTATTGTAGATCTTCAGCAAATCATACTGTATATCATTTAACAACAGTGTCTTCATGTGGGTCCATATTAAACATTACTTAAGCATTGAACATGAAACCTATTGACCCTCCAAGCACACCTGTGACTCCTTACCACAGTGTACCTGCTCAGGAAAGGGTTGGGCCATTACAAAACCGGCAAAAAGTATTCATTGCTACTTGGCCCAGATTCTACAAGTTAGGAACTGTAATAGAGGTTCGGCACCTCTCTACAGAAACATATTCCTCATTTAGTGTTTTCACCACGGTGGTGGTGAGAGATAATACATCCGTGTTCAATGGGGTTGCAATCTGGTGAATTAAGCCAGAGAACATTATTCACATTATTACATACTAATTAACACATTCATATAATTTACATACTCGTTAAAACATTCATATAATTTACATATTCATTAAAACATTCATATCATTTACATAGTGATTTTGTGAAACACTCCCCATGGGATACATTAAATAATGGATAGAAACTGGGACCTTAATATTAAATAATTATAGCAGTTAGTTACTAGAATTCGAATTAATTACAAACAAGGCCATAATAGAATGCTAACAGAATATGTATGTGTCGGTAAGGTTTGTAACTGTTAAATATGTTACAATATTGTTCCAGTCATTGATGCACCATTATGCAGCAGACAGACAGACAATGTATACATTTATCCATAACTAAGTCAACGTCAAAGTATAATACATTTTTATTTGAACTCTCACTAAAACACATGTTCATGGTATACACAGTAGTATGTGTTGTCTTGGTTTAATAACACAGTAGTATATTTGTTGTTTTGGTTTAATAACACAGTAGTGTATGTGTTGTCTTGGTTTAATAACACAGTAGTATATGTGTTGTCTTGGTTTAATAACACAGTAGTATGTGTTGTTTTGGTTTAATAACACTGTAGTATATGGGTTGTCTTGGTTTAATAACACAGTTGAATATGTGTTGTCTTGTTTTAATAACACAGTAGTATATGTGTTGTCTTGGTTTATTAACACAGTAGTATATGTGTTGTCTTGGTTTAATAACACAGTAGTATATGTGTTGTCTTGGTTTAATAACACAGTAGTATATGTGTAGTCTTGGTTTAATAACACAGTAGTATGTGTTGTCTTCGTTTAATAACACAGTAGTTTATGTGTTGTCTTGGTTTGATAACACAGTAGTATATGTGTTGTCTTGGTTTGAAAACACAGTAGTATATGTGTTGTCTTGGTTTGATAACACAGTAGTATATGTCTTTATTTAAGCAACATACAGAGCCAACATGTATGTAATCTATATGTTACACTGAGTTGTTCTCTAACCCACTGTATGTTTGTCTCTTTCTATCACTGTCACTCCATGTTTATCTATTTTTCTTTTTGTCTCTGCTGGTCTAGATCATTCTACAGTCAATGCATAAATACAAACCTCGTGTTCATGTGATACAACACAACCCCCGGCTGAAACTATCACAGATTCCCACTCTGCCAACGGACGGCATTACCTCCTACTCTTTTCAAGAGACTGAGTTCACTACGGTAACAGCCTATCAAAACCAACAGGTAGGCACAGAGTTCACTACGGTAACAGCCTATCAATACCAACAGGTAGGCACAGAGTTCACTATGGTAACAGCCTATCAACACCAACAGGTAGGCACAGAGTTCACTACGGTAACAGCCTATCAAAACCAACAGGTAGGCACAGAGTTCACTACGGTAACAGCCTATCAATACCAACAGGTAGGCACAGAGTTCACTATGGTAACAGCCTATCAATACCAACAGGTAGGCACAGAGTTCACTATGGTAACAGCCTATCAACACCAACAGGTAGGCACAGAGTTCACTACGGTAACAGCCTATCAAAACCAACAGGTAGGCACAGAGTTCACTATGGTAACAGCCTATCAAAACCAACAGGTAGGCACAGAGTTCACTATGGTAACAGCCTATCAATACCAACAGGTAGGCACAGAGTTCACTATGGTAACAGCCTATCAAAACCAACAGGTAGGCACAGAGTTCACTATGGTAACAGCCTATCAAAACCAACAGGTAGGCACAGAGTTCACTATGGTAACAGCCTATCAAAACCAACAGGTAGGCACAGAGTTCACTACGGTAACAGCCTATCAAAACCAACAGGTAGGCACAGAGTTCACTACGGTAACAGCCTATCAAAACCAACAGGTAGGCACAGAGTTCACTACGGTAACAGCCTATCAAACCAACAGGTAGGCACAGAGTTCACTACGGTAACAGCCTATCAACACCAACAGGTAGGCACAGAGTTCACTACGGTAACAGCCTATCAAAACCAACAGGTAGGCACAGAGTTCACTACGGTAACAGCCTATCAACACCAACAGGTAGGCACAGAGTTCACTATGGTAACAGCCTATCAACACCAACAGGTAGGCACAGAGTTCACTATGGTAACAGCCTATCAACACCAACAGAAAGGCACAGAGTTCACTATGGTAACAGCCTATCACAACAGCCTATCACAACAGTTACAGGTAGGTAAAGAGTTCACTATGGTAACAGCATATCACAACAGTTACAGTTAGGTACTAGTAGGTACAGTGAAGCCATTAGGTGTTTGGTCAGTGGCACATGTGTTCTTGTTTTGCTGTGTACATCTGCACATTGTATTTGAAATCCTTCTGAGTCATTAACTGGTTGAAGTCTGGGACCCATACAATGACCGTAGTAATATGACACTATATAACTTGTATGTTCAACTGAATTCATGATGGGTAAAAACCTTTTGGTGTCTGTTTTTGGGCTCATAGTCCTGCTGCTGGGTGTGATGCCCTCCAATGAGTTTAGAAGAATTTGGTTGTAACTCATCTCATCTCCAACCGCTTATCCGGGGTCGGGTCGCAGGGGTAGCAGCTCTAGCAGGGGACCCCAAACTTCCCTTTCCCTGGCAACATTAGCCAGTTCTGACTGGGGAATCCCGAGGCGTTCCCAGGCCAGTGTGGAGATATAATCTCTCCACCTAATCCTGGGTCTTTCCCGAGGTCTCCTCCCAGCTGGACGTGCCTGAAACACCTCTCTAGGGAGGCGCCCAGGTGGCATTCGTACAAGATGCCTGAATCACCTCAACTGGCTCCTTTCTATGCAAAGGAGCAGCGGCTCTACTCCGAGTTCCTCTCGGATGACTGAGCTTCTCACCCTATCCCTAAGGGAGAGGCCAGCCACCTTTCTGAAAAAACCCATTTCGGCCGGTTGTACCCGCGATCTCGTTCTTTCGGTCATGACCCAGCTTTCATGACCATAGGTGAGGGTAGGAACAAAGATTGACCGGTAGATCGAGAGCTTTGCCTTTCGGCTCAGCTCTCTTTTCGTCACAACGGTGCGGTGAAGCGAATGCAACACCGCCCCCGCTGCTCCGATCCTCCGACCAATCTCCCGCTCCATTGTTCCCTCACTCGCGAACAAGACCCCGAGGTACTTGAACTCCTTCACTTGGAGTAAGGACTCATTCCCTACCCGGAGTAGGCACTCCACCGGTTTCCTGCTGAGAGTCATGGCCTCAGATTTAGAGGTGCTAACCCTCATCCCAGCCGCTTTACACTCGGCTGCGAACCGATCCAGTGAGTGCTGAAGGTCACCGACCGAGAAATATCTGTACATGTCAAAATCACTCTACAGCATCATTAGCAATACAAACACATGAGCATATTTTAAACGACACATGAGCCACTTTCTATTTTAAACGACACATGAGCCACTTTCTTGTTTAAACGACACATGAGCCAGTTTCTATTTTAAACGACACATGAGCCACTTTCTTGTTTAAACGACACATGAGCCACTTTCTTGTTTAAACGACACATGAGCCAGTTTCTTGTTTAAACGACTCATGAGCCAGTTTTTTGTTTAAACGACACATGAGCCAGTTTCTTGTTTAAACGACACATGGGCCAGTTTCTTTTTAAACGACACATGAGCCATTTTCTTCTTTAAACGACACATGAGCCAGTTTCTTGTTTAAACGACACATGAGCCAGTTTCTTGTTTAACCGAACACATGAGCCAGTTTCTTTTTTAAAGACACATGAGCCAGTTTCTTCAACAGTCAGATATACTTAGAACATTTCATGGCAATTTTTTTTCTCTACACTTATCTCGTGTACAAATGTATATTTATCTTGTATGTCTAAAACACATTTTTCAGAACTATACAAGCCTTTTTAAGATACTTTACGCTGCCTGAATTTTGATGCTACAGTAACTACAGATTCGTCCACCTTGCAGTCCGGCCTCTAGTTTGGCAGTTAAGTCTTCTTGAAATGGCCATTACTAGCTCTGACAGAATAACCCTAAACACTAACACAATTCCAGTTTATTTTTATGGTGAACATACTTTTTTTCAATTGACCAAACCGTTGATTTTGATAATTTTTGCTATGAAACAATGCGTGACGGTGGAGTTCAAGTACAGCCAATCAGAAACCGAGGTAAATTTGGTTTTATATTTGCACATTCACATTCAACAGACATTCAACAGACATTCGACAATTTGGAAAATCAATAACTTATTCAGTTATTATCAGAAACGCATCAAACCAAATCTGATTTATTCTATAAATAGCTGGCAAACTTTTACAACCTTTGTATTTAATAACAGTTTAATCTAGATTTTAATAAAAAAATATTTGTCTGAACGTGATCACGCATTCACTAACAGCAGTAAATTGATTGGGAAATCAATAACTTATTCAATTATTATCGGAAACGCATCAAACCACTTCTGATTAATTCTATAAATATCTGGCATACTTTTACATCCTTAGTTTTTAGTGGAAACCCAATTTTGGATTTAGTAGAAGTTCCAGAAATCTATTATAGTGGAAACAACACTTTGAAAATCAAAACTAATTCAGCTTTTGACATATACACACCAAACAATGTCTGCTTTATTCTAGAAATACTTGGTATAATTTTACAACCTAATAAAGTATAATTCATAATCTTAATGTTATATGAATTATTGTGTCATATTGAGTTATTTAATATATGTTTTATGAATGACGACCTAGCCACTAGGCAGAAGGAACACTTCAAATTCTATGGAGGACAAGGGCATGACCTGTTGTTATGTTAACATTTTGTTGTTGATCTTTAACACTAGGAGCGCCAGAGCTGTTTTCACTCGTTTAATCCGGAGAGTTGGTGTCATAGACATGACTAGGCACCCCACCGTGTTATGTGTGTGTATAAACTGGGAATATTTTCTCACTTTAAATCAGTCCAAGAAAAAGCTTAACTAATGATTTATGCAATATTTCTAATGTGTAAATAAGCCTTACTGATGATGAAAAGGCTCTGAAAACCTTAACATACCACATTGTTTCCTAACATGAATCTCTCCACTCTATTATTTTCTATCTCCACTTTCCTGAATCTCTTCTGTGTCTTGCATACAGTTTACTGACGTTGTTTGATCTGTATAATTAGTTATAGATTTTCAATCTCTATTATCCTCTATTAAATCTGTAGAGTCTCTACTAAAAACAAAGGTTGTAAAAGTATACCAAGTATTTCTAGAATAAAGCAGACATTGTTTGGTGTGTATATGTAAAAAGCTGAATTAGTTTTGATTTTCAAAGTGTTGTTTCCACTATAATAGATTTCTGGAACTTCTACTAAATCCAAAATTGGGTTTCTACTAAAAACAAAGGTTGTAAAAGTATGCCACATATTTATAGAATTAATCAGATGTGGTTTGATGCGTTTCTGATAATCATTGAATAAGTTATTGATTTTCCAAACTGTCGAATGTCTGTCGAATTTTTATTTTATTTTTATTTGACTTTTATTTTACCAGGGAAAGAACACATTGAGACGTAGATCTCATTTGCAAGTGCGCCCTGGGTACAGCAATGATTTTTACAGCAGTACAAACACATATAAAATGCACACTATACAATATTAATTGTACAGACAGATAGTATTTGCAACAAATTGAAAACAGACACATTCCTCACTATAAAATTGTATCATCATTTTTTTAAATTGACACATGGACACCAATGCATTCAATTTGAGTTCCTTTTGAATCTTGTTCCATACATGTCTGTTGAATGTCTGTTGAATGTCTGTTGAATGTGAATGTGCGAATATAAAACCAAGTTTACCTCGGTCAATCAGAATTACATCATCAATCATGTTTCAAAGAAAAATCAAATGCGACCGTATTGGTCAGTGGACTGGATAAATGCTTTTGCAATGAACTGTATTCGTGACATTTAAAAAAAAGAAGTAACAATAGTAAAGCAATGTGTTTACCGGATGATTTTCATTACCGGATCATGTTTATTGCCGGATCATGTTTATTACCGGATCATGTTTATTACCGGATCATGTTTATTACCGGATCATGTTTATTACCGGATCATGTTTATTACCGGATCATGTTTATTACCGGATCATGTTTATTACCGGATCATGTTCATTACTGGATCATATTTATTACTTGATCATATTTATTACTTGATCATATTTATTACTTGATCATATTTATTACTTGATCATATTTATTACTTGATCTTATTTTTTACTGCATCATATTAATTACTGGATCATATTTATTACTGGATCATATTTATTACTGGATCATATTTATTACTGGATCATATTTATTACTTGATCATATTCATTACTTGATCATATTCATTACTTGATCATATTTATTACTTGATCATATTTATTACTGGATCATATTTATTACTGATCATATTTATTACTTGATCATATTTATTACTGGATCATATTTATTACTTGATCATATTTATTACTGGATCATATTTATTACTGGATCATATTTATTGCTGGTACATATTCATTACTTGATCATATTTATTACTGGATCATATTTATTATTGGTACATATTCATTACTTGATCATATTTATTACTGGATCATATTTATTACTGGATAATATGTATTACTGGTACATATTCATTACTTGATCATATTTATTACTGGGACATATTCATTACTTGATCATATTTATTACTGGATCATATTTATTACTGGATAATATTTATTACTGGGACATATTCATTACTTGATCATATTTATTACTTGATCATATTTATTACTGGATCATTTTTACTGGATGTACTTTTTCTGGTCTTATTCAGATCACCAAGCTGAAGATTGACAGAAACCCATTTGCTAAAGGCTTCAGAGACCCAAGCAGGAACAGGTAATATTAAACCAAACTATTCCAGTACATTCTCTTCATCTCGTTCTATCGATTGTCATCGCTGGTAGAGATTATAGACACACACACATATTCTCTGTCTGGTGGGAATAAAATGCCATTTTAGATGAGAGGAAATAGACTGTCATTGCAGACAGTCCGGTACTAAATATACATAATAGGATATGTCATTTCAGACAGTCCGGTACTAAATAAACATAATAGGATGTCATTTCAGAAATACTGTACTAAATAAACATAAAAGGATGTCATTTCAGAAATACTGTACTAAATAAACATAATAGCATGTCATTTCAGACAGTCCTTTACTAAATAAACATAATAGGATGCCATTTCAGAAATACTGTACTAAATAAACATAATAGCATGTCATTTCCGACAGTCCCGTACTAAGTAAACATAATAGGATGTTATTTCCGACAGTCCTGTACTAAATAAACATAATAGGATGTAATTTCAGACAGTCCGGTACTAAGTAAACATATTAGGATGTCATTTCAGACAGTCCGGTACTAAGTAAACATAATAGGATGTCATTTCAGACAGTCCTGTACTAAATAAACATAATAGGATGTCATTTCAGAAATACTGTACTAAATAAAGATAATAGGATGTCATTTCAGACAGTCCGGTACTAAATAAACATAATAGGATGTAATTTCAGAAATACTGTACTAAATAAACATAATGGGATGTCATTTCAGACAGTCCGGTACTAAATAAACATAATAGGATGTCATTTCAGACAGTCCGGTACTAAATAAACATAATAGGATGTCATTTCAGACAGTCCGGTACTAAATAAACATAATAGGATGTCATTTCAGACAGTCCGGTACTAAATAAACATAATAGGATGTCATTTCAGACAGTCCGGTACTAAATAAACATAATAGGATGTCATTTCAGACAGTCCGGTACTAAATAAACATAATAGGATGTCATTTCAGACAGTCCGGTACTAAATAAAGATATTAGGATGTCATTTCAGACAGTCCGGTACTAAGTAAACATAATAGGATGTCATTTCAGACAGTCCGGTACTAAGTAAACATAATAGGATGTCATTTCAGACAGTCCGGTACTAAATAAAGATAATAGGATGTCATTTCAGACAGTCCAGTGCTAAATAAATATAATAGGATGTCATTTCAAACAGTCCGGTACTAAATAAACATAATAGGATGTCATTTCAGACAGTCCGGTACTAAATAAACATAGCAGGATGTCATTTCAGACATACTGTAATAAATAAACATAATAGGATGTCATTTCAGACAGTCTTGTGATAAATAAAGATAACAGTATTTTATTTCAGACAGTCCGGTACTAAATAAAGATAATAGGATGTCATTTCAGACAGTCCAGTTCTAAATAAAGATAACAGTACTTTATTTCAGACAGTCCGGTACTAAATAAAGATAATAGGATGTCATTTCAGACAGTCCAGTTCTAAATAAAGATAACAGTACTTTATTTCAGACAGTCCGGTACTAAATAAACATAATAGGATGTCATTTCAGACAGTCCGGTGCTAAGTAAACATAATAGGATGTCATTTCAGACAGTCTTGTGATAAATAAAGATAACAGTATTTTATTTCAGACAGTCCGGTACTAAATAAAGATAATAGGATGTCATTTCAGAAAGTCCAGTACTAAATAAAGATAACAGTACTTTATTTCAGACAGTCCGGTACTAAATAAAGATAATAGGATGTCATTTCAGACAGTCCGGTACTAAATAAAGATAATAGGATGTCATTTCAGACAGTCCGATACTAAATAAACATAATAGGATGTCATTTCAGACAGTCCGGTACTAAGTAAACATAATAGGATGTCATTTCAGACAGTCTTGTGATAAATAAAGATAACAGTATTTTATTTCAGACAGTCCGGTACTAAATAAAGATAATAGGACGTCATTTCAGACAGTCCAGTACTAAATAAAGATAACAGTACTTTATTTCAGACAGTCCGGTACTAAATAAAGATAATAGGATGTCATTTCAGACAGTCCGGTACTAAATAAAGATAATAGGATGTCATTTCAGACAGTCCGGTACTAAATAAACATAATAGGATGTCATTTCAGACATACTGTACTACTAACGGTTGACTAACCATTTGTATCCATAGAGGAGTGTTGGAAGGTCTTCTGGAATCCTATCCCTGGAGAAGCCCTTTAAATCTGGAGTTTAAACCGTTTACACTCCAACTACAAGGTGATAAACATACAGACAGACAGACAGAGAGAGAGACAGAAAGAGAGACAGACAGAGAGACAGACAGAGAGACAGACAGAGAGACAGAAAGACAGAGAGAGAGACAGAGAGAGAGAGAGAGAGAGAGAGAGAGACAGAGAGAGAGACAGACAGAGAGAGAGACAGAGAGAGAGACAGACAGAGAGAGAGACAGACAGAGAGACAGACAGACTAAGAGACAGAGGGAGAGAGACAGAAAGATAGTCAAACAGAGAGACAGACAAACAGACAGACAGTCAAACAGACAGACAGTCAAACAGACAGACAAACAAACAGCTCCAAAGCGTATTGCCTTTCTAGTATTCTTAATACATTTTAAATCTAAATGTATAATTAACTACTGCCAATAGGTCCATTTTATCATGTTTCCTTGATTAACCAGCAGGGAACACAGTGTCTCCTGGTGTCTGCACTTCTCTGAAGAACGTCATGCCTCTGTCCTGTCTTCCATCCTCTCAACCGTTCACCCTCTCCTCCATCTCCCGCCCTGACGCCGGTCTGCACTCTTTCAACTTTCCCTTTTGCTGCAAGACCTCCTCCCCACTGGCAGCCCGAATATACTCTTCCACTCAGGGTTTCTTCCCATCGCCTCCCCTTCTCTCGGCTCTTCAGGGAATGAAGGCTTCACGCTGCAGAGCTCCATGGCTTCATGAGGACATTCCCAGACATCCTACTAGCCTGCAGCCCCCTCCCCTCCATAACCACCACCTCTCTCCTCTGGACCCAGCTCCAGCTTATTGCCTTTACAGCTACGGTGCTCCCATCAACCCTCAGCTCGCCTCCAAACTGGCCCAGGGAACCACAGACTGTCTATTACACCAGGCTCCCTGGAACACTACTATCAACCGTTGCCTTTGACATATGCCCTTTGAACACTAAAAGTAACCATGCAAACCAGAGACCCCCTGGCACAGCAACCATGCCCATACCTTAACCATACAATAATCTTAACACTGAGAAGCCACATCTCAAGTTTCAGAACCCCCACCTGAAGCCTGAGAACCCTCACCTCAAACCTGAAAACCAACACCCATAATCTGAGAACCCTCACCTCAGCCCTGAGAACACTCACCTCAGCCCCGAGAACCCCCACCTCAGCCCCGAGAACCCCCACCTCAGCCCCGAGAACCCCAACCTCAGCCCTTAAACCCTCACCTTAACCCTGAGAACCCTCACCTCAGCCCTGAGAAGACTCACCAACACTGAGAAGCCTCATTGAAACCAGTGTTGCAACATAAGAACAATCTGATACATTCAAGTGTCTTTAAAATATGTTTCTATTTAGTAACTATCTTATATATTTTGTTCTGATTGATTATGGAAGAAAATCTGTCTCACCAGATTCTGAAACTGAATTTGTAGCCCTGAATTTATTTGCATACAAGATTCAGTGTCTAAAAATTCAGTGTCAGAAATTCAGTGCAAAAAAATTCAGTGTCAGAAATTCAGAATCAACATCCGGGATACCAAGGAAAAGCAATCAATTCTGTCTCAACTCCAACCAACATCCAGCTATCAAGTTCCGGGTTTACGTTTTAACTGGTGATCAATCATGTTAACTGGTGACATTGCAGATGCGACGTGGGCGTGTCATTAGAAACTCTGGCTGGGAAGTTTAATGTAGTTGATCGTATCAATGTTCCAAATAATGCAAACGTCAATAAATCGTTCAAATGTTCGTAATTTTATTATTTTATTTAATCTGGGCGCACTACACTCTGTTATACAAGTGGTCTATATGTATCACAAATTAATCTGGGCGCACTACTCTGTTATACTAGTGGTCTATATGCCTATCACAAGTTAATCTGGGCGCACTACACTCTGTTATACTAGTGGTCTATATGTATCACAAGTTAATCTGGGCGCACTACACTCTGTTATACTAGTGGTCTATATGTATCACAAGTTAATCTGGGCGCACTACACTCTGTTATACTAGTGGTTTATATGTATCACAAGTTAATCTGGGCGCATTAATCTGGGCGCACTACACTCTGTTATACTAGTGGTCTATATGTATCACAAGTTAATCTGGGCGCACTACACTCTATCACAAGTTAATCTGGGCGCACTACACTCTGTTATACTAGTGGTCTATATGTATCACAAGTTAATCTGGGCGCACTACACTCTGTTATACTAGTGGTCTATATGTATCACAAGTTAATCTGGGTGCACTACACTCTGTTATACTAGTGGTTTATATGTATCACAAGTTAATCTGGGCGCACTACACTCTGTTATACTAGTGGTTTATATGTATCACAAGTTAATCTGGGTGCACTACACTCTGTTATACTAGTGGTTTATATGTATCACAAGTTAATCTGGGTGCACTACACTCTCTTATGATAGTTGCGATCTGGACTCGTTCGTGCTGCACCGTAAACAAACCCCTCAGACAGTTAGGCTGAATTAATATAATTACAAACACATTAAACTGGATTATGACACAAAAAAGTATAAAATTACGAACATTTGAACGATTTATTGACGTTTGCATTATTTGGAACATTGATACGATCAACTACATTAAACTTCCCAGCCAGAGTTTCTAATGACACGCCCACGTCGCATCTGCAATGTCACCAGTTAACATGATTGATCACCAGTTAAAACGTAAACCCGGAACTTGATAGCTGGATGTTGGTTGGAGTTGAGACAGAATTGATTGCTTTTCCTTGGTATCCCGGATGTTGATTCTGAATTTCTGACACAGAATTTTTTGGCACTGAATTTCTGACACTGAATTTTTTTGCAATGAATTTCTAACACGGAATATTTTTTGCACTGAATTTCTAACAATTTTAGACACTGAATCTGCAAATAAATTCAGTGCTAGAAATTCAGTTTCAGAATCTGGTGAGACAGATTTTCTTCCATAATTGATGACTTTCCGTGTAACCTGTTGCCACTGTTCAATGTGCATTGATTTGAAGTATTCAGACGCCTTTCACATATTGTTATTTTACAGCCTAAAATATATTAAAATTATTATTTCATCAACAGACAAAAAAACTGAAATATCAAATGTATATAATAATTCTGAGTCAGATATGAAACTCTGTTTTCATTAGTCATCCTTAAGATGTTTCTACAACTTGATTGGAGTGCATCTGTGGTCAATGTAATTGATTATACATGATGTGGGTCCTCTATAAGGACCCACAGTGCAAAGCAGAAAAACAAGACATGCGCTCAAAATAGAGCTCCAAAACAGAATTGGTACCACAATGTTCATGGTTGCCAAGAATACATAGCCATGACAATGTGAGGGTGTTTTGCAGCATCTAGGGACTGGAGGACAAGTCTCGATTGAGGGTAAAACTGAACAAAATCCAACAGCTCTTAGCACACAGCCACGACAAGGCAGAAGTCAGTTCTCGAAGGTCTGTGAATGTCCTTAAGTGACCCGGCCAGAGCCAGAACCAAAACCCAATTTAACATCTCTGATGACACATCTGCAAATGAGAATGGGAGAACCTACACAAATACAGGTGTGCCAAGCTTGTAGCTAAGAAGACTCAAGGCTGCAATCTCTGCCAAAGCTGCTTCAAAAAAGTCAAAATGGTCTGAATACTTTTGTTGGTCATTATGAGAATATGATGTGGTACAAGGGAAGGTGTCTGAATACTTAGTGTTTGTTGGTCATTATGAGAATATGATGTGGTACAAGGGAAGGTGTCTGAATACTTAGTGTTTGTTGGTCATTATGAGAATATGATGTGGTACAAGGGAAGGTGTCTGAATACTTAGTGTTTGTTGGTCATTAGGAGAATATGATGTGGTACAAGGGAAGGTGTCTGAATACTTAGTGTTTGTTGGTCATTATGAGAATATGATGTGGAACAAGGGAAGGTGTCTGAATACTTAGTGTTTGTTGGTCATTATGAGAATATGATGTGGTACAAGGGAAGGTGTCTGAATACTTAGTGTTTGTTGGTCATTATGAGAATATGATGTGGTACAAGTGAAGGTGTCTGAATACTTAGTGTTTGTTGGTCATTAGGAGAATATGATGTGGTACAAGGGAAGGTGTCTGAATACTTAGTGTTTGTTGGTCATTATGAGAATATGATGTGGAACAAGTGAAGGTGTCTGAATACTTAGTGTTTGTTGGTCATTATGAGAATATGATGTGGAACAAGTGAAGGTGTCTGAATACTTAGTGTTTTGTTGGTCATTAGGAGAATATGATGTGGAACAAGTGAAGGTGTCTGAATACTTAGTGTTTTGTTGGTCATTAGGAGAATATGATGTGGAACAAGTGAAGGTGACTGAATACTTAGTGTTTTGTTGGTCATTAGGAGAATATGATGTGGAACAAGAGAAGGTGTCTGAATACTTTTATTGTGTGTGCGTGCGTAAATGTGTGCATGTGTGCATGTGTGCGTGTGTGTGCATGTGTGCATGTGTGCGTGTGTGCGTGTGTGCGTGTGTGTGTCAAACCAAACAAACAACAAATAATATATATGCTACTATAGTGCATCTAAATGAAAGACATGTAAACCCACTCAATCAAATACAATTTCTATTGACCTACTATCTACCACTGACCTACTATCTACCACTGAGCTGCTATCTACCATTCAGCTGTTTTATACCATTCAGATACTATGTACCAATTCAGTCTAGTATCAAACACAGTCTTTATTAGGTCAGTCTAATATCAAACACAGTCTGTATGTGAAGACTCCTGTGTTTATATTAGAGAACCATTTTCCTCCTAAACAGGAGGCCCAGTTGATAGAGAGGAAACAGAAGAGACGCAGACGAGTTAGAGGGGTTCAGCCCGTTTCCCAGCTAAATAAGCTCCAAAACCAAACAGTGATTTAGCTGTCAGATCAGGGCTGTCATGCCAACCAGGAAGCGGTCTAGTGCTCTAGCCTGGGGCATGAAGACAGCAGGAAGTTCAATGATAGGAGTCATGAGTTGATGTGTGTGTAATCTGATAGCACAGTCAGTCTAGGAGACACAGATTACATTGTAATGATCCCATTACACTGATTACCTTCGTAGCAAATTCTATTGGTTGGTCAGAGCACCTGTCTGGATGGAGCGAGCACACACACACACACACACACACACACACACACACACACACACACACACACACACACACACACACACACACACACACACACACACACACACACACACACACACACACACACACACACACACACACACACACACACACACACACACACACACACACACACCTCTGACATCTGTAGTGATGTCTCAAAGAAGAAGGAACACAGTGTGTTCATGATCTGACAGCTGTGCATCTCTCTAAAAACGTCTCTCAAAACTTCTCTCTCGGCAGTAAGTAAACATATCTGCTTTTCATTAGTTCCCAGTTTTAAACATGACGACAGACACAAACACACAGACTATTGAGACAGACGTAAATCCCAGTTTTAAACATGACGACAGACACAAACACACAGACTATTGAGACAGACGTAAATCCCAGTTTTAAACATGACGACAGACACAAACACACAGACTATTGAGACAGACGTAATTCCCAGTTTTAAACATGACGACAGACACAAACACACAGACTATTGAGACAGACGTAATTCCCAGTTTTTAAACATTGATCCCAGTTTTAAACATGACGACAGACACAAACACACAGACTATTGAGACAGACGTAATTCCCAGTTTTAAACATGACGACAGACACAAACACACAGACTATTGAGACAGACGTAATTCCCAGTTTTAAACATGACGACAGACACAAACACACAGACTATTGAGACAGACGTAAATCCCAGTTTTAAACATGACGGCAGACACAAACACACGTTATTCTCAGTTGTGTACATGGTTAATAACGTGTTAATGTAATTATTATTCAAAAAAGTGTTGTTTTATCCAACCCACCCCCAGAGGGTGGGGCTGACTGTCAGTCAGAGTGATTGACAGGTGAGAAACTCTAGACTGACTCATTTGATTCCAATCATGTCACTCAGTCCCAAATGGCAGCCTAGTTCATAGAATATGCCTCTTGGTTAGAATTTAGTGCACTAGGTTAACATTTGGGATACTGGCTAAATCCTGGAGCTCAGAAAGTGTAAATATTCAATCATCTATTTTAGTCATTCAGCCGAGACACCAAGATCCCAGAGAACGTAACTGTGTAGAACACCACAATATGATCCCAGAGAACGTAACTGTGTAGAACACCACAATAAGATCCCAGAGAACGTAACTGTGTAGAACACCACAATAAGATCCCAGAGAACGTAACTGTGTAGAACACCACAATATGATCCCAGAGAACGTAACTGTGTAGAACACCACAATATGATCCCAGAGAACGTAACTGTGTAGAACACCACAATAAGATCCCAGAGAACGTAACTGTGTAGAACACCACAATAAGATCCCAGAGAACGTAACTGTGTAGAACACAACAATAAGATCCCACAGAACGTAACTGTGTAGAACACCACAATAAGATCCCAGAGAACGTAACTGTGTAGAACACCACAATAAGATCCCAGAGAACGTAACTGTGTAGAACACCACAATAAGATCCCAGAGAACGTAAATGTGTAGAACACCACAATAAGATCCCAGAGAACGTAACTGTGTAGAACACCACAATAAGATCCCAGAGAACGTAACTGTGTAGAACACCACAATAAGATCCCAGAGATGCGTGCGTGCATGCGTGCGTTAAGATGGGCTGGGGCTGTCCTGGCAGCCAACAGAAGCAGATTGAACCATCGGGTATTACGAATACAACGCAGAAGCACACAGAAATACATGTTCAAGTGTGCATTAAACACAGAAATACATTTTCAAGTGTGCATTAAACAAAGATATAAATGTTCAAGTGCGCATTAAACACAGCAATAAATGTTCAACAATGTGGATTAAACACTGAAATATATGTTCAAGTGTGCATTAAAGACAGAAATAAATGTTCAAGTGAGCAATAAACAAAGAAATAAATGTTCAACAATGTGCATTAAAAACATAAATAAATGTTCAACAATGTGGATTAAACACAGAAATAAATAGTAATGAGAACATGTGAACTGATTGGGGAAGTCATTTTCAACAAATACATAAAATGTATAGGAATGTTAATTGATGTTGTGTGTACCAGCGGAAGGCTTGGAGAGGTTTATAATATCGTTTTGTTGAGTTTTATAAAATTGTGTGGTGTCTGTGGAGCAGAACATATATCCTGATGGTCTTTATATGGAGAAGAACATATATCCTGATGGTCTTTATATGGAGAAGAACATATATCCTGATGGTCTTTATATGGAGCAGAACATATATCCTGATGGTCTTTATATGGAGCAGAACATATATCCTGATGGTCTTTATATGGAGCAGAACATATATCCTGATGGTCTTTATATGGAGCAGAACATATATCCTGATGGTCTTTATATGGAGCAGAACATATATCCTGATGGTCTTTATATGGAGCAGAACATATATCCTGATGGTCTTTATATGGAGCAGAACATATATCCTGATGGTCTTTATATGGAGCAGAACATATATCCTGATGGTCTTTATATGGAGCAGAACATATATCCTGATGGTCTTTATATGGAGCAGAACATATATCCTGATGGTCTTTATATGGAGCAGAACATATATCCTGATGGTCTTTATATGGAGCAGAACATATATCCTGATGGTCTTTATATGGAGCAGA
The DNA here is from genome assembly GCA_029465975.1 of Dallia pectoralis. Taxonomy (NCBI): domain Eukaryota; kingdom Metazoa; phylum Chordata; class Actinopteri; order Esociformes; family Umbridae; genus Dallia; species Dallia pectoralis. Next base: position 30,412,836 of record CM055729.1, read on the forward strand.
ACATATATCCTGATGGTCTTTATATGGAGCAGAACATATATCCTGATGGTCTTTATATAGAGCAGAACATATATCCTGATGGTCTTTATATGGAGCAGAACATATATCCTGATGGTCTTTATATGGAGCAGAACATATATCCTGATGGTCTTTATATGGAGCAGAACATATATCCTGATGGTCTTTATATGGAGCAGAACATATATCCTGATGGTCTTTATATGGAGCAGAACATATATCCTGATGGTCTTTATATGGAGCAGAACATATATCCTGATGGTCTTTATATGGAGCAGAACATATATCCTGATGGTCTTTATATGGAGCAGAACATATATCCTGATGGTCTTTATATGGAGCAGAACATATATCCTGATGGTCTTTATATGGAGCAGAACATATATCCTGATGGTCTTTATATGGAGCAGATTATATCCTGGTTGTCTTTATACGGAGCAGATTATATCCTGGTTGTCTTTATATGGAGCAGATTATATCCTGGTTGTCTTTATATGGAGCAGATTATATCCTGATGGTCTTTATACGGAGCAGATTATATCCTGGTTGTCTTTATATGGAGCAGATTATATCCTGGTTGTCTTTATCCTGGTTGTCTTTATACGGAGCAGATTATATCCTGATTGTCTTTATATGGAGCAGATTATATCCTGGTTGTCTTTATATGGAGCAGATTATATCCTGGTTGTCTTTATACGGAGCAGATTATATCCTGGTTGTCTTTATATGGAGCAGATTATATCCTGGTTGTCTTTATACGGAGCAGATTATATCCTGGTTGTCTTTATATGGAGCAGATTATATCCTGGTTGTCTTTATATGGAGCAGATTATATCCTGGTTGTCTTTATACGGAGCAGATTATATCCTGGTTGTCTTTATATGGAGCAGATTATATCCTGGTTGTCTTTATACGGAGCAGATTATATCCTGGTTGTCTTTATATGGAGCAGATTATATCCTGGTTGTCTTTATATGGAGCAGATTATATCCTGGTTGTCTTTATACGGAGCAGATTATATCCTGGTTGTCTTTATATGGAGCAGATTATATCCTGGTTGTCTTTATATGGAGCAGATTATATCCTGGTTGTCTTTATATGGAGCAGATTATATCCTGGTTGTCTTTATATGGAGCAGATTATATCCTGGTTGTCTTTATACGGAGCAGATTATATCCTGGTTGTCTTTACATGGAGCAGATTATATCCTGGTTGTCTTTATATGGAGCAGATTATATCCTGGTTGTCTTTATATGGAGCAGATTATATCCTGGTTGTCTTTATATGGAGCAGATTATATCCTGGTTGTCTTTATACTCCCATTTCTACTCTCCATATCCCTGAGGACTTAGAGAAATGGAACTCAGAAATGAATATACCAGGAGCCAGAATCCACGTCTCACTGGAACACTGGATCTGAGCATTTTTGCTCAGGCTTTCATCTGTGAGTGTCTGTCTAAGGTCACAGGTTACATTCTGTGAAGGACCAGAGGGTTCTGCAGTCAGACAGTCCAGGGACAGGTGCACCATAAGGAAATGACTTTCACAGGTGGAGACAAAAACAGCAGGATAGAGAAAGAAGGAAGGGTATGAAAGAGAGGAGACTGGTGCAGGAAGACATCACAGGAAATGAGTGTCCAATTCCCTGGTGGATGTTGATGTCAGTCATCAGAAAGAGCATTAATGCCTATCTTTCACACACACAGGCACACACACACACAGCTTGTGTTGGAGGGGATGCTGAGAGGACTGTCAGCACTGAGCTCTGAACCCACAAACACCCCAAATGTGATTCACTGTGTTGGTTTCTAAATGGAATAATGTACACAAATACAGTGACTATATTAGTGTTCTGCTACACTGGCTAATAATGTACACAAATACAGTGACTATATTAGTGTTCCGCTACACTGGCTAATAATGTACACAAATACAGTGACTATATTAGTGTTCCGCTACACTTGCTAATAATGTACACAAATACAGTGACTATATTAGTGTTCCGCTACACTTGCTAATAATGTACACAAATACAGTGACTATATTAGTGTTCCGCTACACTGGCTAATAATGTACACAAATACAGTGACTATATTAGTGTTCCGCTACACTTGCTAATAATGTACACAAATACAGTGACTATATTAGTGTTCCGCTACACTTGCTAATAATGTACACAAATACAGTGACTATATTAGTGTTCCGCTACACTTGCTAATAATGTACACAAATACAGTGACTATATTAGTGTTCCGCTACACTTGCTAATAATGTACACAAATACAGTGACTATATTAGTGTTCCGCTACACTGGCTAATAATGTACACAAATACAGTGACTATATTAGTGTTCCGCTACACTGGCTAATAATGTACACAAATACAGTGACTATATTAGTGTTTCGCTACACTGGCTAATAATGTACACAAATACAGTGACTATATTAGTGTTCCGCTACACTGTCTAATAATGTAGACAAATACTGTGACTATATTAGTGTTCCGCTACACTGGCTAATAATGTACACAAATACGGTGACTATATTAATGTTCCGCTACACTGGCTAATAATGTACACAAATACAGTGACTATATTAGTGTTCCGCTACACTTGCTAATAATGTACACAAATACAGTGACTATATTAGTGTTCCGCTACACTGGCTAATAATGTACACAAATACAGTGACTGTATTAGTGTTCCGCTACACTGGCTAATAATGTACACAAATACAGTGACTGTATTAGTGTTCCGCTAAACTGGCTAATAATGTACACAAATACAGTGACTGTATTAGTGTTCTGCTACACTGGCTAATAATGTACACAAATACAGTGACTATATTAGTGTTCTGCTACACTGGCTAATAATGTACACAAATACAGTGACTGTATTAGTGTTCCGCTAAACTGGCTAATAATGTACACAAATACAGTGACTGTATTAGTGTTCCGCTACACTGGCTAATAATGTACACAAATACAGTGACTATATTAGTCTTCCGCTACACTGGCTAATAATGTACACAAATACAGTGACTATATTAGTGTTCCGCTACACTGGCTAATAATGTACACAAATACAGTGACTGTATTAGTGTTCCGCTACACTGGCTAATAATGTACACAAATACAGTGACTATATTAGTGTTCCGCTACACTGGCTAATAATGTACACAAATACAGTGACTGTATTAGTGTTCCGCTACACTGGCTAATAATGTACACAAATACAGTGACTGTATTAGTGTTCCGCTACACTGGCTAATAATGTACACAAATACAGTGACTATATTAGTCTTCCGCTACACTGGCTAATAATGTACACAAATACAGTGACTATATTAGTGTTCCGCTACACTGGCTAATAATGTACACAAATACAGTGACTGTATTAGTGTTCCGCTACACTGGCTAATAATGTACACAAATACAGTGACTATATTAGTGTTCCGCTACACTGGCTAATAATGTACACAAATACAGTGACTATATTAGTGTTCCGCTACACTGGCTAATAATGTACACAAATACAGTGACTATATTAGTGTTCTGCTAAACTGGCTAATCATGTACACAAATACAGTTTGAAGAGGAATGTTTTTAGATGTTTTTTGAAGATTGGTAGAGTCCGATGATCTGATCTCCAGAGTGGAGTTGTTCCACCATTGCGGGGCAAGCACGGAGAACAATTTAGACTGAGCAGATCGGGAGTTGCCCTCCCGTAGGGATGGCACTACCAAGAGGCCTGAAGTGGCAGAACAAAGTGCTTGCTTGGGTGTGTACGGCTTGATTTGTGACTGGATGTAGGAGGGGGCGGTTCCTCTTACTGCCCCATAGGCTAGCACCATGGTTTTGTAGTGTATGCGTGCTTCGACCGGGAGCCAGTGTAGTGTGCGGAACAGCAGAGTGACATGGGAGAACTTTGGTAGATTGAAGATCAGGCGGGCTGCTGCATTTTGAATGAGTTGCAGGGGTTTGATGGCGCACACTGGGAGACCAGCCAGAAGGGAGTTGCAGTAGTCGAGACGGGAGATGATAAGTGCCTGGATCAGCACTTGTGCGGCTTCCTGCGTAACATACGGCCTTACTTTCCGAATGTTATAGAGCATGTACCTGCAAGAACGGGACACCGACTTGATGTGTGCAGAAAATGAGAGGGAGTTGTCAAGGGTCACGCCAAGGTTTTTCGCACATTGGGTAGCAGGGACTGTGACGTTGTCCACCGTAATGGACAGATCCTGGAGCGGGCAGGCTCTTCCTTTGAAGAAGAGCAGTTCAGTTTTACCTAGGTTGAGTTTCAGATGGTGGGGCATTTTGATCCACTCCTCATTGCAGATCGTCTCCAAGTCGTTAAGGTTTTGAGGCTGACATTTGGCAACTGGAACCTTCAGCTCCCGCCACAGACTTTCTATAACATAAAGAACTGGAGAATGGCTAGGAGACTGTCAAAGTCAAAGTATTTTATTGTCATATGTACCGAAAGACTTGCATCAAACTGAACAATGAAATTCATATGACATGGCAAGTAACATCTACGTAGTTAGAAGAGCAAAAACTGAATAACAGAATATATACAGAATGGACATAGCTACAAAATATACATAATGAAGTGTGAATATGGCCAGTATGCAAACCTTAAATACTGCAATAAAAGTGATATGGTACCAGTAGTGGATACATAGATAGGTAAATGAGTGTTGCTGATAGAGGAGCCTAATGGTCTGTTGGTAGAAACTGTCCTGTAGTCTGGAAGTGCGTTTACCAATGCTGTGGTAACGTCAACCAGATGGGAGCAGGGTGAACAAGCGATGGACTGGGTGGCTGTAGTCCTTAATGATGTTTCTTGCTTTTCTGAGGCATCGTGATTGGCTAGGAGACTGGCTAGAAGACTGGCTAGGCCACTCCAGGACCTTAATGTGGTTCTTCTTGAGCTACTCTTTTGTTGCCTTGGCCTTGTGTTGGGTCATTGTCATGCTGAAATACCCATCAATGCCCTGGTTGAGAAAAGGTTCTCACCCAAGATTTGACGGTACACGGTACATCCATCCAAGTGGTCCTGTCCACCTTAGGAGAAAAACACCCCCAAAGCATAATGTTTCCACCTCCATGTTTGACGGTGGGGATAGTGTTCTTGGGGTCATAGGCAGCATTCTTCCTCTTTCAAACAGGGTGAGTTGAGTTGATGCCAAATGACTCTGTTTTGGTCTCATTTGACCACAACACTTTCCCCCAGTTCTCCTCTGAATCATTCAGATGTTTATTGTCAAACTTCAGATGGTAGTAGTGTGTTACCAATTGTTTTCTTGGTGACTGTGGTTCCAGCTGCCTTGAGATCATTGAGAAAATGTTCCTGTGAAGTTCTGATTCCTCACCTCAAGAGAGTGCTCCTAATCTCAGCTCTTTATAAATTATTTAAAATGCGTTATTGTGGATTTTTTGTTGTTTTTCTGTCTCTCACTTTTCAAATAAACCTACCAATATAATGACAGATTGATCATGTTTTTTCAGTAGTCAAACATTCAAAATTAGCAGGGGATCAAATACTTTATTCCTGCACTGTATATATCAAATGTATTTAGGAAAGAAAACATGAGACAGAGGGAAAAAATGTATGGAGAGTGGAGAGAGGAGAGTGGGAGAGGTCAAAGAGAGGAGACAGGGAGAGGAGAAAGGAGAGAGAGAAGAGTAGAGAGGGAGAGAGAGGAAAGAGGGAGAGAGGAGAGTGAATAGATAGGAGAGATAGTAGAATAGATAGTGGAATAGATGGAGAGAAGATCCTGGTGTATCGGGTGTTGGATGGCGGGAATGAGGGATGGAGGGTGAGGAGGACGGTGATTTAGTGTTGTCCTGTGCTCTCCTCTCCTGGTCCTGCTTCTTTCATCTCTAATACCAGGGTCGACTGGCCGCATGCCCCAGATGGTGCTGTCTGTCTGGGCTGCTAGGTCAGGATGTGCCCCCCTCACAAAGCTAATTGATTTCAGGGGGATGGTCCTCTCACTTCCAAACACCCGCAAGCACACACACACACACACACACACACAGAGCGGACCAGTCAGTGCTAATTCTATTACGAATGCAGGAGTGTGACTAACAATGTAGTAGCAGAGTGTTTTACCATCTGTAACTCTCACACACACACACACACACACACACACAAACGTATATCAATAGTGTGTGTGGCCTCCACATGTCTGTATACACTCATAATGTAACTCAGTAGTGTGCATGTCCTCCAGGAACCTTAAATAGCCCACTGATTAACTAACCTATGTAACATTATATTAATAACAAGCACCTGTGAACCTAACCAGGGACCTTAAATAGCGCACTGATTAACTAACCTATGTAACATTATATTAATAACAAGCACATGTGAACCCAACCAAGGACCTTAAATAGCCCAATGATTAACTAACCTATGTAACATTATATTAATAACAAGCACCAGTGAACCTAACCAAGGACCTTAAATAGCCCACTGATTAACTAACCTATGTAACATTATATTAATAACAAGCACATGTGAACCCAACCAGGGACCTTAAATAGCGCACTGATTAACTAACCTATGTAACATTATATTAATAACAAGCACCTGTGAACCTAACCAGGGACCTTATATATCCCACTGATTAACTAACCTATGTAACATTATATTAATAACAAGCACCAGTGAACCTAACCAGGGACCTTAAATAGCCCACTGATTAACTAACCTATGTAACATTATATTAATAACAAGCACCAGTGAACCTAACCAGGGACCTTAAATAGCCCACTGATTAACTAACCTATGTAACATTATATTAATAACAAGCACCAGTGAACCTAACCAAGGACCTTAAATAGCCCACTGATTAACTAACCTATGTAACATTATATTAATAACCAGCACCAGTGAACCTAACCAGGGACCTTAAATAGTCCACTGATTAACTAACCTATGTAACAGTATATTAATAACAAGCACCAGTGAACCTAACCATGGACCTTATATAGCCCACTTATTAACTAACCTATGTAACATTATATTAATAACCAGCACCAGTGAACCTAACCATGGACCTTATATAGCCCACTGATTAACTAACCTATGTAACATTATATTAATAACAAGCACATGTGAACCCAACCAGGGACCTTAAATAGCCCACTGATTAACTAACCTATGTAACATTATATTAATAACAAGCATCAGTGAACCTAACCAGGGACCTTAAATAGCCCACTGATTAACTAACCTATGTAACATTATATTAATAACAAGCACATGTGAACCCAACCAGGGACCTTAAATAGCCCACTGATTAACTAACCTATGTAACATTATATTAATAACAAGCACCAGTGAACCTAACCAGGGACCTTAAATAGCCCACTGATTAACTAACCTATGTAACAATATATTAATAACAAGCACCAGTGAACCTAACCAGGGACCTAACTGATTAACTAACCTATCTCTCATCTCATCTCCAACCGCTTATCCGGGGTCGGGTCGAGGGGGTAGCAGCTCTAGCAGGGGACCCCAAACTTCCCTTTCCCGGGCAACATTAGCCAGCTCTGACTGGGGAATCCCGAGGCGTTCCCAGCTATAATCTCTCCACCTAATCCTGGGTCTTTCCCGAGGTCTCCTCCCAGCTGGACGTGCCTGAAACACCTCTCTAGGGAGGCGCCCAGGTGGCATTCGTACAAGATGCCCGAACCACCTCAACTGGCTCCTTTCTATGCAAAGGAGCAGCGGCTCTACTCCGAGTTCCTCTCGGATGACTGAGCTTCTCACCCTATCCCTAAGGGAGAGGCCAGCCACCCATTTTCTGTACTAACCTATGTAACATTATATTAATAACAAGCACCAGTGCCCATTCATACACTCATACACTCATTCACACACTGACGACCACGTCTACCATGCAAGGCGACTGCAGGCTCGCCAGCTGGGGTTTTTTGCTCATGGACACCTCGACAATTTCCCCAGGAGGAACCGGGGATCGAACCACCAACCATCCGATTGATAGACAACCGACTCAACCCACTGAGCCACTGCCGCCCACTGGCCCAAGCGGGTTAGTTAATCAGTGGGTATTTAAGGTCCCTGGTTAGGTTGGTGAATGTGACGCAGGATCTGTAAAGCGCTTTGGATAAAGGCGCTATATAAAAGCGCAGCATTTACCATTTACTTGATTCTCTATTATCTGTATATTGGCTCCACTTGATCCTGTATTATCTGTATATTGGCTCCACTTGATCTTGTATTATCTGTATATTGGCTCCACTTGATCCTGTTTAATCTGTATATTGACTCCACTTGATCCTGTATTATCTGTATATTGGCTCCACTTGATCCTGTTTAATCTGTATATTGACTCCACTTGATCCTGTATTATGTGTATATTGGCTCCACTTGATCCTGTATTATCTGTATATTGGCTCCACTTGATCCTGTATTATCTGTATATTGGCTCCACTTGATCCTGTTTAATCTGTATATTGACTCCACTTGATCCTGTATTATCTGTATATTGGCTCCACTTGATCCTGTATTATCTGTATATTGGCTCCACTTGATCCTGTATTATATGTATATTGGCTCCACTTGATCCTGTATTATCTGTATATTGGCTAGACTTGATCCTGTATTATATGTATATTGGCTCCACTTGATCCTGTATTATCTGTATATTGGCTCCACTTGATCCTGTATTATCTGTATATTGACTCTCCTTAATGTGTCCCAATGCCATTTGAACTCTTGTGTTTGGTGTATTTATTGTGTAACTGTCGCAAACATTGACACACCACACACACACCTGATATACAAATACACATTGTAAGGTAGATGGAACCAGAGGCAGAACCTGAGTTGCAACGATTGGCCACAACTGATAGCCGAGCAGAACCAATCAGGTGTGCTTCCTGTGGTTGACCTGACCTTCTGCTGGAGTAATGTTTCATTATGATGGAGAAGGGGAGGGAGAGGTGAGTTGTTACAGATCCTGTGGTCAATAAATCAGAGATCTGCTTTAGGAGATCCCGACAAACTGCCTCCTATCTATCACACATCTACTGTGTCCTTCTCTCTGTCTCCTATCACACATCTACTGTCTCCTTCTCTCTGTCTCCTATCACACATCTACTGTCTCCTTCTCTCTGTCTCCTTCTCTCTGTCTCCTATCACACATCTACTGTCTCCCAGCCAAAACAGCAAACATTTGGTAGCCCTCATGTAACCCAGCCAAACATTTGGTAACCCTCATGTAACCCAACCAAACAGCAAACATTTGTTAGCCCTCATCTAACGCAGCCAAACAGCAAACATTTGGTAGCCCTCATGTAACCCAGCCAAACAGCAAACATTTGATAGCCCTCACGTGACCCAGCCAAACAGCAAACATTTGGTAGCCCTCACGTAACCCAGCCAAACATTTGATAGCCCTCATGTAACCCAGCCAAACATTTGGTAGCCCTCATGTAACCCAGCCAAACATTTGGTAGCCCTCATGTAACCCAGCCAAACATTTGGTAGCCCTCATGTAACCCAGCCAAACATTTGGTAGCCCTCATTTGTATGTAACCCAGCCAAACATTTGTAGCCCTCATGTAACCCAGCCAAACATTTGCCCTCATGTAACCCAGCCAAACATTTGATAGCCCTAACCCAGCCAAACATGCCCTAACCCAGCAAAACAGCAAACATTTATTTGGTGGCCCTCATGTAACCCAGACAAAAAGCAAAACATTTGGTAGCCCTCATGTAACGCAGCCAAACAATTGGTTGCCCCTCAGCCAAACAGCAAACATTTGTAATGTAACCCAGACAAAAACAGCAAACATTTGGTAGCCCTCATGTAACCAGCAAACAGCCCTCAAACAGCAAACATTTGGTAGCCCCATGTAAACAGCTAACAGCCAAACATTTGGTAGCCCTCAGTAACCCAGCCCAATTTAACCCATTCAGCAGCAAACATTTGTAGCCCTCATGTAACCCAGCAGCAAACATTTGGTAGCCCTCATGTTACCCAGCCAAAACAAACCAGCAGCAAACATTTGGTAGCCCTCATGTAACCCAGCCAAACATTTGGTAGCCCTCATGTAAACCAAACAGCCAAACAGCAAACATTTGGTAGCCCAGCCATGTAACCAGCCAAACATTTGGTAGCCCTCAAACCAAACAGCAGCCAAACATTTGGTAGCCCTCATGTAACCCAGCCAAACATTTGGTAGCCCTCATGTAACCCAGCCAAACATTTGGTAGCCCTCATGTAACACAGCCAAACATTTGGTAGCCCTCATGTAACCCAGCCAAACAGCAAACATTTATTTGGTAGCCCTCATGTAACCCAGCCAAAAAGCAAAACATTTGGTAGCCCTCATGTAACCCAGCCAAACAACAGCCAAACAGCAAACATTTGGTAGCCCTCATGTAACCCAGCCAAACAGCAAACATTTTTAGCCCTCATGTAACCCAGCCAAACATTTGGTAGCCCTCATGTAACCCAGCCAAACATTTGATAGCCCCCAGTAGCCCTCAAACAGCAAACATTTGGTAGCCCTCATGTAACCCAGCCAAACATTTGGTAGCCCTCACCCAGTAACCCAGCCCTCCAAACAGCACCCAGCCAAACATTTGGTAGCCCTCACATTAATCCCCAAACATTTGGTAGCCCTCATGTAACGCAGCCAAACAGCAAACATTTGGTAGCCCTCAACCCAGCCAAACATTTGGTAGCCCTCACGTAACCCAGCCAAACATTTGGTAGCCCTCATGTAACCCAGCCAAACAGCAAACATTTGGTAGCCCTCATGTAACACAGCCAAACATTTGGTAGCCCTCACGTAACCCAGCCAAACAGCAAACATTTGGTAGCCCATCCAGCCAAACAAACATTTGGTAGCCCTCATGTAACCCAGCCAAACATTTGGTAGCCCTCATGTAACCCAGCCAAACATTTGGTAGCCCTCATGTAACCCAGCCAAACATTTGGTAGCCCTCATGTAACCCAGCCAAACATTTGGTAGCCCTCACGTAACCCAGCCAAACATTTGGTAGCCCTCATGTAACCCAGCCAAACAGCAAACATTTGGTAGCCCTCATGTAACCCAGCCAAACATTTGGTAGCCCTCATGTAACCCAGCCAAACAGCAAACAAACGTGATCCAGCCAAACAGCAAACATTTGTAGCCCTCATGTAACCCAGTAGCCCTCATGTAACCCAGCCAAACATTTGGTAGCCCTCATGTAACCCAGCCAAACAAACATTTGGTAGCCCTCACGTAACCCAGCCAAACATTTGGTAGCCCTCATGTAACCCAGCCAAACCAAACATTTTTAGCCCTCATGTAACCCAGCCAAACATTTGGTAGCCAAACATTTGGTAGCCCTCATGTAACCCAGCCAAACAGCAAACAGCCCAGCCAAACATTTGTAGCCCTAACCCAGCCAAACATTTGGTAGCCCTCATGTAACCCAGCCAAACAGCAAACATTTGGTAGCCCTCATGTAACCCAGCCAAACATTTGGTAGCCCCCATGCCAAACCCAGCCCAAACCCAGCCAAACATTTGGAAGCCCTCATGTAACCCAGCCAAACAGCCAAACATTTGGTAGGTAATCCAGCCAAACATTTGATAGCCCTCATGTAACCCAGCCAAACAGCAAACATTTGGTAGCCCTCATGTAACCCAGCCAAACATTTGGTAGCCCTCATGCAGCAAACATTTTTAAGCCAAAGAGTAAACACAGCAAACATTTGGTAGCCCTCATGTAACCCAGCCAAACAGCAAACATTTGGTAGCCCTAACCCTCATGTAACCCAACCAAACAGCAAACATTTGCCCTCATGTAACGCAGCCAAACAGCAAACAACAAGCCAAACAGCAAACATTTGGTAGCCCTCACGTAACCCAGCCAAACATTTGATAGCCCTCATGTAAACAGCCAAAGCCAAACAGCAAACATTTGGTAGCCCTCATGTAACCCAGCAAACATTTGGTAGCCCTCATGTAACCATGTAACCCAGCCAAACATTTGGTTGCCCTCATGTAACCCAGCCAAACAGCAAACATTTTTAGCCCTCATGTAACCCAGCAAAACAGCAAACATTTGGTAGCCATCATGTAACTCAGACAAAAAGCAAAACATTTGGTAGCCCTCATGTAACCCAGCCAAACATTTGGTAGCCCTCATGTAACCCAGCCAAACAGCAAACATTTGGTAGCCCTCATGTAACCCAGCAAAACATTTGGTAGCCCTCATGTAACGCAGCCAAACATTTGGTAGCCCTCATGTGACCCAGCCAAACAGCAAACATTTGGTAGCCCTCATGTAACCCAGCCAAACAACCCAGCCAAACAGCAAACATTTGGTAACCCAGCCAAACAGCTAACATTTGGTAGCCCTCACGTGACCCAGCCAAACATTTGGTAGCCCTCATGTAACCCAGCCAAACATTTGGTAGCCCATATGTAACCCAGCCATACAATTGGTAGCCCTAATTTAACCCATTCAAACAGCAAACATTTGATAGCCCTCACGTGACCCAGCCAAACAGCAAACATTTGGTAGCCCTCATGTAACCCAGCCAAAGATTTGGTAGCCCTCATGTAACCCAGCCAAACAGCAAAAAATGTTTAGCCCTCATGTAACACAGCCAAACATTTGGTAGCCCCCATGTAACGGAGCCAAACAGTAAACATTTGGTAGCCCTTATGTAACCCAGCCAAACATTTGGTAGCCCTCATGTAATCCAGCCAAACAGCAAACATTTGGTAGCCCTCATGTAACACAGCCAAACATTTGGTAGCCCTCACGTAACCCAGCCAAACAGCAAACATTTGGTAGCCCTCACGTGATCCAGCCAAACAGCATACATTTGGTAGCCCTCATGTAACCCAGCCAAACATTTGGTAGCCCTCATGTAACCCAGCCAAACATTTGGTAGCCCTCATGTAACCCAGCCAAACATTTGGTAGCCCTCACGTAACCCAGCCAAACATTTGGTTGCCCTCACGTAACCCAGCCAAACTGCAAACATTTTTAGCCCTCATGTAACCCAGCCATACATTTGGTAGCCCTCATTTAACCCATTCAAAAAGCAAACATTTGATAGCCCTCACGTGACCCAGCCTAACAGCAAACGTTTGGTAGCCCTCACGTAACCCAGCCAAAGATTTGGTAGCCCTCATGTAACCCAGCCAAACAGCAAACATTTTTTAGCCCTCATGTAACCCAGCCAAACATTTGGTAGCCCCCATGTAAAGGAGCCAAAGAGTAAACATTTGGTAGCCCTCATGTAACCCAGCCAAACATTTGGGAGCCCTCATGTAATCCAGCCAAACATTTGGTAGCCCTCATGTAACCCAGCCAAACAGCAAACATTTGGTAGCCCTCATGTTACGCAGCCAAACAGCAAACATTTGGTAGCCCTGATGTAACCCAGCCAAACAGCAAACATTTGGTAGCCATCATGTAGCTCATCCAAAAAGCAAACATTTGGTAGCCCTCATTTTACAGCCAAACAGCAAACATTTGGTAGCCATCATGTAGCTCATCCAAACATTTGGTAGCCCTCATGTAATCCAGCCAAACATTTGGTAGCCCTCCTGTAACCCAGCGAAACAATTGGTAGCCCTCACGTAATCCAGCCAAACATTTGGTAGCCCTCATGTAACTCAGCCAAACATTCGGTAGCCCTCAGGTAACCCAGCCAAACAGCAAACATTTGGTAGCCCACATGTTACCCAGCCAAATAATTGGTTGCCCTCATGTAACCCAGCCAAACAGCAAATGTTTGGTAGCCCTCATGTTACGCAGCCAAACAGCAAACATTTGGTAGCCATCATGTAGCTCAGCCAAAAAGCAATCATTTGGTAGCCCTCATTTTACAGCCAAACAGCAAACATTTGGTAGCCCTCATGTATCCCAGCCAAACAGCCAACATTTGATAGCCCTCATGTAACGCAGCCAAACAACAAACTTAATCGACAAAACCCAGAAATAAAGAGACATTCAAATACCAGTACAACTTGTTATAAAGAATTATATTTCTGGTTAGACATTATAAACTTGAATAAACACGCTCCTCCATTCATCTCACCTGTCTGATATCCAGTCATGGTAAGATGACAGAATCCAGAGTTCAGATCAAGATGGGACAATCAGAGTTCAAATCAAGATGGTACGATCCAGAGTTCAGATCAAGATGGTACGATCCAGAGTTCAGATCAAGATGGTACGATCCAGAGTTCAGATCAATATGGTACGAGCCAGAGTTCAGATCAAGATGGTACGATCCAGAGTTCAGATCAATATGGTACGATCCAGAGTTCAGATCAATATGGTACGAGCCAGAGTTCAGATCAATATGGTACGAGCCAGAGTTCAGATCAATATGGTACGATCCAGAGTTCAGATCAATATGGTACGATCCAGAATTCAGATCAAAATGGTACGATCCAGAGTTCAGATCAATATGGTACGAGCCAGAGTTCAGATCAATATGGTACGATCCAGAGTTCAGATCAAGGTGGTACGATCCAGAGTTCAGATCAAGGTGGTACGATCCAGAGTTCAGATCAAGATGGTACGATCCAGAGTTCAGATCAATATGGTACGATCCAGAGTTCAGATCAATATGGTACGATCCAGAGTTCAGATCAATATGGTACGATCTAGAGTTCAGATCAATATGGTACGATCTAGAGTTCAGATCAATATGGTACGATCCAGAGTTCAGATCAATATGGTACGATCTAGAGTTCAGATCAATATGGTACAGTGACACACACACAGTCACACACACACACACCTACAGACACACACACACACACAGTCACACACACACAGTCACACACACACAGTCACACACACACAGTCACACACACACAGTCACACACACACTGCACCTGTAATGGTTTGCAGCTGAATCCGGCTCCTTAGAGGTTCAGCGATGGGTGACTGTCTGTGTGTGTGTGTGTGTGTCTGTGTGTGTGTCTGTGTGTGTGTATGTGTGTGTGTATGTGTGTGTGTGTGTGTGTGTGTGTGTGTGTGTGTGTGTGTGTGTGTGTATATATGTGTGTGTGTACATATGTGTGTGTGTGTGTGTATATATGTGTGTGTGCGTATATATGTGTGTGTGTCTGTTTATATATATGTGTGTGTATGTATATATGTGTGTGTGTGTGTGTGTGTATATATATGTGTGTGTGTTTGTTGTGTGTGTGTATATAAAAACAGTCTGGCATACGAGTGGCAGAGAGCTGCTTCCTCTAAAGGTGACCTTTGACCCCTCATCTGTTCTCTGTTATGGGGAAGAGGTGGAGCTGGAGAAAAAAGATCTGGAGATGAGTGAGAGCGAGAGTGGTGAGAAAGAATGACAACAACAGGGATGGAGAGACAGGGAGATAAGGGAAATAGAGAGAGAGATGGAGAGAAAGAATGGCAAAGAGAGTTGGAAAGAAGGAGAGAAAGAATGACAAAAAGAGAGATGGAGAGAGGAAGATAAAATAAAAAGAGAGAGATGGAGTCAGATAGAGTCTGGATCCAGCTCTACAGCATGTTACTGGAGGCTAAGTAGAGTCAGATAGTGTCTGGATCCAGCTCTACAGCATGTTACTGGAGGCTAAGTAGAGTCAGATAGAGTCTGGATCCAGCTCTACAGCATGTTACTGGAGGCTAAGTAGAGTCAGATAGAGTCTGGATCCAGCTCTACAGCATGTTACTGGAGGCTAGGTAGAGTCAGATAGTGTCTGGATCCAGCTCTACAGCATGTTACTGGAGGCTAAGTAGAGTCAGATAGTGTCTGGATCCAGCTCTACAGCATGTTACTGGAGGCTAAATAGAGTCAGATAGTGTCTGGATCCAGCTCTACAGCATGTTACTGGAGGCTAAGTAGAGTCAGATAGTGTCTGGATCCAGCTCTACAGCATGTTACTGGAGGCTAAGTAGAGTCAGATAGAGTCTGGATCCAGCTCTACAGCATGTTACTGGAGGCTAAGTAGAGTCAGATAGTGTCTGGATCCAGCTCTACAGCATGTTACTGGAGGCTAAGTAGAGTCAGATAGAGTCTGGATCCAGCTCTACAGCATGTTACTGGAGGCTAAGTAGAGTCAGATAGTGTCTGGATCCAGCTCTACAGCATGTTACTGGAGGTTAAGTAGAGTCAGATAGAGTCTGGATCCAGCTCTACAGCATGTTACTGAGGCTAAGTAGAGTCAGATAGAGTCTGGATCCAGCTCTACAGCATGTTACTGGAGGCAAGGTAGAGTCAGATAGTGTCTGGATCCAGCTCTACAGCATGTTACTGGAGGCTAAGTAGAGTCAGATAGTGTCTGGATCCAGCTCTACAGCATGTTAGTGGAGGCTAAGTAGAGTCAGATAGAGTCTGGATCCAGCTCTACAGCATGTTACTGGAGGCTAAGTAGAGTCAGATAGAGTCTGGATCCAGCTCTACAGCATGTTACTGGAGGCTAAGTAGAGTCAGATAGTGTCTGGATCCAGCTCTACAGCATGTTACTGGAGGCTAAGTAGAGTCAGATAGTGTCTGGATCCAGCTCTACAGCATGTTACTGGAGGCTAAGTAGAGTCAGATAGTGTCTGGATCCAGCTCTACAGCATGTTACTGGAGGCTAAGTAGAGTCAGATAGAGTCTGGATCCAGCTCTACAGCATGTTACTGGAGGCTAAGTAGAGTCAGATAGAGTCTGGATCCAGCTCTACAGCATGTTACTGGAGGCTAAGTAGAGTCAGATAGAGTCTGGATCCAGCTCTACAGCATGTTACTGGAGGCTAAGTAGAGTCAGATAGTGTCTGGATCCAGCTCTACAGCATATTACTGGAGGCCATACCAGAATATAGACCTTGCCATGGTTAATAATTATTGGTCTGATTCGGATTCTGATTCTGAAAAGTTACAAAAAAATCAGTCATTCTTCTTCCAAATGAATGTACATTTCCGGGCAATGCCGGCATTAGATTTCCATAAAACAAAATGAAGAAATACAAATGGTTAGAACTTCAAGGTTTGATCTTTGATGATGTTAATGCTAGCAGAATAAATATCAGAAACATTCTACACTTATAATACAGATATGACATCGCAGTGTTTGTTTCCCCAATCACATTTTATATTTTGATTGATAGATTTTGTTTATTTAAGTGTCAAACACCCTGTTATGGTGCCCAGCCCTCATGGGCTTTTTAGACACTACAGTCATCATTTCACAAATATCTCCAAGTAGCCACGTGACATAACACAGAACCCAACATAGCATAACTAAACCACAAAAAATAAGTACACATACAAATATAGATAGCTTATCATATAGGATACAAAATACTTTGCCGCAGATACCAGGCATTTTCTTTAAATTTTGCCAGAGCAAACACATTATGTTCAAACATCCAGCACAAAATCTCCCCTTCATATTTCCAAAATATATCAGGATTTTTTAATTGAATTAATCCAAAAAGAGAGTTCCTTAAATCACTATATAAAGGACAAAAAAAACAAAATGAAATTCATCTTCCACAACCTGGAGATCACAGAATTCACACAAACGTAAGTGTTCAGGTGTACCTTTAAATCGACCTACTTCCACTGCCAGAGGTAAGGTACTAGTTCTCAGTTGAGCACAGAGGGACCTCTGCCTTCTCTTTAGATTAAGAAAAATATAAGGTTCTGTAACATAATCATTTTTAAACTGAACATAATTTCTAAGTTGTGGCTTCTTCCATATATCCTGTTTCCATTGATCTTCATATTGACTTAACAATCTTTGTCTAACAACCTTTATATTACATTGGAGATTATTGTGGTACATTATATGCAAGTCAGACACCGACAATATTATTGAAACTTCTCCCGACCAGGGGTGATGCTTTGCTCTGTCCCAATTAAACATTTCCTAGTTATCCTTTCATCTGGCAGACTAACAAGACGGTTCCACAGTCGCACCATTTCACACCTTTGTTTCACAATACATGGATCCCATCCTGCATCCCCATTAACAGCTACCTTTGCTGCATATTTATGCACACCAAGAAAACACCTTAAAGCACGGTTTTGAACAGAGTTACAGTCAAAAACCTCTTCAAAACCCCAAACTCCTGCCGCATAAAACAAAACGGGGTCAACCATAGATTTATACAGTTGTGTAAATGTAGAAAAACCAAGATCTGTACATAGTTTCATTTTGCTCAACACAAAACCTAATGCTCTTCCGGCAGACTCTGCTAGTTGTTTCCTTCCCTCTTTAAACTTCATATTTTCATCGAAAACAAAACCAAGATATTTATAATAGCGAGTATACTGTAAGGGCACAGGGCCAAACTGAAATGTATGAAAACTCTGTAATTCACTTTTTTCCCTAAAATGAACATTTTGTGTTTTTTCGCTATTAATAGTAAGACGCCATTTACTACACCATGAACTCATAATATTCAGCATATTTTGTAAATTAACTTCATTTTCAGCTATCAAAACAATATCATCTGCATAAAGCAGAATACTTAGATTCATGTCTTCAGTGGTGAATTGGCACACCTAAATTTACCTGTTTAATTTCTTGATGCTAAATCATTTATTTTATCATCAAAAGCAAACAAGGAATGGCTTTGGGCTTACCACACTACAGACAAGTAAGTCTGAGCTAAATCATTTATATAAAAAGCAAACAAGGAAGGGGAGAGTAAGTCTCCCTGCTTCACCCCAAAAGGCGTTGGGAACCAGTCCGTTCTCAAATTATTTATTTGTACACAAGCAATGGGCTCTTTATAAAGGCGTTTTATAGCATTATAGAATTTTCCATTAATACCAGATGAAAGTAATTTAAACAGCAAAAGGTATCGGTTAACACAATCAAATGCCTTTTTGAAGTCAACAAAGCAGGCAAAAGTACTTTTACCCCTATCAAAACGAGCTCTCACCACAGAGGATAACACAGAAATATGATCAATACAGGCCCTGTTTTTCCTAAAACCATTCTGTTCATCTACCAATCCTCCATAAGCCTCCAAAAAAGCATTCAGTCTATTGTTAAGGACTCCTGAGTAAATTTTATAAACTGTGCTAATCAAACTAATCCCTCTATAATTCAACGGGACTCTAGGGTCATCTTTTATAGATTTCGGGATGGGTTTGATAATTGATCTATTCCACTCAGATGGGATAATACCATTTTGAAAACATATATGACACAAACAATGTAGGACACTACACAAGCTAGGGTTCCTAAGTACCTCGTTAGGGAGATCTTCAATACCCACAGCTTTATTTTCCTTGGCTTTATCTAGTACTTTAAGTACCTCATCCAATGTAATATTACTGTTCAGTATATCATTTTGATAATATATAGTATTCACCCCAGTTTCCAACTCCAGTCTTGCTTTACAAGTTTCTTCTAAGAAATAATCATCAAATAAAGTGGAACTACTATAAGCATATAATGCACTGTAATCCTTTTCCCACTTTTTTAATATTTGACCGAATTCAAAAGAAGATCCACCACTTTCCAGTAAAACCTCCATCGGTATTAATGTTTTCTTTTTTGGGCCTAGCTTACGTATTTCCCTCCAGAATTGCTGCGGATTACCAGATTGTAACTGTTCTAATTTGAGGGCTTGGCCTCTTTTATACCTTCTTTTGAAGAACCTAAGCTTTCTATCAAAATGAGTCTGGCATTGCACAAATTCACTATGCAAGGCCCTCCTCTTCCAAGGTTCCCCAGGACCACATTTAAGAAATATTCTCTCTGCAGATCGCAACTTCAACCATAACTCATTTAATTCATTGTTCCAATAAGGTTGTTTAGCTCTGTAATATTTCTTTGTAGAACCCATTTTCCTTACAGAACAATATTTCTCCATCTCAGCATGTAAAATATTACAGAAATTAGTATAACACTGGTCCATCTTTTCCTGGTTTTTGTGTACAATCTGTAATTGGCCTATTACCCCCAGTAGGGCCCTGCAACACATCTTTGAAGACAGGAAATCAACAGGGTAATTCCTGTCTCGTCTTTTTACATGCTGTAAACAGTCAACATTATTCTGAATATTAACCACCTCCCCCGCTTGAAAACGTAAACAAAGAACTGAATGGTCAGGGAGTCTGCTATGATCACCAATCAAATTAAAACCTCTTGGACCAACCCTGTCACAAAGCTCAGAAGGGGAATAAACATTAAATCCAATACATGTTTTCAAATTAACATGAGGTGTCACTATGTAATCAACAACAGCTTTGCCCCTTACAGAAATGGAAGTAAAATTGTCATTTTCAGGATTTAGCCTTCCATTAAGTATGCAACATTTTGAGTCCTTCAAAAATTCCATCAAGGTATGACCATGCTTATTTACATTCGAGTCCAGAGCTATTCAAGGGGACAAATCATCTCCTTCCACATAGTCCTTAAGCGCCCCGGTTCGGCCGTTAACATCACCGCATATATAGATTGAATCCACCTTGTCGGTAACAGTATATAACAACGCCAATAGATGGCTGAAGTAGAGATCTGCGTTCCTGCCCCAGACAGATGATTCTGGGGACAAGTAACATGAAATTAAATTAAAAGAATATTGCGATTCTCTATGCTCAAAGCGTAAACAAAATATTCCATCAAATGTTTTATCAACAAAACTAACTGAATACCGCTCCAACACAGCATTTTTAACCAAGAACCCAACTCCCCCCGAGGCTTTAACAGCCCTCCTATGGGTAAATAGTGGTGGAAATTAAGGGTCCCTATTCCCCCTATTCCCATTAAATAGTGGTGGAAATTAAGGGTCCCTATTCCCATTAAATAGTGGTGGAGATTAAGGGTCCCTATTCCCATTAAATAGTGGTGGAGATTAAGGGTCCCTATTCCCATTAAATAGTGGTGGAGATTAAGGGTCCCTATTCCCATTAAATAGTGGTGGAGATTA
>CM055729.1:30434277-30449557 GCA_029465975.1 Dallia pectoralis
ACATATAACTGTATAGTAGGTTTGTATTCGCTTATAACATAACATATACCTTTATATAGTACATTAATACAGGCGTATAACTGTACAGTAGGTTTATACATGCTTGTAACATAACATATACCTTTATATAGGACATTAATACAGGCGTATAAATGTACAGTAGGTTTATACACGCTTATAACATAACATATACCTTCATATAGTACATTAATACAAGCGTATAACTGTGCTAACCCTAACATCTATAGCGACGTCACTTAGACAATTGGCATTTACCCTGAAACACATTTACATGAAGGACTGGTCAGTAGCTATAAAACAAAGTATGACGCTAATGATCACTGTCCTCTGTCAACAGAAACCAGCCCCGGCCAAGGTTGAGCCCAAGTCCAAGAAAGAGAAACCAGCAAAGGTAACAGAACTAGCAGGGTTCCATGTAACCTAACATAACTAGCAGGGTTCCATGTTCCATGCTTTGTGTGTATTAGGTCCTGGATTCAATCCCCAGCTTCTACCCAGGTCGCTGTTGCAAATGAGAATGTGTTCTGAATCGGCTTTACTGGATAAATAAAGGTTAAATAATAAATACATGAAAAGGGTTAGAGTACAGTACAAACTCCAGAACCATCCACACACATCAATATAACAGAACTACAAACCCCAGAACCATCAACACACATCAATACAACAGAACTACAAACCCCAGAACCATCTACACACATCAATACAACAGAACTACAAACCCCAGAGCCATCAACGCACATCAATACAACAGAACTACAAACCCCAGAACCATCAACGCACATCAATACCACAGAACTACAAACCCCAGAAGCATCACACCACAGAACTACAAACTCCAGAAGCATCACACCACAGAACTACAAACTCCAGAAGCATCACACCACAGAACTACAAACTCCAGAAGCATCACACCACAGAACTACAAACTCCAGAAGCATCACACCACAGAACTACAAACTCCAGAAGCATCACACCACAGAACTACAAACTCCAGAAGCATCACACCACAGAACTACAAACTTCAGAAGCATCACACCACAGAACTACAAACTCCAGAAGCATCACACCACAGAACTACAAACTCCAGAAGCATCACACCACAGAACTACAAGCTCACACAACAGAACTACAAACCCAGAAGCATCACACCACCACAGAACTACAAACCCAGAAGCATCACACCACAGAACTACAAACCCAGAAGCATCACACCACAGAACTACAAACTCCAGAAGCATCACACCACAGAACTACAAACTCCAGAAGCATCACACCACAGAACTACAAACCCAGAAGCTTCACACAACAGAACTACAAACCCAGAAGCATCACACCACAGAACTACAAACTCCAGAAGCATCACACACAGAACTACAAACCCAGAAGCATCACACCACAGAACTACAAACTTCAGAAGCTCCACACCACAGAACTACAAACTCCAGAAGCATCACACCACAGAACTACAAACTCCAGAAGCATCACACCACAGAACTACAAACTCCAGAAGCATCACACAACAGAACTACAAACTCCAGAAGCATCACACCACAGAACTACAAACTCCAGAAGCATCACACCACAGAACTACAAACCCAGAAGCATCACACCACAGAACTACAAACTCCAGAAGCATCAGAACTACAAACTTCAGAAGCATCACACCACAGAAACTACTCCAGAAGCATCACACCACAGAACTACAAATCAGAAGCATCACACCACAGAACTACAAACTCAGAAGCATCACACCACAGAACTACAAACTCCAGAAGCATCACACCACAGAACTACAACCCAGAAGCATCACACCACAGAACTACAAACAAAGCATCACACCACAGAACTACAAACTCCAGAAGCATCACACCACAGAACTACAGAACTCCAGAAGCATCACACCACAGAACTACAAACCAGAAGCATCACACCACAGAACTACAATCCAGAAGCATCACACCACAGAACTACAAACTCCAGAAGCATCACACCACAGAACTACAAACTCCAGAAGCATCACACCACAGAACTACAAACTCCAGAAGCATCACACCACAGAACTTCAGAAGCATCACACACAGAACTACCAGAAGCATCACACCACAGAACTACAAACTCCAGAAGCAAATCACACCACAGAACTACAAACCCAGAAGCATCACACCACAGAACTACAAACTCCAGAAGCATCACACCACAGAACTACAAACTCCAGAAGCATCACACCACAGAACTACAAACTCCAGAAGCATCACACCACAGAACTACAAACTCCAGAAGCATCACACCACAGAACTACAAACTTCAGAAGCATCACACCACAGAACTACAAACTCCAGAAGCATCACACCACAGAACTACAAACTCCAGAAGCATCACACCACAGAACTACAAACTCCAGAAGCATCACACCACAGAACTACAAACTCCAGAAGCATCACACCACAGAACTACAAACTCCAGAAGCATCACACCACAGAACTACAAACTCCAGAAGCATCACACCACAGAACTACAAACTTCAGAAGCATCACACCACAGAACTACAACTCCAGAAGCATCACACAACAGAACTACAAACTCCAGAAGCATCACACCACAGAACTACAAACTTCAGAAGCATCACACCACAGAACTACAAACTCCAGAAGCATCACACCACAGAACTACAAACTCCAGAAGCATCACACCACAGAACTACAAACTCCAGAAGCATCACAAACCACAGAACTACAAACTCCAGAAGCATCACACCACAGAACTACAAACTCCAGAAGCATCACACAACAGAACTACAAACTCCAGAAGCATCACACCACAGAACTACAAACAGAAACTCCAGAAGCATCACACACCAGAAGCATCACACCACAGAACTACAAACCCAGAAGCATCACACCACAGAACTACAAACTTCAGAAGCATCACACCACAGAACTACAAACTCCAGAAGCATCACACAACAGAACTACAAACAAACTCACACCACAGAACCAAACTTCAGAAGCATCACACCACAGAACTAGCAACTCCAGAAGCATCACACCACAGAACTACAAACTCCAGAAGCATCACACCACAGAACTACAAACTCCAGAAGCATCACACCACAGAACTACAAGCATCACACAACAGAACTCCAGAAGCATCACACCACAGAAACTACAAACTCCAGAAGCATCACACAACAGAACTACAAACTCCAGAAGCATCACACCACAGAACTACAAACTCCAGAAGCATCACACCACAGAACTACAAACTTCAGAAGCATCACACCACAGAACTACAAACTCCAGAAGCATCACACCACAGAACTCCAGAAGCATCAACCACAGAACTACAAACCCAGAAGCATCACACCACAGAACTACAAACTCCAGAAGCAGAATCACAGAACCACAACAGAACTACAAACTCCAGAAGCATCACACCACAGAACTACAAACTCCAGAAGCATCACACCACAGAACTACAAAGAACTCACACCACAGAACTACAAACCAGAAGCATCACACCACAGAACTACAAACTCCAGAAGCATCACACCACAGAACTACAAACTCCAGAAGCATCACACCACAGAACTACAAACTCCAGAAGCATCACACAACAGAACTACAAACTCCAGAAGCATCACACCACAGAACTACAAACTCCAGAAGCGTCACACCACAGAACTACAAACTCCAGAAGCGTCACACAACAGAACTACAAACTCCAGAAGCGTCACACAACAGAACTACAAACTCCAGAAGCGTCACACCACAGAACTACAAACTCCAGAAGCGTCACACCACAGAACTACAAACTCCAGAAGCGTCACACCACAGAACTACAAACTCCAGAAGCGTCACACCACAGAACTACAAACCACTGGCTCTTAAATCACTGTCCATCCCCGAAACTATTTTCCAGGTTGTTGCTGTAAATTAGAATTTGTTCTCAGTCAACATGCCTGGTAAAATTAGGGTGAACTGAACATCTAAGGAAATAATGTAGTCCAGGTACAATCTAGAAAAAGTCTAATGTCTCTCATCCTCTCCAGAAAGAGAAGGTTGTGAACGATAAGAAAGAGGACAAGAAGACCAAGAAGGCTGCAGTGAAGGAGAACACAGAAGCAGAGGTTGCAGAAGAAAACCACTCTGAGAACGGAGATGCTAAGACCAACGAGGTATGGGCAGTCATGTCTAGATGAACATCTATAGAGAAGGTTAGAGGGACAGCTGTATGTCAGAATACATGTACATCTATATAGAAGGTAAGAGGGACAGCTGTATGTCAGACTACATGTACATCTATATAGAAGGTTAGAGGGACAGCTGTATGTCAGACTACATGTACATCTATATAGAAGGTTAGAGGGACAGCTGTATGTCAGACTACATGTACATCTATATAGAAGGTTAGAGGGACAGCTGTATGTCAGACTACATGTACATCTATATAGAAGGTAAGAGGGACAGCTGTATGTCAGACTACATGTACATCTATATAGAAGGTTAGAGGGACAGCTGTATGTCAGACTACATGTACATCTATATAGAAGGTAAGAGGGACAGCTGTATGTCAGACTACATGTACATCTATATAGAAGGTTAGAAGGACAGCTGTATGTCAGACTACATGTACATCTATAGAGAAGGTTAGAGGGACAGCTGTATGTCAGACTACATGTACATCTATAGAGAAGGTTAGAGGGACAGCTGTATGTCAGACTACATGTACATCTATAGAGAAGGTTAGAGGGACAGCTGTATGTCAGACTACATGTACATCTATATAGAAGGTTAGAAGGACAGCTGTATGTCAGACTACATGTACATCTATATAGAAGGTTAGAAGGACAGCTGTATGTCAGACTACATGTACATCTATATAGAAGGTTAACTGTCCTCTGGGTTTCACTGTACCTGTTAACTGTCCTCTGGGTTTCACTGTACCTGTTAACTGTCCTCTGGGTTTCACTGTACCTGTTAACTGTCCTCAGGTTTCATGTACATCTATTAACTGTCCTAGGGGACAGCTGTATGTCCCTGTTAACTGTCCTCTGGGTTTCACTGTACCTGTTAACTGTCCTCTGGGTTTCACTGTACCTGTTACATCTGTCCTCTGGGTTTCACTGTACCTGTTAACTGTCCTCTGGACTTCATGTACCTATTAACTGTCCTCTGGGTTTCAGCTGTACCTGTTAACTGTCCTCTGGGTTTCACTGTACCTGTTAAAGGTCCTCTGGGTTTCACTGTACCTGTTAACTGTCCTCTGGGTTTCACTGTACCTGTTAACTGTCCTCTGGGTTTCACTGTACCTGTTAACTGTCCTCTGGGTTTCACTGTACCTGTTAACTGTCCTCTGGGTTTCACTGTACATGGTTAACTGTCCTCTGGGTTTCACTGTACCTGTTAACTGTCCTCTGGGTTCACTGTACCTGTTAACTGTCCTCTGGGTTTCACTGTACCTGTTAACTGTCCTCTGGGTTTCACTGTACCTGTTAACTGTCCTCTGGGTTTCACTGTACCTGTTAACTGTCCTCTGGGTTTCACTGTACCTGTTAACTGTCCTCTGGGTTTCACTGTACCTGTTAACTGTCCTCTGGGTTTCACTGTACCTGTTAACTGTCCTCTGGGTTTCACTGTACCTGTTAACTGTCCTCTGGGTTTCACTGTACCTGTTAACTGTCCTCTGGGTTTCACTGTACCTGTTAACTGTCCTCTGGGTTTCACTGTACCTGTTAACTGTCCTCTGGGTTTCACTGTACCTGTTAACTGTCCTCTGGGTTTCACTGTACCTGTTAACTGTCCTCTGGGTTTCACTGTACCTGTTAACTGTCCTCTGGGTTTCACTGTACCTGTTAACTGTCCTCTGGGTTTCACTGTACCTGTTAACTGTCCTCTGGGTTTCACTGTACCTGTTAACTGTCCTCTGGGTTTCACTGTACCTGTTAACTGTCCTCTGGGTTTCACTGTACCTGTTAACTGTCCTCTGGGTTTCACTGTACCTGTTAACTGTCCTCTGGGTTTCACTGTACCTGTTAACTGTCCTCTGGGTTTCACTGTACCTGTTAACTGTCCTCTGGGTTTCACTGTACCTGTTAACTGTCCTCTGGGTTTCACTGTACCTGTTAACTGTCCTCTGGGTTTCACTGTACCTGTTAACTGTCCTCTGGGTTTCACTGTACCTGTTAACTGTCCTCTGGGTTTCACTGTACCTGTTAACTGTCCTCTGGGTTTCACTGTACCTGTTAACTGTCCTCTGGGTTTCACTGTACCTGTTAACTGTCCTCTGGGTTTCACTGTACCTGTTAACTGTCCTCTGTTAACTGTCCTCTGGGTTTCACTGTACTGTTAACTGTCCTCTGGGTTTAACTGTACCTGTTAGCACTGTCCTCTTCACTGTACCTGTTAACTGTCCTCTGGGTTTCACTGTACCTGTTAACTGTCCTCTGGGTTTCACTGTACCTGTTAACTGTCCTCTGGGTTTCACTGTACCTGTTAACTGTCCTCTGGGTTTCACTGTACCTGTTAACTGTCCTCTGGGTTTCACTGTACACGTTAACTGTCCTCTGGGTTTCACTGTACCTGTTAACTGTCCTCTGGGTTTCACTGTACCTGTTAACTGTCCTCTGGGTTTCACTGTACCTGTTAACTGTCCTCTGGGTTTCACTGTACCTGTTAACTGTCCTCTGGGTTTCACTGTACCTGTTAACTGTCCTCTGGGTTTCACTGTACCTGTTAACTGTCCTCTGGGTTTCACTGTACCTGTTAACTGTCCTCTGGGTTTCACTGTACCTGTTAACTGTCCTCTGGGTTTCACTGTACCTGTTAACTGTCCTCTGGGTTTCACTGTACCTGTTAACTGTCCTCTGGGTTTCACTGTACCTGTTAACTGTCCTCTGGGTTTCACTGTACCTGTTAACTGTCCTCTGGGTTTCACTGTACCTGTTAACTGTCCTCTGGGTTTCACTGTACCTGTTAACTGTCCTCTGGGTTTCACTGTACCTGTTAACTGTCCTCTGGGTTTCACTGTACCTGTTAACTGTCCTCTGGGTTTCACTGTACCTGTTAACTGTCCTCTGGGTTTCACTGTACCTGTTAACTGTCCTCTGGGTTTCACTGTACCTGTTAACTGTCCTCTGGGTTTCACTGTACCTGTTAACTGTCCTCTGGGTTTCACTGTACCTGTTAACTGTCCTCTGGGTTTCACTGTACCTGTTAACTGTCCTCTGGGTTTCACTGTACCTGTTAACTGTCCTCTGGGTTTCACTGTACCTGGTCCTCTGGGTTTCACTGTACCTGTTAACTGTCCTCTGGGTTTCACTTACCTGTTAACTGTCCTCTGGGTTTCACTGTACCTGTTAACTGTCCTCTGGGTTTCACTGTACCTGTTAACTGTCCTCTGGGTTTCACTGTACCTGTTAACTGTCTGTACCTGTTAACTGTCCTCTGGGTTTCACTGTACTGTTAACTGTCCTCTGGGTTTCACTGTACCTGTTAACTGTCCTCTGGGTTTCACTGTACCTGTTAACTGTCCTCTGGGTTTCACTGTACCTGTTAACTGTCCTCTGGGTTTCACTGTACCTGTTAACTGTCCTGGGTTTCTGTACCTGGTCCTCTGGGTTTCACTGTACCTGTTAACTGTCCTCTGGGTTTCACTGTACACGTTAACTGTCCTCTGGGTTTCACTGTACCTGTTAACTGTCCTCTGGGTTTCACTGTACCTGTTAACTGTCCTCTGGGTTTCACTGTACCTGTTAACTGTCCTCTGGGTTTCACTGTACCTGTTAACTGTCCTCTGGGTTTCACTACCTGTTAACTGTACTCTGTTAACTGTCCTCTGGGTTTCACTGTACACTGTTAACTGTCCTCTGGGTTTCACTGTACCTGTTAACTGTCCTCTGGGTTTCACTGTACCTGTTAACTGTCCTCTGGGTTTCACTGTACCTGTTAACTGTCCTCTGGGTTTCACTGTACCTGTTAACTGTCCTCTGGGTTTCACTGTACCTGTTAACTGTCCTCTGGGTTTCACTGTACACTGTTAACTGTCCTCTGGGTTTCACTGTACCTGTTAACTGTCCTCTATATAGTTGTTATTATTACCTTATCAATGCTGCCTAACTGACCTACTTATACCTCATTCTGTATTATCTGTATATTGGCTCCACTTGATCCTGTATTATCTGTATATTGACTCTCCACTTGATCCTGTATTAACTGTATATTGACTCTCCACTTGATCCTGTATTATCTGTATATTGACTCTCCACTTGATCCTGTATTAACTGTATATTGCCTCTCCACTTGATCCTGTATTAACTGTATATTGACTCTCCACTTGATCCTGTATTATCTGTATATTGACTCTCCACTTGATCCTGTATTATCTGTATATTGACTCTCCACTTGATCCTGTATTATCTGTATATTGACTCTCCACTTGATCCTGTATTATCTGTATATTGACTCTCCACTTGATCCTGTATTAACTGTATATTGACTCTCCACTTGATCCTGTATTAACTGTATATTGACTCTCCACTTGATCCTGTATTAACTGTATATTGCCTCTCCACTTGATCCTGTATTATCTGTATATTGGCTCCACTTGATTCTCTATTATCTGTATATGGCTCTTCCTAATCCAGTATCATCTGTATATTGACTCTGCACTTGATCCTGTATTATCTGTATATTGACTCTCCACTTGATCCTGTATCATCTGTATATTGACTCTCCACTTGATCCTGTGTTAACTGTATATTGACTCCACTTGATCCTGTATTATCTGTATATTGACTCTCCACTTGATCCTGTATTATCTGTATATTGACTCTTGTATTCTGTGTATTTATTATGTAACTATATGTTGTCTAGCACATTTGTCGCTTTATCTTGGCCAATTCACTGTTGCAAATTAGAATTTATTCTCAAAAAGTTGAGAAACAACCAGGAAATACTGCCTATGTTCTACTGACCTGACCTCTGACCCTGCAGGTGGAGGAGGCTCCCGATGCTGAGAAGGAGGAAGCAAAGTCTGAGTAGCAACACTGCTGACCCCTCACCTCTGACCTCTAGCCCCTAACCCTGCTCCAGTGTCCATGGTTTCCCTCCTAGGCGTATTGTTAACAGAGGAATATTTTTATCAATGATTTTATAAGTACCCTATCTACTGTCCTTACAGATTTTTAGCACAAAACAAAGCTGAGTAATATGATGCAGTGATTCAGTAGTCGTATCAACACAGTGAGGATGAACACACTAAAGTCTTTTTTAAATGCATTTCATGATTGTTGATGGCTTGATTTGTGTTGAGAGTGAAGCGCTTTATCCTGAAGGCCACGCTTAGTCCTCATGTTTCTGTGTGTTCTCCCCCCCCCTTCATGGTGGATTCTTCTACTGTTCTTATATCGTACTTCTGGTTTATTAGCGGTTCTCCCTGTTGTTCTGTTCGGATTCTGTCTGTAATGTTCAGTGAATTCCTTGGCTTTGTTTTCTTGTTCTTGTTTTTACATGAAACATGTTGTATGAAACATGTTTTAAGCGTGTTGTCCAATAAGAAAGAGGAAGATGATCATGAGAGACATTCCGGCCATGATGACAAGCCTTTGTCATTGAAGCAACAGTGCCGTTTCACCACCACCCATCTTGCTGGTTTTTTAAACACACATTGTGTTTTTTTAGAGGAATTGTATTGTTTCTCTGCCATGTGCAGTAGTTCGTTTGTCTGTTCTCTGGTGTTCTGGAAGTCTTCAATAAAACAAGACCTGTGAATTTTCCTCCAAACCTAGTGGTCGCCTCTCAATTAGAACTTGCTAGAATGATCTTTTCTGTGTAGATGCTTTTGTTGGTCTCCTTCATGGAAAGAAAATATCCTGACTGGTCAGAAATACAGCACAAAGTCAAGGCTTATTTACTTCGGGCCTGGGTGACGAAGCGTTTTTACCCTCCTAATAAAAGGTGAATTTGGTCCTGGAATACCAGGTGACAACAATAACAAGTTTGAATAATCACCTGATTTGTGGTTTCAGTTCAACAGGATGGTAATGTAATCACCCTTACTGTTAATATGGCCTAACTGGTCATCTAACCTTACTGTTAATATGGCCTAACTGGTCATCTACCTTTACTGTTAATATGGTCTAACTGGTCATCTACCCTTACTGTTAAAATGGCCTAACTGGTCATCTACCCTTACTGTTAATATGGCCTAACTGCTTATCTACCCTTACTGTTAATATGGCCTAACTGGTCATCAACCTTTACTGTTAATATGGTCTAACTGGTCATCTACCCTTACTGTTAATATGGCCTAACTGGTCATCTAACCTTACTGTTAATATGGCCTAACTGGTCATCTACCCTTACTGTTAATATGGTCTAACTGGTCATCTACCCTTACTGTTAATATGGTCTAACTGGTCATCTACCCTTACTGTTAATATGGCCTAACTGCTTATCTACCCTTACTCTTAATATGGCCTAACTGGTCATCTACCCTTACTGTTAATATGGCCTAACTGGTCATCTACCTTTACTGTTAATATGGCCTAACTGGTCATCTACCTTTACTGTTAATATGGCCTAACTGGTCATCTACCCTTACTGTTAATATGGCCTAACTGGTCATCTACCCTTACTGTTAATATGGCCTAACTGGTCATCTACCCTTACTGTTAATATGGCCTAACTGGTCATCTAACCTTACTGTTAATATGGCCTAACTGGTCATCTACCCTTACTGTTAATATGGCCTAACTGGTCATCTACCCTTACTGTTAATATGGCCTAACTGGTCATCTACCCTTACTGTTAATATGGCCTAACTGGTCATCTACCCTTACTGTTAATATGGTCTAACTGGTCATCTACCCTTACTGTTAATATGGCCTAACTGGTCATCTACCCTTACTGTTAATATGGCCTAACTGGTCATCTATCCTTACTGTTAATATGGCCTAACTGGTCATCTAACCTTACTGTTAATATGGCCTAACTGGTCATCTACCTTTACTGTTAATATGGCCTAACTGGTCATCTACCCTTACTGTTAATATGGCCTAACTGGTCATCTACCTTAACTGTTAATATGGTCTAACTGGTCATCTACCCTTACTGTTAATATGGCCTAACTGGTCATCTAACCTTACTGTTAATATGGCCTAACTGGTCATCTACCTTTACTGTTAATATGGTCTAACTGGTCATCTACCCTTACTGTTAATATGGCCTAACTGGTCATCTACCCTTACTGTTAATATGGCCTAACTGGTCATCTACCCTTACTGTTAATATGGCCTAACTGGTCATCTACCCTTACTGTTAATATGGCCTAACTGGTCATCTACCCTTACTGTTAATATGGTCTAACTGGTCATCTACCCTTACTGTTAATATGGCCTAACTGGTCATCTACCCTTACTGTTAATATGGCCTAACTGGTCATCTACCTTTACTGTTAATATGGCCTAACTGGTCATCTACCCTTACTGTTAATATGGCCTAACTGGTCATCTACCTTTACTGTTAATATGGCCTAACTGGTCATCTACCTTTACTGTTAATATGGCCTAACTGGTCATCTACCCTTACTGTTAATATGGCCTAACTGGTCATCTACCCTTACTGTTAATATGGCCTAACTGGTCATCTACCCTTACTGTTAATATGGTCTAACTGGTCATCTACCCTTACTGTTAATATGGCCTAACTGGTCATCTAACCTTACTGTTAATATGGCCTAACTGGTCATCTACCCTTACTGTTAATATGGCATAACTGGTCATCTAACCTTACTGTTAATATGGCCTAACTGGTCATCTAACCTTACTGTTAATATGGTCTAACTGGTCATCTAACCTTACTGTTAATATGGCCTAACTGGTCATCTACCCTTACTGTTAATATGGCCTAACTGGTCATCTACCTTTACTGTTAATATGGCCTAACTGGTCATCTACCCTTACTGTTAATATGGCCTAACTGGTCATCTACCCTTACTCTTAATATGGTCTAACTGGTCATCTACCCTTACTGTTAATATGGCCTAACTGGTCATCTACCCTTACTGTTAATATGGCCTAACTGGTCATCTACCCTTACTCTTAATATGGTCTAACTGGTCATCTACCCTTACTGTTAATATGGCCTAACTGGTCATCTACCCTTACTCTTAATATGGCCTAACCGGTCATCTACCTGGCCTTACCACACATGTGTAAGGCTTAATGTTTAGTTACAACACATGTCCAGCCAAATACTAATGGTATTATTGAAATTAATAGTTGATGTGTTAGTGAGAAGGTTCATATTGTGCTGCTTTGTATTTGACTGATGGTAACCCATGTTATACCTTAACCCATGTTATACCTTAACCCATGTTATACCTTAACCCATGTTATACCTTAACCCATGTTATACCTTAACCCATGTTATACCTTAACCCATGTTATTCCTTAACCCATGTTATACCTTAACCCATGTTATACCTTAACCCATGTTATAACTTAACCCATGTTATACCTTAACCCATGTTATAACTTAACCCATGTTATACCTTAACCCATGTTATAACTTAACCCATGTTATACCTTAACCCATGTTATACCTTAACCCATGTTATAACTTAACCCATGTTATACCTTAACCCATGTTATAACTTAACCCATGTTATACCTTAACCCATGTTATACCTTAACCCATGTTATAACTTAACCCATGTTATACCTTAACCCATGTTAAGTATTAACCCATGTCCCGTGTTAAGTATTAACCCATGTTAAGTATTAACCCATGTTAAGTATTAATGTTAATTATTAACCCATGTCCTGTGTTAAGTATTAACCCATGTTAAGTATTAACCCATGTTAAGTATTAACCCATGTTAAGTATTAACCCATGTCCTGTGTTAAGTATTAACCCATGTTAAGTATTAACCCATGTTAAGTATTAACCCATGTTAAGTATTAACCCATGTCCCGTGTTAAGTATTAACCCATGTTAAGTATTAACCCATGTTAAGTATTAATGTTAATTATTAACCCATGTCCTGTGTTAAGTATTAACCCATGTTAAGTATTAATGTTAATTATTAACCCATGTCCTGTGTTAAGTATTAACCCATGTTAAGTATTAACCCATGTTAAGTATTAACCCATGTTAAGTATTAACCCATGTTAAGTATTAACCCATGTCCCGTGTTAAGTATTAACCCATGTTAAGTATTAACCCATGTTAAGTATTAACCCATGTTAAGTATTAACCCATGTTAAGTATTAATGTTAATTATTAACCCATGTCCTGTGTTAAGTATTAACCCATGTTAAGTATTAATGTTAATTATTAACCCATGTCCTGTGTTAAGTATTAACCCATGTTAAGTATTAACCCATGTCCCGTGTTAAGTATTAACCCATGTTAAGTATTAACCCATGTTAAGTATTAATGTTAATTATTAACCCATGTCCTGTGTTAAGTATTAACCCATGTTAAGTATTAACCCATGTTAAGTATTAACCCATGTCCCGTGTTAAGTATTAACCCATGTTAAGTATTAACCCATGTTTAGTATTAACCCATGTTAAGTATTAACCCATGTTAAGTATTAACCCATGTTAAGTATTAACCCATGTTAAGTATTAACCCATGTTAAGTATTAACCCATGTTAAGTATTAACCCATGTTAAGTATTAACCCATGTCCCATGTTAAGTATTAACCCATGTTAAGTATTAACCCATGTTAAGTATTAACCCATGTCCCGTGTTAAGTATTAACCCATGTTAAGTATTAACCCATGTTAAGTATTAACCCATGTTAAGTGTTAACCCATGTCCTGTGTTAAGTATTAACCCATGTTAAGTATTAACCCATGTTAAGTATTAACCCATGTCCCGTGTTAAGTATTAACCCATGTTAAGTATTAACCCATGTCCCGTGTTAAGTATTAACCCATGTTAAGTATTAACCCATGTTAAGTATTAACCCATGTTAAGTATTAACCCATGTTAAGTATTAACCCATGTTAAGTATTAACCCATGTCCCATGTTAAGTATTAACCCATGTTAAGTATTAACCCATGTTAAGTATTAACCCATGTCCCGTGTTAAGTATTAACCCATGTTAAGTATTAACCCATGTTAAGTATTAACCCATGTTAAGTATTAACCCCTGTCCCATGATCTAACCTAGTGGTCCCTCAGTGTTAGAGAGCTGGACTGGACCTTTGTTCTGTGGGTAATTGTGGGTAACCAGATGATGGTGTATATAAACATGTTAAAGCGATTATGCAGTACATAAATGCTGCGCTTTTATATAGCGCTTTTATCCAAAGCGCTTTACAGATCCTGCCTCACATTCACTCATTCATACACTGACGACCGCGTCTACCATGCTAGATAGACAACCGACTCAAGCCACTGTGCCACTGCCGCCCAGTACATTGTTAATCTAGCACAATTGTAAAGTACTATACGTTCTTAAATGCAGGCAATTGCTAATGTTTGTAAGTCGTTCTTGATAAAAAAAACCATTGAAGTTACTCAAGTGTAATATTAAGTAATAATTATGAAGTAGCGGGGTCCATTTTGTATACACTGTAGGATGTAGTTCTGTCTGTGACCACTAGATGTCTTCGGTTCCCTGTTAGTTTTTTCCTTTACAACTTTTTTGTCACCATGCCCCCCTTATATCGGCGCTAAATATATCACTGCTGGCTGACAGGCACAAATATATACCACCTCAGACAGACATAAAAACAGACATGATCATATCATCTTGAACTGACAGGACAATATTTTTGCCTGTTTTTTTAGAGAACGTAGTCAGATATTTGCCCCTGGTCTGAGTTAGTGTTGTGTTGTTTCAGGAGAACGTGGTCAGCCCTAAACCCAGGAGTGGCTTCAGTCTAGCCACTCCGACATAACGGCCTAAATGATGGAGTGCTGTGGAGATGGTTGTTCTTCTGGCAGGTTCTCCAATCTCTTCACAGAAACTCTGGAGTTCTGTTACTGGCCACCTTGAGCAAGGCTGTTGGATGACCACTCTAGGATGACCACTTTAGGATTACCAATCTAGGATGACCACTCTAGGATGACCACTCTAGGATGACCACTCTAGGAGTCTTGGTGGGTTTCCAATTTTAATGGAACCCACAGTGCTCCTGGGAACTTAAAACGCTTTCAATTTGGCAACAAACTCCTTTGAGGTCTACTGAGACTTCATAGTGTTGGTATAGGGACCCTTAATCTCCACCACTATTTAAT
>CM055729.1:30450057-30512557 GCA_029465975.1 Dallia pectoralis
CGTTATAACTCGTGTTTAGTAGGTGTAATAGGTGTGTCATAAAGTACGTTATAAGTAGTGTTTAGTAGGTGTAATAGGTGTGTCATAAAGTACGTTATAACTAGTGTTTAGTAGGTGTAATAGGTGTGTCATAAAGTATGTTATAACTAGTGTTTAGCAGGTGTGTCATAAAGTATGTAATAACTAGAGTTTAGTAGGTGTAATAGGTGTGTTATAAAGTACGTTATAACTAGTGTTTAGTAGGTGTAATATGTGTGTCATAAAGTACGTAAATACTAGTGTTTAGTAGGTGTAATAGGTGTGTTATAAAGTACGTTATAACTGATGTTTAGTAGGTGTAATAGGTGTGTCATAAAGTATGTTATAACTAGTGTTTAGTAGGTGTAATATGTGTGCTATAAAGGTAGTTATAACTAGTGTTTAGTAGGTGTAATAGGTGTGTTATAAAGTACGTTATAACTGATGTTTAGTAGGTGTAATAGGTGTGTCATAAAGTATGTTATAACTAGTGTTTAGTAGGTGTAATATGTGTGCTATAAAGGTAGTTATAACTAGTGTTTAGTAGGTGTAATAAAGTACGTTATAACTAGTGTTTAGTAGGTGTAATAGGTGTGTAATAAAGTACGTTATAACTAGTGTTTAGTAGGTGTAATAGGTGTGTCATAAAGTACGTTATAAAGTAGTGTTTAGTAGGTGTAATAGGTGTGTTATAAAGTACGTTATAAGTAGTGTTTAGTAGGTGTAATATGTGTTATAAAGTTTGTTATAACTAGTGTTTAGTAGGTGTAATAGGTGTGTCATAAAGTACCTTATAACTAGTGTTTAGTAGGTGTAATAGGTGTGTCATAAAGTATGTTATAACTAGTGTTTAGTAGGTGTAATAGGTGTGTCATAAAGTACGTTATAACTAGTGTTTAGCCGGTGTGTCATAAAGTACGTAATATCTAGAGTTTAGTAGGTGTAATAGGTCTGTCATAAAGTATGTAATAAGTAGTGTTTAGTAGGTGTAATATGTGTGTTATAAAGTACGTTATAACTAGAGTTTAGCAGGTGTAATAGGTGTATAATAAAGTACGTTATAACTAGTGTTTAGTAGGTGTAATAGGTGTGTCATAAAGTACGTTATAACTAGTGTTTAGTAGGTGTAATAGGTGTGTCATAAAGTACGTTATAAGTAGTGTTTAGTAGGTGTAATAGGTGTGTCATAAAGTACGTTATAAGTAGTGTTTAGTAGGTGTAATAGGTGTGTTATAAAGTACGTTATAACTAGTGTTTAGTAGGTGTAATAGGTGTGTCATAAAGTATGTTATAACTAGTGTTTAGTAGGTGTAATATGTGTGTCATAAAGTACGTAAATACTAATGTTTAGCAGGTGTGTCATAAAGTACGTTATAACTAGTGTTTAGCAGGTGTAAAAGGTGTGTTATAACTAGTGTTTAGCAGGTGTAATAGGTAAGTAATAAAGTACGTTATAACTAGTGTTTAGTAGGTGTAATAGGTGTGTCATAAAGTACGTTATAACTAGAGTTTAGCAGGTGTAATAGGTGTGTCATGAAGTATGTAATAAGTAGTGTTTAGTAGGTGTAAAATGTGTGTTATAAAGTACGTTATAACTAGTGTTTAGCAGGTGTAATAGGTGTGTAATAAAGTACGTTATAACTAGTGTTTAGTAGGTGTAATAGGTGTGTCATAAAGTACGTTATAAGTAGTGTTTAGTAGGTGTAATAGGTGTGTTATAAAGTACGTTATAAGTAGTGTTTAGTAGGTGTAATAGGTGTGTTATAAAGTACGTTATAACTAGTGTTTAGTAGGTGTAATAGGTGTGTCATAAAGTACGTTATAAGTAGTGTTTATTAGGTGTAATAGGTGTGTTATAAAGTACGTTATAACTAGTGTTTAGTAGGTGTAATAGGTGTGTCATAAAGTACGTTATAACTAGTGTTTAGTAGGTGTAATATGTGTCATAAAGTACGTAAATACTAATGTTTAGTAGGTGTAATAGGTGTGTTATAAAGTACGTTATAACTAGTGTTTAGTAGGTGTAATAGGTGTGTTATAAAGTACGTTATAAGTAGTGTTTAGTAGGTGTAATATGTGTGTTATAAAGTACGTTATAACTAGTGTTTAGTAGGTGTAATAGGTGTGTCATAAAGTATGTTATAACTAGTGTTTAGTAGGTGTAATAGGTGTGTCATAAAGTACGTTATAACTAGTGTTTAGTAGGTGTAATATGTGTCATAAAGTACGTAAATACTAATGTTTAGTAGGTGTAATAGGTGTGTTCGAAAGTACGTTATAACTAGTGTTTAGTAGGTGTAATAGGTGTGTTATAAAGTACGTTATAAGTACTGTTTAGTAGGTGTAATATGTGTGTTATAAAGTACGTTATAACTAGTGTTTAGTAGGTGTAATAGGTGTGTCATAAAGTATGTTATAACTAGTGTTTAGTAGGTGTAATATGTGTGTCATAAAGTACGTAAATACTAATGTTTAGTAGGTGTAATAGGTGTGTCATAAAGTATGTAATAAGTAGTGTTTAGTAGGTGTAATAGGTGTGTTATAAAGTACGTTATAACTAGTGTTTAGCAGGTGTAATAGGTGTGTAATAAAGTACGTTATAACTAGTGTTTAGCAGGTGTAATAGGTGTGTTATAAAGTACGTTATAACTAGTGTTTAGCAGGTGTAATAAAGTACGTTATAACTAGTGTTTAGCAGGTGTAAAAGGTGTGTTATAAAGTATGTTATAACTTGTGATAAGTAGGTGTAATAGGTGTGTCATAAAGTACATTATAACTAGTGTTTAGTAGGTGTAATAGGTGTGTTATAAAGTACGTTATAACTAGTGTTTAGTAGGTGTAATAGGTGTCTTATAAAGTACGTTATAACTAGTGTTTAGTAGGTGTAATAGGTGTGTCATAAAGTATGTTATAACTAGTGTTTAGTAGGTGTAATAGGTGTGTCATAAAGTACCTTATAACTAGTGTTTAGTAGGTGTAATAGGTGTGTCATAAAGTATTTTATAACTAGTGTTTAGTAGGTGTAATAGGTGTGTCATAAAGTACGTTATAACTAGTGTTTAGCAGGTGTGTCATAAAGTACGTAATAACTAGTGTTTAGTAGGTGTAATAGGTGTGTTATGAAGTACGTTATAAGTAGTGTTTAGTAGGTGTAATATGTGTGTTATAAAGTACGTTATAACTAGTGTTTAGTAGGTGTAATAGCTGTGTCATAAAGTATGTTATAACTAGTGTTTAGTAGGTGTAATATGTGTGTCATAAAGTACGTAAATACTAGTGTTTAGTAGGTGTAATAGGTGTGTTATAAAGTACATTATAACTAGTGTTTAGCAGGTGTAATAGGTGTGTAATAAAGTACGTTATAACTAGTGTTTAGCAGGTGTAATAGGTGTGTAATAAAGTACGTTATAACTAGTGTTTAGCAGGTGTAATAGGTGTGTAATAAAGTACGTTATAACTAGTGTTTAGTAGGTGTAATAGGTGTGTCATAAAGTACATTATAAGTAGTGTTTAGTAGGTGTAACAGGTGTGTTATAAAGTACGTTATAAGTAGTGTTTAGTAGGTGTAATATGTGTTATAAAGTTTGTTATAACTAGTGTTTAGTAGGTGTAATAGGTGTGTCATAAAGTACCTTATAACTAGTGTTTAGTAGGTGTAAAGGTGTGTCATAAAGTATTTTATAACTAGTGTTTAGTAGGTGTAATAGGTGTGTCATAAAGTACGTTATAACTAGTGTTTAGCAGGTGTGTCAAAAAGTACGTAATAACTAGTGTTTAGTAGGTGTAATATGTGTGTTATAAAGTACGTTATAACTAGTGTTTAGCAGGTGTAATATGTGTGTCATAAAGTACGTAAATACTAGTGTTTAGTAGGTGTAATAGGTGTGTTATAAAGTACGTTATAACTAGTGTTTAGCAGGTGTAATAGGTGTGTAATAAAGTACGTTATAACTAGTGTTTAGCAGGTGTAATAGGTGTGTTATAAAGTACGTTATAACTAGTGTTTAGCAGGTGTAATAAAGTACGTTATAACTAGTGTTTAGCAGGTGTAAAAGGTGTGTTATAAAGTATGTTATAACTTGTGATAAGTAGGTGTAATAGGTGTGTCATAAAGTACATTATAACTAGTGTTTAGTAGGTGTAATAGGTGTGTTATAAAGTACGTTATAACTAGTGTTTAGTAGGTGTAATAGGTGTCTTATAAAGTACGTTATAACTAGTGTTTAGTAGGTGTAATAGGTGTGTCATAAAGTATGTTATAACTAGTGTTTAGTAGGTGTAATAGGTGTGTCATAAAGTACCTTATAACTAGTGTTTAGTAGGTGTAATAGGTGTGTCATAAAGTATTTTATAACTAGTGTTTAGTAGGTGTAATAGGTGTGTCATAAAGTACGTTATAACTAGTGTTTAGCAGGTGTGTCATAAAGTACGTAATAACTAGTGTTTAGTAGGTGTAATATGTGTGTTATAAAGTACGTTATAACTAGTGTTTAGTAGGTGTAATAGGTGTGTTATGAAGTACGTTATAAGTAGTGTTTAGTAGGTGTAATATGTGTGTTATAAAGTACGTTATAACTAGTGTTTAGTAGGTGTAATAGCTGTGTCATAAAGTATGTTATAACTAGTGTTTAGTAGGTGTAATATGTGTGTCATAAAGTACGTAAATACTAGTGTTTAGTAGGTGTAATAGGTGTGTTATAAAGTACATTATAACTAGTGTTTAGCAGGTGTAATAGGTGTGTAATAAAGTACGTTATAACTAGTGTTTAGCAGGTGTAATAGGTGTGTAATAAAGTACGTTATAACTAGTGTTTAGCAGGTGTAATAGGTGTGTAATAAAGTACGTTATAACTAGTGTTTAGTAGGTGTAATAGGTGTGTCATAAAGTACATTATAAGTAGTGTTTAGTAGGTGTAACAGGTGTGTTATAAAGTACGTTATAAGTAGTGTTTAGTAGGTGTAATATGTGTTATAAAGTTTGTTATAACTAGTGTTTAGTAGGTGTAATAGGTGTGTCATAAAGTACCTTATAACTAGTGTTTAGTAGGTGTAAAAGGTGTGTCATAAAGTATTTTATAACTAGTGTTTAGTAGGTGTAATAGGTGTGTCATAAAGTACGTTATAACTAGTGTTTAGCAGGTGTGTCAAAAAGTACGTAATAACTAGTGTTTAGTAGGTGTAATATGTGTGTTATAAAGTACGTTATAACTAGTGTTTAGCAGGTGTAATATGTGTGTCATAAAGTACGTAAATACTAGTGTTTAGTAGGTGTAATAGGTGTGTTATAAAGTACGTTATAACTAGTGTTTAGTAGGTGTAATATGTGTTATAAAGTTTGTTATAACTAGTGTTTAGTAGGTGTAATATGTGTCTCATAAAGTTTCTTATAACTAGTGTTTAGTAGGTGTAATAGGTGTGTTATAAAGTATCTTATAACTAGTGTTTAGTAGGTGTAATAGGTGTGTCATAAAGTATGTAATAAGTAGTGTTTAGTAGGTGTAATATGTGTGTTATAAAGTACGTTATAACTAGTGTTTAGCAGGTGTAATAGGTGTGTCATAAAGTATGTTATAACTAGTGTTTAGTAGGTGTAATAGGTGTGTCATAAAGTACGTTATAACTAGTGTTTAGTAGGTGTAATAGGTGTGTCATAAAGTATGTTATAACTAGTGTTTAATAGGTGTAATATGTCAGTCATAAAGTACGTAAATACTAGTGTTTAGTAGGTGTAATAGGTGTGTCAAAGTACGTTATAACTAGTGTTTAGTAGGTGTAATAGGTGTGTCATAAAGTACCTTATAACTAGTGTTTAGTAGGTGTAATAGGTGTGTCATAAAGTACCTTATAACTAGTGTTTAGTAGGTGTAATAGGTGTGTTATAAAGTATGTTATAACTAGTGTTTAGTAGGTGTAATAGGTGTGTCATAAAGTACCTTATAACTAGTGTTTAGTAGGTGTAATAGGTGTGTCATAAAGTACCCTATAACTAGTGTTTAGTAGGTGTAATAGGTGTGTCATAAAGTATGTTATAACTAGTGTTCAGTAGGTGTAATAGGTGTGTCATAAAGTACCTTATAACTAGTGTTTAGTAGGTGTAATAGGTGTGTCATAAAGTACCTTATAACTAGTGTTTAGTAGGTGTAATAGGTGTGTCATAAAGTATGTTATAACTAGTGTTCAGTAGGTGTAATAGGTGTTGTCATAAAGTACGTTATAACTAGTGTTTAGTAGGTGTAATAGGTGTGTTATAACTAGTGTTTAGCAGGTGTAATAGGTGTGTAATAAAGTATGTTATAACTAGTGTTTAGTAGGTGTAATAGGTGTGTCATAAAGTATGTAATAAGTAGTGTTTAGTAGGT
Organism: Dallia pectoralis; assembly: GCA_029465975.1. Taxonomy (NCBI): domain Eukaryota; kingdom Metazoa; phylum Chordata; class Actinopteri; order Esociformes; family Umbridae; genus Dallia; species Dallia pectoralis. The sequence goes on from CM055729.1 coordinate 30,456,435, forward strand.
GTAATATGTGTGTTATAAAGTACGTTATAACTAGTGTTTAGTAGGTGTAATAGGTGTGTCATAAAGTACGTTATAAGTAGTGTTTAGTAGGTGTAATAGGTGTGTTATAAAGTACGATATAACTAGTGTTTAGTAGGTGTGTCATAAAGTACCTTATAACTAGTGTTTAGTAGGTGTAATAGGTGTGTCATAAAGTACCTTATAACTAGTGTTTAGTAGGTGTAATAGGTGTGTCATAAAGTATGTTATAACTAGTGTTTAGTAGGTGTAATAGGTGTGTCATAAAGTACGTTATAACTAGTGTTTAGTAGGTGTAATAGGTGTGTTAAAGTAATAACTAGTGTTTAGTAGGTGTAATAGGTGTGTCATAAAGTACGTTATAACTAGTGTTTAGTAGGTGTAATAGGTGTGTCATAAAGTATGTAATAAGTAGTGTTTAGTAGGTGTAATATGTGTGTTATAAAGTACGTTATAACTAGTGTTTAGTAGGTGTAATAGGTGTGTCATAAAGTACGTTATAAGTAGTGTTTAGTAGGTGTAATAGGTGTGTTATAAAGTACGATATAACTAGTGTTTAGTAGGTGTGTCATAAAGTACGTTATAACTAGTGTTTAGTAGGTGTAATAGGTGTGTCATAAAGTATAATATAACTAGTGTTTAATAGGTGTAATATGTCAGATAAATAAATACTAGTGTTTAGTAGGTGTAATAGGTGTGTCAAAGTACGTTATAACTAGTGTTTAGTAGGTGTAATAGGTGTGTCATAAAGTATGATATAACTAGTGTTTAGTAGGTGTAATAGGTGTGTTATAACTAGTGTTTAGCAGGTGTAATAGGTGTGTAATAAAGTACGTAAATACTAGTGTTTAGTAGGTGTAATAGGTGTGTCAAAGTACGTTATAACTAGTGTTCAGTAGGTGTAATAGGTGTGTCATAAAGTATGTAATAAGTAGTGTTTAGTAGGTGTAATATGTGTGTTATAAATAAGTAGTGTTTAGTAGGTGTAATATGTGTGTTATAAAGTACGTTATAACTAGTGTTTAGTAGGTGTAATAGGTGTGTCATAAAGTACGTTATAAGTAGTGTTTAGTAGGTGTAATAGGTGTGTTATAAAGTACGATATAACTAGTGTTTAGTAGGTGTGTCATAAAGTACGTTATAACTAGTGTTTAGTAGGTGTAATAGGTGTGTCATAAAGTATAATATAACTAGTGTTTAATAGGTGTAATATGTCAGTCATAAAGTACGTAAATACTAGTGTTTAGTAGGTGTAATAGGTGTGTCAAAGTACGTTATAACTAGTGTTTAGTAGGTGTAATAGGTGTGTCATAAAGTATGTTATAACTAGTGTTTAGTAGGTGTAATAGGTGTGTCATAAAGTATGTAATAAGTAGTGTTTAGTAGGTGTAATATGTGTGTTATAAAGTACGTTATAACTAGTGTTTAGTAGGTGTAATAGGTGTGTCATAAAGTACGTTATAACTAGTGTTTAGTAGGTGTAATAGGTGTGTAATAAAGTACGTTATAACTAGTGTTTAGTATGTGTAACAAGTGTGTCATAAAGTATGTTACAACTAGTGTTTAGCAGGTGTAATAGGTGTGTTATAAAGTACGTTATAACTAGTGTTTAGCAGGTGTAATAGGTGTGTTATAAAGTACGTTATAACTAGTGTTTAGTAGGTGTAATAGGTGTGTCATAAAGTCCGTTACAACTAGTGTTTAGTAGGTGTCTGGCTGGTCTCACCGCTGATAACCGGGCAGATCTTCTTTGAGGCTGCAAAGTGAGAAGAAAAAATATGTCAGCAACAAAACTACACACACACACACACACACACACAGACACACAGCGACTATGTTGAAACTATCTTAATTAAACTAGTTGTAACCAATGTAATAGTCTGTTTTTGCATGTATGCATGCAGTTGTTGTTGTCATAGAGCCAGGGTTGTGCCTCTCTCATCCTCACCTCCTCCTTGGATTCACCAGCTGCTCCCTGTGGATGACAAGAACAAACAACAACAAATAAACAACGTTGTCATTACAGTAACCATTAATTTGGCACTATAAGCGCATGCAAAAGTCTACGGAGGCTCAAATTACATATTTCTGAACAGTTGACAACGACCTTAGATAACTTTTCAATTACAGGAAGAAAAAAAATATCTCCCTGATTTTGTTAAAATAAATGTGTTTTTCGACCCACTGGATTGAATAATGGTGTGCTATCTGAGTTGTATTATGAGTTGTAGTGTTTTTGAACCATTAACACTGGTAGTTGGGGTCCTATATATCTCTCTCTTTCACTACACTCTCCATCTCTCTCTTATTTCAGGATTTGAAAACTCGCGCGGGAGGGGGGATAAGCGAGAGGGAGGGGTCTCTGCAGCGCCACCCCACGGTACAGACACGACACTGCAGCCATCTGGGACCACGAACAAAGAGACAAATATACATTTTTATCCAAATAAGACCATGATTGCGTATTTTAGCGATCTGAAATAAAAGTAGAGACACTAAAGTGAATTTTCGCTGGTATATTTATCAGATTAATGCTCACATGTGTTTAACTTAAGCGTTTGTGTTGGTCGGTTGGAGACATAAACCCTGTAAGCATGGCTGCTGGGTGGGCTTTACATGGGTAGGGTTCCCAAATAGGGTTCCCAAATAGGGTTCCCAAAAGACAGCATGGAAGGCCCAAACGACACAAGGGAAATATACATTTATATACAGAAAAAATTTAAGAATTATGTTTCGAAAATAGCCTAAAAATGAATACCGTGAATTTCCCGGAGAAATAGGTTTCTAATTTACCGTTGGACATTTGCCCCGCAATCAATAGCTTATTGTCTGTCTTATTGTCATTTTAAATCATTACCTACCTTTCTCTTGGGCATGTTGGATTCTTCAAGGTTTACTTTCAAATCGCACTAGTGAGTGTTTATGTGTAGTGAGTAGGATGCATGAGGAGTGTCTGTATCGGTCTGTAGTGCTGCTGTAGGGTTAGGGTAGTAAACACACAGGAACACACACCACATTGGCTGAATGGGGGGAAGGGGGCGGCAATAACTATGATTGATGGGCCTATAGCCATTCAAGAAGCGCCATTCGCAGCTGCAGAACCCTGCACATTTGGGAACCGGTCATGTTCTTTACGCGCGAAGTGCTTCTATCAAAGAGAGGGAAGGAACCCTGGTGAAGGAACCGACATGAAAGAATAGTCTACGTACCTCTGAGAACAGAAATTATTATTTAAGGGGAATCAGGGGGGTCGTTTTTTACAGTATTATTTAAATTGAACTCAATGGAAATAATCTCCCTCACAATTCCTGTCATTTGGGACGCCAATCTCTATACCACCATTTTAAATTACGCCCAAAATAGGCAAAACGTCTTCAACATTTGTCTTCTAGATTTTGGCAAACATGGCGCCCTTCTTGATCGACACATTTTGGTTTGTCGGCTTTTCTGAATTCATCTGAGCAGAGGGAAGGCATGTAGCCTGTAGGTGGCTAAAAACCCCAATGTGAATGAATGGGTGGGTCTCGCTGCGCCCCAAGCGGCCAATAAGAGATTACATACTACAATAAAAATAATCATCATACTTATTCTTTTAATATGTTTAAATTGACTGGCCTTCCTTTCTGAGTGTACATTTTGTATTTTAATGTATAGTTTTTATTAGCTAGAGTAAAATCCTTAAAAGGCCCGATGTATTTTAGTTTTGGTGCAATGTCGTCCACCGGAGGGCGAGCTGAGTCCTTTTTTCACATTGGCCTGGTATGACAGCATAACCACATATGTCTGATTACACATATACACTGACCTGTTATGACAGTTTATAACCACTATATATGGCTGATTACACATATACACTGACCTGGTATGACAGCTTATAACCACTATATGGCTGATTACACATATACACTGACCTGTTACGACAGCTTATAACCACTATATATGGCTGATTACACATATACACTGACCTGGTATGACTTATAACCACTATATATGGCTGATTACACATATACATTGACCTGGTATGACAGCTTATAACCACTATATATGGCTGATTACACATATACACTGACCTGGTATGACAGCTTATAACCACTATATATGGCTGATTACACATATACACTGACCTGTTATGACAGTTTATAACCACTATATATGGCTGATTACACATATACACTGACCTGGTATGACAGCTTATAACCACTATATGGCTGATTACACATATACATTGACCTGGTATGACAGCTTATAACCACTATATATGGCTGATTACACATATACACTGACCTGGTATGACAGCATAACCACTATATATGGCTGATTACACATATACACTGACCTGGTATGACAGCATAACCACTATATATGGCTGATTACACATATACATTGACCTGGTATGACAGCTTATAACCACTATATATGGCTGATTACACATATACACTGACCTGGTATGACAGCATAACCACTATATATGGCTGATTACACATATACACTGACCTGGTATGACAGCTTATAACCACTATATATGGCTGATTACACATATACACTGACCTGGTATGACAGCTTATAACCACTATATATGGCTGATTACACATATACACTGACCTGGTATGACAGCTTATAACCACTATATATGGCTGATTACACATATACACTGACCTGGTATGACAGCTTATAACCACTATATGGCTGATTACACATATACACTGACCTGGTATGACAGCATAACCACTATATATGGCTGATTACACATATACATTGACCTGGTATGACAGCTTATAACCACTATATGGCTGATTACACATATACACTGACCTGGTATGACAGCTTATAACCACTATATATGGCTGATTACACATATACACTGACCTGGTATGACAGCTTATAACCACTATATATGGCTGATTACACATATACACTGACCTGGTATGACAGCTTATAACCACAATATATGGCTGATTACAGATATACATTGACATGGTATGACAGCTTATAACCTCTATATGGGCATTTATCAGAATAAGGGCCTAATTGGGTTGCTGCAATTTAGAAAATTCCAAATTTGACTAATTTGTATACATCAAATTATCGGTCGATTAGTCAGGAGCGACGTTATGAGCTTGAGACCATAAGAAAAGGGATTTTTAATTTATTTATATAACTATGTCAAGTACATGTGTCATTACCATCACATCATCAAATATATGTAAAAAATACAATATAAATGCCAAATCAATGCTTTTAAAATATTTTGTGGTTTCACATGAAATCTATTTTATTATGACCTTAATAGGATTGTTGATTTTTACTTGCAAAATGAGTTACAGTAATTTAAGTATTATCATTTCTGATTCATCAAACTACCCTGGCTTGGACTATAATCTTATTTTAAGTGAATGCAATATATCAAAACGTTTTAATACAATGATCATTTAGACTGTCCAACATTGTCAGAAATGTATAATTGTAGGATGTTTCTGTTATTTATACATAATTTATTGACAAAAATATGTATGGTGATGACATTGCAGTTCTGGTAATGACAGTGTGTTGCGGTGTTGACAAATCACTGATCACTTAGATAATGATTAAAGATATCATTAAAGATAATAAATAAAATGAGAGGATAATGATGGGAAGAGGGAATAGGAATATATGAATATACCAATGTAATATATATATTCATGTTACTGGACCATATAACAGTGAACTAGACATATATTCATGTTACTGACCCATATAACAGTGACCTAGACATATATTCCTTTTACTGGACCATATAACAGTGAACTAGACATATATTCATGTTACTGGACCATATAACAGTGAACTAGACATATATTCATGTTACTGAATCATATAACAGTGAACTAGACATATATTCATGTTACTGACCCATATAACAGTGACCTAGACATATATTCCTTTTACTGGATCATATAACAGTGAACTAGACATATATTCATGTTACTGGACCATATAACAGTGAACTAGACATATAATCATGTTACTGGACCATATAACAGTGAACTAGACATATATTCATGTTACTGACCCATATAACAGTGAACTAGACATATATTCATGTTACTGACCCATATAACAGTGAACTAGACATATATTCATGTTACTGGACCATATAACAGTAAACTAGACATATATTCATGTTACTGGACCATATAACAGTAAACTAGACATATATTCATGTTACTGGACCATATAACAGTAAACTAGACATATATTCATGTTACTGGACCATATAACAGTGAACTAGACATATATACATGTTACTGGACCATATAACAGTGAACTAGACATATATTCATGTTACTGACCCATATAACAGTAAACTAGACATATATTCATGTTACTGGATCATATAACAGTGAACTAGACATTCATTCATGTTACTGGACCATATAACAGTGAACTAGACATACATTCATGTTACTGGACCATATAACAGTAAACTAGACATATATTCATGTTACTGACCCATATAACAGTGAACTAGACATATATGGTCCAGTAACATGTATATGTGTTTAGTTCACTGTTATATGGTCCAGTAACATGAATATATGTCTAGGTCACTGTTATATGGTCCAGTAACATGAATATATAACAGTGACCTAGACATATATTCCTTTTACTGGACCATATAACAGTGAACTAGACATATATTCATGTTACTGGACCATATAACAGTGAACTAGACATATATTCATGTTACTGGACCATATAACAGTGAACTAGACATATATTCATGTTACTGACCCATATAACAGTGACCTAGACATATATTCCCTTTACTGGATCATATAACAGTGAACTAGACATATATTCATGTTACTGGACCATATAACAGTGAACTAGACATATATTCATGTTACTGGACCATATAACAGTGAACTAAACACATATACATGTTACTGGACCATATAACAGTGAACTAGACATATATTCATGTTACTGACCCATATAACAGTGAACTAGACATATATTCATGTTACTGGACCATATAACAGTAAACTAGACATATATTCATGTTACTGGACCATATAACAGTAAACTAGACATATATTCATGTTACTGACCCATATAACAGTGAACTAGACATATATATTCATGTTACTGGACCATATAACAGTGACCTAGACATATATTCATGTTACTGGACCATATAACAGTGAACTAGACATATATTCATGTTACTGGATCATATAACAGTGAACTAGACATATATTCATGTTACTGGACCATATAACAGTGAACTAGAGATATATTCATGTTACTGGACCATATAACAGTGAACTAAACACATATACATGTTACTGGACCATATAACAGTGAACTAGACATATATTCATGTTACTGACCCATATAACAGTGAACTAGACATATATTCATGTTACTGGACCATATAACAGTAAACTAGACATATATTCATGTTACTGGACCATATAACAGTAAACTAGACATATATTCATGTTACTGACCCATATAACAGTGAACTAGACATATATATTCATGTTACTGGACCATATAACAGTGAACTAGACATATATACATGTTACTGGACCATATAACAGTGAACTAGACATATATTCATGTTACTGACCCATATAACAGTGAACTAGACATATATTCATGTTACTGGACCATATAACAGTAAACTAGACATATATTCATGTTACTGGACCATATAACAGTGAACTAGACATATATTCATGTTACTGGACCATATAACAGTGAACTAGACATATATTCATGTTACTGGACCATATAACAGTGAACTAGACATATATTCATGTTACTGGACCATATAACAGTGAACTAGACATATATTCATGTTACTGGACCATATAACAGTGAACTAGACATATATTCATATTACTGAATCATATAACAGTGAACTAGACATATATTCATGTTACTGGACCATATAACAGTGAACTAGACATATATTCATGTTACTGGACCATATAACAGTGAACTAGACATATATTCATGTTACTGGATCATATAACAGTGAACTAGACATATATTCATGTTACTGGACCATATAACAGTGAACTAGACATATATTCATGTTACTGGACCATATAACAGTGAACTAGACATATATTCATGTTACTGGACCATATAACAGTGAACTAGACATATATTCATGTTACTGGACCATATAACAGTGAACTAGACATATATTCATGTTACTGGACCAGTATAACAGTTACTGAACTAGACATATATTCATGTTACTGGACCATATAACAGTGAACTAGACATATATTCATGTTACTGGACCATATAACAGTGAACTAGACATATATTCATGACATATATTCATATATTCATGTTACTGGACCCATATAACAGTGAACTAGACATATATTCATGTTACTGGACCATATAACAGTGAACTAGACATATATTCATGTTACTGGACCATATAACAGTGAACTAGACATATATTCATGTTACTGGACCATATAACAGTAAACTAGACATATATTCATGTTACTGGAACCATATAACAGTGAACTAGACATATATTCATGTTACTGGACCATATAACAGTGAACTAGACATATATTCATGTTACTGGACCATATAACAGTGAACTAGACATATATTCATGTTACTGGACCATATAACAGTGAACTAGACATATATTCATGTTAACTGGACATATATTCATGTTACTGGATATAACAGTGAACTAGACATATATTCATGTTACTGGACCATATAACAGTGAACTAGACATATATTCATGTTACTGGATCATATAACAGTGAACTAGACATATATTCATGTTACTGGACCATATAACAGTGAACTAGACATATATTCATTTACTGGATATAACAGTTAGACATATATTCTGTTACTGACCATATAACAGTGAACTAGACATATATTCATGTTACTGGACCATATAACAGTGAACTAGACATATATTCATGTTACTGGACCATATAACAGTGACCCATATAACAGTGAACTAGACATATATTCATGTTACTGGACCATATAACAGTAAACTAGACATATATTCATGTTACTGGACCATATAACAGTAAACTAGACATATATTCATGTTACTGACCCATATAACAGTGAACTAGACATATATTCATTCATGTTACTGGACCATATAACAGTGAACTAGACATATATTCATGTTACTGGACCATATAACAGTGAACTAGACATATATTCATGTTACTGACCCATATAACAGTGAACATATATTCATTTTACTGACATATATTCATATTTCATGTTACTGGACCATATAACAGACATAAACTGGAGACATATATTCATGTTACTGTTACTGGACCATATAACAGTGAACTAGACATATATTCATGTTACTGACCCATATAACAGTGAACTAGACATATATTCATGTTACTGACCCATATAACAGTGAACTATTCATGACATATATTCATGTTACTGGACCATATAACAGTGAACTAGACATATATTCATGTTACTGGACCATATAACAGTGAACTAGACATATATTCATGTTACTGGACCATATAACAGTGAACTAGACATATATTCATGTTACTGACCATATAACAGTGAACTAGACATATATTCATGTTACTGACCCATATAACAGTGAACTAGACATATATTCATGTTACTGGACCATATAACAGTGAACTAGACATATATTCATGTTACTGGACCATATAACAGTGAACTAGACATATATTCATGTTACTGGACCATATAACAGTGAACTAGACATATATTCATGTTACTGGACCATATAACAGTGAACTAGACATATATTCATGTTACTGGACCATATAACAGTGAACTAGACATATATTCATGTTACTGGACCATATAACAGTGAACTAGACATATATTCATGTTACTGGATCATATAACAGTGAACTAGACATATATTCATGTTACTGGAACTAGACATATAACAGTTACTGAACTAGACATATATTCATGTTACTGGACCATATAACAGTGAACTAGACATATATTCATGTTACTGGACCATATAACAGTGAACTAGACATATATTCATGTTACTGGACCATATAACAGTGAACTAGACATATATTCATGTTACTGGACCATATAACAGTGAACTAGACATATATTCATGTTACTGGACCATATAACAGTGAACTAGACATATATTCATGTTACTGGACCATATAACAGTGAACTAGACATATATTCATGTTACTGACCCATATAACAGTGAACTAGACATATATTCATGTTACTGGACCATATAACAGTGAACTAGACATATATTCATGTTACTGGACCATATAACAGTGAACTAGACATATATTCATGTTACTGGATCATATAACAGTGAACTAGACATATATTCATGTTTTTAATAACCCATGCAAACCAACCTAATTTGCATCAGTACATATTTGGATTTCAATATATTAATTCATGGTTTTTATACGTCTCTTATTCGTTCCCTTTTCATTTTATTGACACACGTTTATTAACACAACCACATACAGTTTATTGTTTGTAGATGCATTAATTAACTTGTAGTTTAATGTTTATTGATGTGTTTCAACAGTTAACTAATTAGTGAATATGTTTACTAACACATGCACACCTAGTTAATGCATTTCTAAGTCATTCTTTAATGATTATTACTGTACCCTTTATCTAAAGTCTTACCTACTGTGGGATGTTGTTGGTGGAACGTGTCGTCATCAAGTTGTTGTTAGTAGACAGACACGCCCCCTTGCTCGAGTCCATCGACACGCCCCCTTGCTCGAGTCCATCGACACGCCCCCCTTGCTCGAGTCCATCGACACGCCCCCCTTGCTCGAGTCCATCGACACGCCCCCCTTGCTCGAGTCCATCGACACGCCCCCCTTGCTCCAGTCCATCGACACGCCCCCTTGCTCCAGTCCATCGACACGCCCCCCTTGCTCCAGTCCATCGACACGCCCCCCTTGCTCCAGTCCATCGACACGCCCCCTTGCTCCAGTCCATCGACACGCCCACATCCTCCAGTTTATCGACACGCCCACATGCTCCAGTCCATCGACACGCCCACATCCTCCAGTCCATTGACACGCCCACATGCTCCAGTATATAAAGTTCTCTGACAGACATATTGGCAAGGAGGGGGATGACAGAAGAGGGGGATGACAGAAGAGGGGGATGACAGAAGAGGGGGATGACAGAAGAGGGGGATGACAGAAGAGGGGGATGACAGAAGAGGGGGATGACAGAAGAGGGGATGACAGAAGAGGGGGATGACAGGCAATTGGGTCACATTTCATCCATGAGAAAGCCACATAAGAGGCAACCCTGCATCTCAATAATGATCTTTAATGTCAATATATACATTTGAAAAAAAAATAGAATTTAAAAAATTAAATGAAATAAATACAATATGGTACAATTTTCCCAATCTGAGAAGAGTCATGGAGATGATCTGTCAGTCATCCTCAGAGATGCTCATAGTCCCTCCTTTCACAACCCCACAAAACCCCACAGCACCATCATCATCATGACCAGTTGTCATCTTGGTTGCTGTTTCTATCTATTTGTTTGTTTCATATTTACATCCTAGTCTTCATCATCACAGTCATGGATCGGACAGAAAAACTAATACATAGAGGAAGAGCCACTGTATTTATGTGACGACAGAGGAGTGTGACGACAGAGGAGAGAGGAGTGTGACGACAGAGGAGAGAGGAGTGTGACGACAGAGGAGAGAGGAGTGTGACGACAGAGGAGAGAGGAGTGTGACGACAGAGGAGAGAGGAGTGTGACGACAGAGGAGAGAGGAGTGTGACGACAGAGGAGAGAGGAGTGTGACGACAGAGGAGTGTAACGACAGAGGAGAGGAGTGTGACGACAGAGGAGAGAGGAGTGTGACGACAGAGGAGTGAGAGGAGTGTGACGACAGAGGAGTGAGAGGAGTGTGACGACAGAGGAGTGAGAGGAGTGTGACGACAGAGGAGAGAGGAGTGTGACGACAGAGGAGTGTGACGAGAGAGGAGTGTGACGACAGAGGAGTGTGAGAGTGTGACAGAGGAGTGAGAGGAGTGTGACGACAGAGGAGAGAGGAGTGTGACGACAGAGGAGAGAGAGGAGTGTGACGACAGAGGACAGAGAAGAGAGAGGAGTGTGACGACAGAGGAGTGTGACGACAGAGGAGTGTGACGACAGAGGAGAGAGAGGAGTGTGATGACAGAGGACAGAGAAGAGAGAGGAGTGTGACGACAGAGGAGGACAGAGGAGTGTAACGACAGAGGAGAGAGGAGTGTGATGACAGGAGTGTAACGACAGAGGAGAGAGAGGAGTGTGACGACAGAGGTGTGAGAGGAGTGTAACGACAGAGGAGAGAGAGGAGTGTGACGACAGAGGAGTGAGAGGAGTGTGACGACAGAGGAGTGAGAGGAGTGTGACGACAGAGGAGTGAGAGGAGTGTGACGACAGAGGAGTGAGAGGAGTGTGACGACAGAGGAGTGAGAGGAGTGTGACGACAGAGGAGTGAGGGGCGGGGCGATAGGGGCGGAGCGATAGGGGGGACACAGTTTATCGTAACAGTTTAAGACTTAAACCCATCAACCAATCACAGTGAACTAGAATATCAGCCGGTGTTTACTGAGAAAACAAGAAAGGAACATGGCTAATAACATAACATGTGTGTGTGACCATGTGTGTGTGTGTCCATGTGTGTGTGAGACCATGTGTGTGTGAGACCATGTGTGTGTGAGACCATGTGTGTGTGAGACCATGTGTGTGTGTGTGTGTGTGTGTGTTTACTTCCAATATCTAATGGTTTTCTACCATGCCAATAAAGACTTAGATACTTAGACAGGAACTGTCTATAAGAGAGATGAAGGTGTACTGGGAGGTGTACTGGGAGGTGTAGTGGGAGGTGTAGTGGGAGGTGTACTGGGAGGTGTAGTGGGAGGTGTAGTGGGAGGTGCACTGGGAGGTGTAAGAAAGTAAAAGATGGATGAACAGTGAGTTTAGGGAGAGAAGAGCTTTCAATAAATAGATTAAGAGGTAGGGGATGGTCTAGATGGGTTAGGGACTAGAACTGGATTAGATGGGTTAGGGACTAGAACTGGATTAGATGGGTTAGGGACTAGAACTGGTCTAGATGGACAGGTCTGGGACTAGAACTGGTCTAGTTGGACAGGTCTGGGACTAGAACTGGTCTAGTTGGACAGGTCTGGGACTAAAACTGGTCTAGTTGGACAGGTCTGGGACTAAAACTGGTCTAGTTGGACAGGTCTGGGACTAAAACTGGTCTAGTTGGACAGGTCTGGGACTAAAACTGGTCTAGTTGGACAGGTCTGGGACTAAAACTGGTCTAGTTGGACAGGTCTGGGACTAAAACTGGTCTAGTTGGACAGGTCTGGGACTAAAACTGGTCTAGTTGGACAGGTCTGGGACTAAAACTGGTCTAGTTGGACAGGTCTGGGACTAAAACTGGTCTAGTTGGACAGGTCTGGGACTAAAACTGGTCTAGTTGGACAGGTCTGGGACTAAAACTGGTCTAGAGCGGCAGGCCTGGAAATAAAATTGGTCTGGGCCTTGTCTGGAACTGGTCTCTGGCTGGTCCGGACCTGGTCTCTGGCTGGTCCGGACCTGGTCTCTGGCTGGTCCGGACCTGGTCTCTGGCTGGTCCGGACCTGGTCTCTGGCTGGTCCGGACCTGGTCTCTGGCTGGTCCGGACCTGGTCTCTGGCTGGTCCGGACCTGGTCTGGACCTGGTCTCTGGCTGGTCCGGACCTGGTCTCTGGCTGGTCCGGACCTGGTCTCTGGCTGGTCTCTGGCTGGTCCGGACCTGGTCTCTGGCTGGTCCGGACCTGGTCTCTGGCTGGTCTCTGGCTGGTCCGGACCTGGTCTCTGGCTGGTCCGGACCTGGTCTCTGGCTGGTCCGGACCTGGTCTCTGGCTGGTCCGGACCTGGTCTCTGGCTGGTCCGGACCTGGTCTCTGGCTGGTCCGGACCTGGTCTCTGGCTGGTCCGGACCTGGTCTCTGGCTGGTCCGGACCTGGTCTCTGGCTGGTCCGGACCTGGTCTCTGGCTGGTCCGGACCTGGTCTCTGGCTGGTCCGGACCTGGTCTCTGGCTGGTCCGGACCTGGTCTCTGGCTGGTCCGGACCTGGTCTCTGGCTGGTCCGGACCTGGTCTCTGGCTGGTCCGGACCTGGTCTCTGGCTGGTCCGGACCTGGTCTCTGGCTGGTCCGGACCTGGTCTCTGGCTGGTCCGGACCTGAGCATTGCTTTGTCTGGGCCTGGGGTGTTACATGACTGTAGAGGTGAGTTTCTTCATGCTGCGTCTCTGGGCCAGACTAGAGGCAGCCACAGGCTCCAGGACCGGCTGACCCGTCTTCTGGCTCAGAGCAGAGTAGGTGGCTTCCATGGCACCCTAAACCGGAATAAACACAGGTTCAGGTATCTGTTCTACTAGCTCCCTAAACCGGAATAAACACAGGTTCAGGTATCTGTTCTATTAGCTCCCTAAACGGGAATAAACACAGGTTCAGGTATCTGTTCTACTAGCTCCCTAAACCGGAATAAACACAGGTTCAAGGATCTGTTCTATTAGCTCCCTAAACCGGAATAAACACAGGTTCAGGTATCTGTTCTATAAGCTCCCTAAACCGGAATAAACACAGGTTCAGATTTCAACTAACATAACTATTTGGTGTCTTTACTAACATAATGGGCAGCAGCACCAGACATTTATTTTAGAGTAGATGTTACGGCGCTTGATGCATGGAGGTGTTACGGCGCTTGATGCATGGAGGTGTTACGGCGCTTGATGCATGGAGGTGTTACGGCGCTTGATGCATGGAGGTGTTACGGCGCTTGATGCATGGAGGTGTTACGGCGCTTGATGCATGGAGGTGTTACGGCGCTTGATGCATGGAGGTGTTACGGCGCTTGATGCATGGAGGTGTTACGGCGCTTGATGCATGGAGGTGTGGAGGTACGGCGCTTGATGCATGGAGGTGTTACGGCGCTTGATGCATGGAGGTGTTACGGCGCTTGATGCATGGCGGTGTTACGGCGCTTGATGCATGGAGGTGTTACGGCGCTTGATGCATGGAGGTGTTACGGCGCTTGATGCATGGAGGTGTTACGGCGCTTGATGCATGGAGGTGATACGGCGCTTGATGCATGGAGGTGTTACGGCGCTTGATGCATGGAGGTGTTACGGCGCTTGATGCATGGAGGTGTTACGGCGCTTGATGCATGGAGGTGTTACGGTGCTTGATGCATGGAGGTGTTACATATATGAAGGTGCTATATATATGAAGGGAGGTGCTATATATATATGAAGGGAGGTGCTATATTTATGAATGGAGGTGCTATATTGAGGAATGGAGGTGCTATATTGATGAATGGAGGTGCGATATTTATAAAGGGAGGTGCGATATTTATGAAGGGAGGTGCTATATTGATGAATGGAGGTGCTATATCGATGAATGGAGGTGCAATATTAATGAATGGAGGTGCTATATTAATGAATGGAGGTGCTATATTAATGAATGGAGGTGCTATATTGATGAATGGAGGTGATATATTGATGAATGGAGGTGCTATATTAATGAATAGAGGTAATACAGGTGCTAGTCATATAATTAGAATATCATCAAAATGTTTAATTATTTCGGTAATTCCATTCAAAAAGTGAAACTTGGATATATATTGATTCATTACACACAGACTCATACATTTCAAGTGTTTATTTCATTTAATCGTGATTATTAAAACTGACAACTAATGAAAACCTCTAAAAATTTGACCAATACAAAAAAAGTAGTTTTAGAAATGTTGGCCAACTGAAAAGTATGAACATGAAAAGTATGAGCATGTACAGCACTCAATACTTAGTTAAGGCTCCTTTTGCCTGAATTACTGCAGCAATGGGGCGTGGCATGGAGTCGATCAGTCTGTGGCACTGCTCAGGTGTTATGAGAGCCCAGGTTGCTCTGATAGTATGGAGGACCAAGTCTGTCAGAATTTAAAATAAATGAATAAATAAATAAATGCATCAGTACAAGTATTTTACATCAAAATATACGTAAAAAAATAATCTAGAATTATTTTTTTTTAATCTGTCGTTTTCTCCTATTTAATTATTTCCACAATCATTTATTTCTGTAATTATTTATTTCTGTATGTATTAATTTCCATTTATATTTATTTCCATTTAAATTGATTTCTGTTCATATTTATTTTCACAATCATTTATTTCTGTAATTATTTATTTCTGTATGTATTAATTTCCATTTATATTTATTTCCATTTAAATTGATTTCTGTTCATATTTAGTTTCACAATCATTTATTTCTTTAATTATTTATTTCTGTAAGTATTTATTTCCGTTTATATTTATTTCCGTTGACATTTATTTCCGTTTATATTTATTTACGTATATATTTATTTCTGTATTTCCTCAACCTTAGGCAAATGCGTAGGGTGTCAACCATAGTACGTCACAGTGGTATCAGTAATCTTATTGGTTAATCGGTGTAGGAGTTCCAAGATCGGCTTTATATGTCTAGACTGCTATAACTACGGAAGTAATGCACAGGCTATGGCGTTTACATTTAAAAAAATCGAATAAATGAAAATCCATCAAACTGTATGTCCTATTTTGATGTAGTGCTATCACATGCGACGTGCACAATCAAATGATTTGCGCATGATTGGCCGATACGCGAATCTATTTATATGTATCTCTCGGTCCACAGTCGGCTCACAGCTTCAGTTGTTGTGTCCTGAGCAGGACACGCAAAGTAAACCGGTTACACTGCGCACAGTGTTCATATCGACCAAAACGGGTCCAGTTTTATATAGAACCACGTATTTAGGAAGCTGTAGCTTTTCAACATTACATATTTATTTGAATTACTAACTGCAACACCCGCGGGCGCGGGCTGTTGGCGCTCCTAGTTTAATCGCAGTTGCTATCAACTTTCGCAGTGCATTGCCCCCCTGCTGTCCTGAACGTTTACATCTGTTTCTCCCTCTCTGCTCTTGATTGCTTTGGTTGAACGATTAAGTCCCGCCCCCTCATTTGTCTACGGCTGTGGAAATACAGAAATAAATATGAACGGAAATAAATGTAAACGGAAATGAATATAAACGGAAATAAATACTTACAGAAATAAATAATTACAGAAATAAATGATTGTGGAAATAAATAAATAGGAGAAAACGACAGATTAAAAAAAATAATTCTATAATTATTATTTTTTTTCCGTATATTTTGATGTAAAATACTTAAAGTACTGATGCATTTATATATTTATTCATTTATTTTTAATTCTGGCAGACTTGGTCCTCCATATGATAGTGGCCTTCAGCTCTTCTGCATTGTTGGGTCTGGCGTATCGCATCTTCCTCTTCACAATACCCCATAGATGTTCTATAGGGTTAAGGTCAGGCGAGTTTGCTGGCCAATTAAGAACAGGGATACCATGGTCCTTAAACCAGGTACTGGTAGCTTTGGCACTGTGTGCAGGTGCCAAGTCCTGTTGGAAAATGAAATCTGCAAGTTGGTCAGCAGCAGGAAGTATGCTTCTGACGCTGTCTCTTGTTCAAGGGTGGGCTTGACACAGGGAATGCGACAGCTGAAACCCATGTCTTGCATATGTCTGTGTGTGGTGGTTCTTGAAGCACTGACTCCAACTGCAGTCCAGTCTTTGTGAATCTCCCCAACATTTTCTAATGGGTTTTGTTTCACAATCCTCTCCAGGGTGCGGTTATCCCTATTGCTTGTACACTTTTTTCTACCACATCTTTTCCTTCCCTTCGCCTCTCTATTAATGTGCGTGGACACACAGCTCTGTGAACAGCCAGCCTCTTTAGCAATGACCTTTTGTGTCTTGCCCTCCTTGTGCAAGGTGTCAATGGTCGTCTTTTAGACAGCTGTCAAGTCAGCAGTCTTCCCCATGATTGTGTAGCCTACAGAACTAGACTGAGACCATTTAAAGGCCTTTGCAGGTGTTTTGAGGTAATTAGCTGATTAGTGTGGCACCAGGTGTCTTCAATATTGAACCTTTTCACAATATTCTAATTTTCTGAGATACTTATTTTGTGTTTTTCATTAGTTATCAGTTATAATCATCTAAAAGTAATGAACACTTGACATATATCAGTCTGTGTGGAATGAATGCATACATTATACAAGTTTCACTTTTTGAATGGAATTACTGAAATAAATTGGTACTCTACCACTGAGATACTAACTCCTCTATATAGGGTTAACCCATGTACTCTACCACTGGGATACCAACTCCTCTATATAGGGTTAACCCAAGTACTACTGAGATACCAACTCCTCAATATAGGGTTAACCCATGTACTACTGAGATACCAACTCCTCTATATAGGGTTAACCCATGTACTACTGAGATACCAACTCCTCTATATAGGGTTAACCCATGTACTACTGAGATACCAACTCCTCTATATAGGGTTAACTCATGTACTACTGAGATACCAACTCCTCTATATAGGGTTAACCCATGTACTACTGAGATACCAACTCCTCTATATAGGGTTAACTCATGTACTACTGAGATACCAACTCCTCTATATAGGGTTAACCCATGTACTCTACCACTGAGATACCAAATCCTCTATATAGGGTTAACCCATGTACTCTACCACTGAGATACCTGTATGTTTTACATTCACGAGGTGAGGTTTGTCTGTATGGTTTACCTTCACGAGGTGAGGTGCATCGTGGCGTGTAAGTTGAAAGTGTGGTAGCGTTTCTCTTTGTGTGATCCAGGCGTGTTTTAGGACCTGCTCAGCTGAGTACCGCTGGTGAGGATCAACATGGAGCATTTTAGAGAGAAGGTCCTACAAAGAAAGACCAAGACAGCAGTTCGCATTAAAAGTCTAAATAGAGAACACACTGGGACTAAAGTGTGTGAATACATGTGTATTTGCGTTATGAGGACAAAACATCATCATTATGGAACTACCTCAGTCCTATGAGGATAATATATCATCAGTATACAACTACCTCAGTCCTATGAGGATATTATATCATCAGTATACAACTACCTCAGTCCTATGAGGATATTATATCATCAGTATACAACTACCTCAGTCCTATGAGGATATTATATCATCAGTATACAACTACCTCAGTCTTATGAGGATATTATATCATCAGTATACAACTACCTCAGTCCTATGAGGATATTATATCATCAGTATACAACTACCACAGTCCTATGAGGATATTATATCATCAGTATACAACTACCTCAGTCCTATGAGGATATTATATCATCAGTATACAACTACCTCAGTCCTATGAGGATATTATATCATCAGTATACAACTACCACAGTCCTATGAGGATATTATATCATCAGTATACAACTACCACAGTCCTATGAGGATATTATATCATCAGTATACAACTACCTCAGTCCTATGAGGATATTATATCATCAGTATACAACTACCTCAGTCCTATGAGGATATTATATCATCAGTATACAACTACCTCAGTCCTATGAGGATATTATATCATCAGTATACAACTACCTCAGTCCTATGAGGATATTATATCATCAGTATACAACTACCTCAGTCCTATGAGGATATTATATCATCAGTATACAACTACCTCAGTCCTATGAGGATATTATATCATCAGTATACAACTACCTCAGTCCTATGAGGATATTATATCATCAGTATAAAACTACCTCAGTCTTATGAGGATATTATATCATCAGTATACAACTACCTCAGTCTTATGAGGATATTATATCATCAGTATACAACTACCTCAGTCTTATGAGGATATTATATCATCAGTATACAACTACCTCAGTCCTATGAGGATATTATATCATCAGTATACAACTACCTCAGTCTTATGAGGATATTATATCATCAGTATACAACTACCTAATTCCTATGAGGATATTATATCATAATTATACAACTACCTAATTCCTATGAGGATATTATATAATAATTATACAACTACCTAATTCCTATGAGGATATTAGGGCCGCAACAACGAATCGATAAAATCGATAAAAATCGATAATTTAAGTTGGCAACAAATTTCATTATCGACACGTTGTGTCGCGCGACACGCCACTCAGTCGCGGAGATAAAAGCAATTGAGTTGAGTGCGGTGCGGAACTGTAACGTTGTTTTGATGTCGGAGTCGGCAAAATCAGTTCAGCATTTCAAACTAAGTAAATACATCAAAAAAGTGTGTTAATTGCAAGATATGCAAAAGCGACATGACATGGCACGGGAGCACCACGGTGATGATACAGCACCTTAAACGGAAACACGTTGGAGTCCTTGATGCGAAGAGTTTGTGTCTGTGAGCGAGAGTTTTGTATGGAAGGGCAAGTGGCTTAAAACGTGACACACTTCGAGCGTTTCTTGTGGCTGATAACGTTCAAATCAAGTGTAAATTTGTGAAATACACGCGCTGAGATCGCCTGTTATTAGACGTGCGTTCTCCTCATGCCGTCTAAAGCGAGTGTCAAAAGTGCATTTCACGCGATCACATCGCCTGTTCTACAACGCACGTTCTCTAATTAGACGTTCAAAACGAGTGTAATTGGCACCCGCCAAATGCGGGTAACTTTTGTGATTGTCGGGTGAAACCGTCAATCTACCTGCCATGTTGGCGGGTAGCCAATAAGACAACACAACATCGAGCAAGCGTTGTATTGTTGACCAATCACGTAGCCTATTGTTTTTGTTAAGCAAGCCCCGCTATTTTCTTGGACGTTCGAGACAAAATGCTGGCGTGAAGAGGTTGCCGGCTGTAGAGCAACGAAAAGTGGATGAGGAGGACGGTTCCAAAAATAAAATATCACGTTGCACAATATCAATATCGAAAATGTCGCAATAAGTGCGATATTTATTTATACATTTATTTTGTGTAGAGATGCGTCGGTTGGCTTTGTGGCTTAGTTGTGTTCGATTTAAGCGCACGCTTGAAAACTATATATAATAAACACGTTTCATTGGCCAGTTCCCGTCACATGCAAGTGACAGCAAACGGGTCCACTAAACGAACAGACCCTATGGAACACGTGACGTATGTGTCAACTCCGACTACGTGAGTGAAGAGAAATAGAGACCCCCGGACAAAGCGAGAAAAAGCAAGTTAGAGAAGTTTAAGAAAAGTTTCAGCAAACTAATGTCGCTCAGTCTGTTGTACTCAGCAAACCCTGCGGTATGGTGATACAACGGGCAAATACAACCAACCTATTTTCCCATCTTAAAAACCACACATGCCACTATAGGATGAGTGCAAACGCCACAATCGATTTTGTTTATATATATTAATCTATTTTGAGGCTTTTTCCCATAACTTGTGTGTTTTTACATATGTTTAATAATATCGAAATTAATATCGATATCGCAATATTCATGATCAATATCGCAATATCACATTTTGTCAATATCGTGCAACCCTAGTACAAACTTAAAAATAGTATTTTGATATAAATGTTATGTTTATTGTTAATCTAAAAAGTGACAAATGGATTGCAGTTAACTTGCAGGTGTTAACTAAATAAATGAGACCTTCAGTGAGATGATTGGCTGTTCATATTTGTTATTTTCTATTCTAAACGCCTGCCACACCAGGTCAGATACAGTTGTAAGTCATTATGTTGATCTAGTCATAAATTAGATTGGTTAAGTTGGTTAATAACTCGACAGCACTTTAATGTGTATTCTGTACAAGTTCAAGAACCATTCTTATGCATTTTCTGAGTCATTCACTTTTATTTTAGGCACAAAACATTTTGGCTGGTAAAAAACCACTGTGGCAGGTAGATTTCAAAATCCACCTGCCACAGTGGCTGGTGGCCAAAAACATTAACTTCAGGCCCTGTGTATGTATATGTATGTATATATAAATATACATACACATATACATATATTTATTATGGGGCTTTGTGACTGTGTACGTCTGTGAGTGTAGTGTAGAGAATAAGTTCTGAGGTTCAAACAAATCATTTTAAGTTTTCTGAATTGTATTTTTCTTTATAGGTCATTAATAAAAATAAACATTGTTGTGCACTTTTTATTATTCATTAGCTCAGGGATGTTCAAGGAGCAACCTGTTTGTGCACTTTCTGAACATTTTTTGCACTGTCAGTTATGTTTTTCAGTAAAGTGTTGGGTATTAATGCTCAATGAACTGGGGGAGAGGGAGACACGGACTGGGGGAGAGGGAAGGAGAGACTGACTGGGGGAGAGGGA
Organism: Dallia pectoralis; assembly: GCA_029465975.1. NCBI lineage: Eukaryota > Metazoa > Chordata > Actinopteri > Esociformes > Umbridae > Dallia > Dallia pectoralis. Next base: position 30,478,736 of record CM055729.1, read on the forward strand.
AGGAGAGACTGATAGAAGTGTGAAAGTATTAAATCCCCAACTTTACTTTAATAAAAAAGGCACCTTAGAGCTGTCAGACACTGTGTCCCAGTTTCCCCCAGTCAGAGAAAACTTTCCAGAACCAATCCTCAGCAAAATCTCCTCCGGTGTGTCGTTGGGTCCATTAGCAAAAGGGGTGCAGCCAGCTAACATGGTGTAGAGTAACACTCCAAGACTCCAGATATCACAGGCTGCATCATAGCCCTGACGCATCAGTACCTAGCACATAAACACACATCAGTACCTAGCACATAAACGCATCAGTACCTAGCACATAAACACACATCAGTACCTAGCACATAAACACACATCAGTACCTAGCACATAAACGCATCAGTACCTAGCACATAAACACGCATCAGTACCTAGCACATAAACACACATCAGTACCTAGCACATAAACGCATCAGTACCTAGCACATAAACACGCATCAGTACCTAGCATATAAACACACATCAGTACCTAGCACATAAACGCATACCTAGCACATAAACACGCATCAGTACCTAGCACATAAACGCATCAGTACAGCATATAAACATCAGTACCTAGCACATAAACACACATCAGTACCTAGCACATAAACACGCATCAGTACCTAGCACATAAACACGCATCAGTACCTAGCATATAAACACGCATCAGTACCTAGCACATAAACCTAGCACATAAACACGCATCAGTACCTAGCACATAAACACGCATCAGTACCTAGCACATAGACACGCATCAGTACCTAGCACATAAACACGCATCAGTACCTAGCATATAAACACACATCAGTACCTAGCACATAAACACACATCAGTACCTAGCACATAAACACGCATCAGTACCTAGCACATAAACACGCATCAGTACCTAGCACATAGACACGCATCAGTACCTAGCACATAGACACGCATCAGTACCTAGCACATAGACACGCATCAGTACCTAGCACATAAACACGCATCAGTACCTAGCACATAAACACAGTACATCATCAGTACCTAGCACATAAACACACATCAGTACCTAGCACATAAACGCATCAGTACCTAGCACATAAACACGCATCAGTACCTAGCACATAAACACACATCAGTACCTAGCACATAAACGCATCAGTACCTAGCACATAAACACGCATCAGTACCTAGCATATAAACACACATCAGTACCTAGCACATAAACACACATCAGTACCTAGCACATAAACACGCATCAGTACCTAGCACATAGACACGCATCAGTACCTAGCATATAAACACGCATCAGTACCTAGCACATAAACACACATCAGTACCTAGCACATAAACGCATCAGTACCTAGCACATAAACACGCATCAGTACCTAGCATATAAACACGCATCAGTACCTAGCACATAAACACGCATCAGTACCTAGCACATAAACACGCATCAGTACCTAGCACATAGACACGCATCAGTACCTAGCACATAGACACGCATCAGTACCTAGCATATAAACACACATCAGTACCTAGCATATAAACACACATCAGTACCTAGCACATAAACACACATCAGTACCTAGCACATAAACACGCATCAGTACCTAGCACATAGACACGCATCAGTACCTAGCACATAGACACGCATCAGTACCTAGCACATAGACACGCATCAGTACCTAGCACATAGACACGCATCAGTACCTAGCACATAAACACGCATCAGTACCTAGCACATAGACACGCATCAGTACCTAGCATATAAACACAGTCTCTCCCTCTCCCCCAGTCCGTGTCTCCCTCCCTCTCCCCAGTCCGTGTCTCCCTCCCTCTCCCCCGGTCCGTGTCTCCCTCCCTCTCCCCCGGTCCGTGTCTCCCTCCCTCTCCCCGGTCAGTCTCTTCTTCCCTCTCCCGGTCCGTCTCCCTCCCTCTCCCCGGTCCGTGTCTCCCTCCCTCTCCCCCGGTCCGTGTCTCCCTCCCTCTCCCCCGGTCAGTCTCTCCTTCCCTCTCCCCGGTCAGTCTCTCCCTCCCTCTCCCCCGGTCAGTCTCTCCCTCCCTCTCCCCCGGTCAGTCTCTCCCTCCCTCTCCCCCGGTCAGTCTCTCCCTCCCTCTCCCCCGGTCAGTCTCTCCCTCCCTCTCCCCCGGTCAGTCTCTCCCTCCCTCTCCCCCGGTCAGTCTCTCCCTCCCTCTCCCCCGGTCAGTCTCTCCCTCCCTCTCCCCCGGTCAGTCTCTCCCTCCCTCTCCCCCGGTCAGTCTCTCCCTCCCTCTCCCCCGGTCAGTCTCTCCCTCCCTCTCCCCCGTCAGTCTCTCCCTCCCTCTCCCCGGTCAGTCTCTCCCTCCCTCTCCCCCGGTCAGTCTCTCCCTCCCTCTCCCCGGTCAGTCTCTCCCTCCCTCTCCCCCGGTCAGTCTCTCCCTCCCTCTCCCGGTCAGTCTCTCCCTCCCTCTCCCCGGTCAGTCTCTCCCTCCCTCTCCCCCAGTCAGTCTCTCCCTCCCTCTCCCCCAGTCTCTCCCCCAGTCAGTCTCTCCCTCCCTCCCCCCTCCCCCAGTCAGTCTCTCCCTCCCTCTCCCCCTGTCAGTCTCTCCCTCCCTCTCCCCCAGTCAGTCTCTCCCTCCCTCTCCCCCAGTCAGTCTCTCCCTCCCTCTCCCCCAGTCAGTCTCTCCCTCTCCCCCAGTCAGTCTCTCCCTCTCCCCAGTCAGTCTCTCCCTCTCCCCCAGTTTGTGTCTCTCCTTCCCTCTCCCCCAGTTTGTGTCTCTCCTTCCCTCTCCCCCAGTCAGTCTCTCTCCTTCCCTCTCCCCCAGTCAGTCACTCTCTCCCTCTCCCCCAGTCAGTCTCTCCCTCTCCCCCAGTTTGTCTCTCTCCTTCCCTCTCCCCCAGTTTGTGTCTCTCCTTCCCTCTCCCCCAGTCAGTCTCTCTCCTTCCCTCTCCCCCAGTCAGTCTCTCTCCTTCCCTCTCCCCCAGTCAGTCTCTCCTTCCCTCTCCCCAGTCAGTCTCTCCTTCCCTCTCCCCCAGTCAGTCTCTCCTTCCCTCTCCCCCAGTCCGTGTCTCCCTCTCCCCCAGTTCGTGTCTCTCCTTCCCTCTCCCCCAGTCAGTCTCTCCTCCTCAGTGTCTCTCACCTCAGGAGCTACAAAGTTAGCAGTGTAGCAGGGCGTTAGCAGCAGACCGTTTCCTCCCCTGAGCTGTTTGGAAAAACCAAAGTCACAAATTCGGATGGAGTCTGGGTTCCCACTGTCATCCATGTAGAGGATGTTACTGGGCTTTAAGTCTCGATGGACCACCTAGAACCAGAGAGAACGGAATGCTCAGAACAGTATCATACACTTGGCAGAGCCTAGAATGTGCGGGGTGTGACTCAGGCGGGTTGGGGGACAGTGCCGGGGTGTGTGTGTTAGGCTGTTACCCCTTGGCAGTGCAGGTAGTCGACCGTCTTGGCGATAGTATAAAGTACGGCGCTGGCTTCCCGCTCAGAGAAGAACTTCTGTCTCAGGATCTTATCCAGCAACTCCCCTCCTTTCATCAGCTCAGTTACAACATATACATACCTGCCCAAGTCATACACCTAACACACACACACACACACACACACACACACACACACACACACACACAATGGGGTAAACACATCTGAGTGTAATGATGTTGGGGTGTTCTAGTAACATTATGGGGTACTCACATCTGAGTGTAATGATGTTGGGGTGTTCTAGTAACATTATGGGGTACTCACATCTTTCAGTGTAATGGTGTTGGGATGTTCTAGTAACATTATGGGGTACTCACATCTTTCAGTGTAATGATGTTGGGGGGTTCTAGTAACATTATGGGGTACTCACATCTTTCAGTGTAATGATGTTGGGGGGTTCTAGTAACATTATGGGGTACTCACATCTTTCAGTGTAATGATGTTGGGGTGTTGGCCGTATCTCATCAAAATCTCAATCTCCTCGGACGGATCTCTCTTACTCTTGTCAATGATCTAAAAAAACAAAATGTGGATTTACCAATGTCCTAAAACACATGAGTACCTACAGACAAACACACGAGTACCTACAGACAAACACACGAGTACCTGCAGACAAATACACGAGTACCTGGACACGAGTACCTACAGACAAACACACGAGTACCTACAGACAAACACACGAGTACCTACAGACCAACACACGAGTACCTACAGACAAACACACGAGTACCTACAGACAAATACACGAGTACCTACAGACAAACACACGAGTACCTGCAGACAAATACACGAGTACCTGGACACGAGTACCTACAGACAAACACACGAGTACCTACAGACAAACACACGAGTACCTACAGACCAACACACGAGTACCTACAGACAAACACACGAGTACCTACAGACAAATACACGAGTACCAGCAGACAAACACACGAGTACCTACAGACCAACACATAAGTACCTAAAGACCAACACATGAGTACCTACAGAAAAACACATGAGTACCTACGAACAAACACACAAGTACCTACAGACAAACACACGAGTACCTACAGACAAACACACGAGTACCTACAGACAAACACACGAGTACCTACAGACAAACACACGAGTACCTACAGACAAACACACGAGTACCTACAGACAAACACACGAGTACCTACAGACAAACACACGAGTACCTACAGATAAACACATGAGTACCTACAGATAAACACTTGAGTATCTACAGACAAATACACGAGTACCTACAGACAAATACACGAGTACCTGCAGACAAACACACAAGTACCAGCAGACAAACACACGAGTACCTACAGACCAACACATAAGTACCTACAGACCAACACATAAGTACCTACAGACAAACACACAAGTACCTACAGACAAACTCACGAGTACCTACAGATAAACACATGAGTACCTACAGACAAACACAAACAAACATAAACAAGCACAGGGTTTGTGGTGGATCCTATTAACATAGATTATACATGTAGAATACGCACAAGTTAAAACATTGATTTAGTCATTACTGGTTATTCACCTTAACAGCGTAGTCCATCGTTGTGACTCTGTGAACACAACGCTTACAGATAGAATACGATCCAACGCCAATGTCCTCATGCAGCTCATATAGGTCAGAGAACTGGGCTGACCCAGCATGCATCTACACACACACACACACACACACACACACACACACACACACACACACACACACACACACACACACACACACACACACACACACACACACACACACACACACACACACACACACACACACACACACACACACACACACACACACACACACACACACACACACACACAGTTAAGTAACTGGGGTATTCAAATTTTTATTTACAGTGCGAATTGAAGGAGGTTTATGCTGAGTAGAGATAGAGTGCGTGTTTACCTGTACAACAGGCTGTAGGTTCAGTAGAGATAGAGTGCGTGTTTACCTGTACAACAGGCTGTAGGTTCAGTAGAGATAGAGTGGGAGTTTACCTGTACAACAGGCTGTAGGTTCAGTAGAGATAGAGTGCGTGTTTACCTGTACAACAGGCTGTAGGTTCAGTAGAGATAGAGTGGGTGTTTACCTGTACAACAGGCTGTAGGTTCAGTAGAGATAGAGTGCGTGTTTACCTGTACAACAGGCTGTATGTTCAGTAGAGATAGAGTGGGAGTTTACCTGTACAACAGGCTGTAGGTTCAGTAGAGATAGAGTGCGTGTTTACCTGTACAACAGGCTGTAGGTTCAGTAGAGATAGAGTGGGAGTTTACCTGTACAACAGGCTGTAGGTTCAGTATGTCCTTGGTCTCTTCCAGAGAGGTTGGAGCCACAAAGCTGAACCCTTTAAACAGCTGATGGGCGTTTGCACTGGGAGGAATACCTGGGGAGTCTATGGGGTCACACGCGCAAACACACACACGCGCAAACATAGGAATTTTTTTTTCGTTTTTGTGGTTTAATTAGTGGTAACCATATATTCAGAGAGATCTGTGTTTTACAGTCTTGGTGTGTTTTATTCTGGGTGTGGTTATCAGTGTGTGTTTTACAGTCTGGGTGTGGTTATCAGTGTGTGTTTTACAGTCTGGGTGTGGTTATCAGTGTGTGTTTTAAAGTCTGAGTGTGGTTATCAGTGTGTGTCTTACAGTCTGGGTGTGGTTATCAGTGTGTGTTTTACAGTCTGGGTGTGGTTATCAGTGTGTGTTTTACAGTCTGGGTGTGGTTATCAGTGTGTGTTTTACAGTCTGGGTGTGGTTATCAGTGTGTGTTTTACAGTCTGGGTGTGGTTATCAGTGTGTGTTTTACAGTCTGGGTGTGGTTAGTGTGGTTATCAGTGTGTGTCTTACAGTCTGGGTGTGGTTATCAGTGTGTGTTTTACAGTCTGGGTGTGGTTATCAGTGTGTTTTACAGTCTTTACAGTCAGTCTGGGTGTGGTTATCAGTGTGTGTTTTACAGTCTGGGTGTGGTTATCAGTGTGTGTTTTACAGTCTGGGTGTGGTTATCAGTGTGTGTTTTACAGTCTGGGTGTGGTTATCAGTGTGCGTTTTACAGTCTGGGTGTGGTTATCAGTGTGCGTTTTACAGTCTGGGTGTGGTTATCAGTGTGTGTTTTACAGTCTGGGTGTGGTTATCAGTGTGTGTTTTACAGTCTGGGTGTGGTTATCAGTGTGTGTTTTACAGTCTGGGTGTGGTTATCAGTGTGTGTTTTACAGTCTGGGTGTGGTTATCAGTGTGTGTTTTACAGTCTGGGTGTGGTTATCAGTGTGCGTTTTACAGTCTGGGTGTGGTTATCAGTGTGCGTTTTACAGTCTGGGTGTGGTTATCAGTGTGCGTTTTACAGTCTGGGTGTGGTTATCAGTGTGTGTTTTACAGTCTGGGTGTGGTTATCAGTGTGTGTTTTACAGTCTGGGTGTGGTTATCAGTGTGTGTTTTACAGTCTGGGTGTGGTTATCAGTGTGTGTTTTACAGTCTGAGTGTGGTTATCAGTGTGTGTTTTACAGTCCGGGTGTGGTTATCAGTGTGTGTTTTACAGTCTGGGTGTGGTTATCAGTGTGTGTTTTACAGTCTGGGTGTGGTTATCAGTGTGTGTCTTACAGTCCGAGTGTGGTTATCAGTGTGTGTTTTACAGTCTGAGTGTGGTTATCAGTGTGTGTTTTACAGTCTGAGTGTGGTTATCAGTGTGTGTTTTACAGTCTGGGTGTGGTTATCAGTGTGTGTTTTACAGTCTGGGTGTGGTTATCAGTGTGTGTTTTACAGTCTGAGTGTGGTTATCAGTGTGTGTTTTACAGTCTGGGTGTGGTTATCAGTGTGTGTTTTACAGTCTGGGTGTGGTTATCAGTGTGTTTTACAGTCTGGGTGTGGTTATCAGTGTGTGTTTTACAGTCCGAGTGTGGTTACAGGGTTTCTGCAGGTATCAGCCAATCTCATTTAATGCTTTTTCATGCCCTTTTTCATGCCACTTTAAACTAATTTCATGCCCATGTCCAACTGCAGATACTTTCACACACAAATTGTGAGCATTTGACAATGCTGTTTTTTAACTGTCAGATGGCTCACAAGAAGGTTTACAGTCATTAAACGCAACACAAAGTGCTTCACAAAATAATAACACCACAGAAATACAAATATTTAAAACACTGTTCATTGAGCAGCTCGTGTCTCTGCCCCGTGGATCTCAAAACAACATGCACTGATAATTAAAAGTAATGAACCTATACTGGTTACGGCAGTAGGCAAATTCGACAAAATCATGTCAACCCCGTGTCCTCCCCACCACCCCATCCCCACACACTCGCTGTTAAATGCCTCTCCGGGTTTACCATCGACGCCAGGGCCTGAATTTCGTTAGGTGGGTCACATGGGGATCTAAATATTATGGGGGAGAGAATAACTTGTGATGCATCGGTCTAATTTAATCATCTTCATTTATTAATATCTACACATTTGTGTGCATGAATTGTGCATTTCCAGTTGTGCAACATGTGGGTGGCTCCTGCAGACTATCTGAAAGTGGTTTGAGGTTAATAGGTCACTGCTCAAAAACAATTAAGATTTCCAGTATTTAAATGTATTTTTTTAAATGTATGTTTTAAATGTTTTATTTTGAAAAACCAAATTATGTGCAACATGTGAAAGACCTTAAGTAAATTGAGGTTTCAAGTGATTTCACAAAAAATGATTTTACAGTTTTTAAATGTTTATTAAACGTCTCTTACACCATTTCCTTAAAAAAAAAACAAAGCTGTGCAAAATGTAGTTGTACTCTATAAAACAATCTGACAGTGGTTTGAAGTTTCAAGGCCAAATGGTTAAACAGCTATTGAATTCCTAACTTTAAGACGTACTTTATTGACGGTCCCTAACTATAAGCACACGGAGGTTTCTATCCGTCTATATCACCGGGTGTAGTGTGGCTGCTTGTGGGAAAACCGGACCTGATCTCGGGCTCCGAATATCCAACCAACTTTACCTCGGTCTGAGATGAAGCAAATATATTTGTGCGGGAATTTCTCGCACTATAAAAACTAACCTTGCGGGAATGGTTTAAATTATGCGCAATCCCCGCACCGAAATTCAAGCCCTGGACGGGATTAACCAGGTTCTGAATAGTTCATCCTCCAACCACTTCTGCTGAAACTTGAATTTTCCCATTTTACCATCATTAGATATTTGCTCCATTCTTTTACCACAGCACACACTCACTTACTCACTCACTCGATAGAAAGCAGACTCGCACAGCACCTTGCATTAATAGCATCAGGTGTCGCGACTTCGTGCACCAGCCGTACAAAACAGCCAATTAAAAGGTTCCGCCTTTCAACCATTACGCTATACTTCCGATCAAAATTAGATTTAGATGTTTATATAGTCAAAATAAATCATGAAAACCAATGTTTTTATTCCATCAAGTTTACATAATTTTTAATGCCTTTGAACATCGAATTCATGCTTTTTCATGCCAATTAATGCCTGAATTTTCACAAAATCTATTTAATGACTTTTCATGCTTTTTAATGACCCGCGGAAACCCTGGGTTATCAGTGTGTGTTTTACAGTCCGAGTGTGGTTATCAGTGTGTGTTTTACAGTCCGAGTGTGGTTATCAGTGTGTGTTTTACAGTCCGAGTGTGGTTATCAGTGTGTGTTTTACAGTCTGAGTGTGGTTATCAGTGTGTGTCTTACAGTCTGGGTGTGGTTATCAGTGTGTGTTTTACCAGTAAACTTTTTATCAGTGTTACCTTTTGGTGTTTTAGCAGTAAACTTTTTATCAGTGTTACCTTTTGGTGTTTTAGCAGTAAACTCTGGGTCGAAGCAGAAGGTATCGTCAGGTTTTCCTGCTGCTGGTTTGAATGGAAGTTGCAGCTCCCGTCTGAACAGCTTCTACAGACGAACCAGACAGTTTGTTAACCTCTGGCCCGTAGGCCTGACCCCTGGCCCGTAGGCCTGACCCCTGGCCCGTAGGCCTGACCCCTGGCCCGTAGGCCTGACCCCTGGCCCGTAGGCCTGACCCCTGGCCCGTAGGCCTGAATCTGTGTGAACAAGAACTTGGGAAAAGGTATTCTGTATAATTCTAAACTCAAAACTACTGACAGACAGAAACAGGCGGTGGAAAAGCAAACAGTGAGAGAAAAACGTTTTCCTGACACAGCCTGAAAAGGAACGGCCATCCCTCAAAGTCTGGTTCCTCTCTGGGTTTCAACCTGAACTTGATCCATCAAGCAGAGAGAGACAGAAATGAAGGTGTGAGAGAGACAAGCAGAGACAAGCATGTAGGTGTGAGAGAGAAAAGCAGAGAGAGAGAGAGACATGTAGGTGTGAGAGAGACAAGCAGAGAGAGAGAGACATGTAGGTGTGAGAGAGACAAGCAGAGAGACAAGCACGTAGGTGTGAGAGAGACAAGCAGAGAGACAAGCATGTAGGTGTGAGAGAGACAAGCAGAGAGACAAGCATGTAGGTGTGAGAGACAAGCAGAGAGACAAGCATGTAGGTGTGAGAGACAAGCAGAGAGAGAGACAGACGTAGGTGTGAGAGAGACAAGCAGAGAGAGACAGACATGTAGGTGTGAGAGACAAGCAGAGAGACAAGCATGTAGGTGTGAGAGACAAGCAGAGAGAGACAGACATGTAGGTGTGAGAGACAAGCAGAGAGAGACAGACATGTAGGTGAGAGAGGGACAAGCAGAGAGAGACAGACATGTAGGTGTGAGAGACAAGCAGAGAGAGACAGACATGTAGGTGTGAGAGTGACAAGCAAAGAGAGAGACAGACATGTAGGTGTGAGAGAGACAAGCAGAGAGAGAGACAGACGTAGGTGTGAGAGAGACAAGCAGAGAGAGAGAGACATGTAGGTGTGAGAGAGACAAGCAGAGAGAGAGAGACAAGCAGAGAGAGACAGACATGTAGGTGTGAGAGAGACAAGCAGAGAGAGAGAGACAAGCAGAGAGAGAGAGACATGTAGGATTGAGAGAGACAGGCAGAGAGACAAGCATGTAGGTGTGAGAGACAAGCAGAGAGAGAGAGAGACATGTAGGTGTGAGAGACAAGCAGAGAGAGAGAGACATGTAGGTGTGAGAGACAAGCAGAGAGACAAGCATGTAGGTGTGAGAGACAAGCAGAGAGAGAGACAGACGTAGGTGTGAGAGACAAGCAGAGAGAGAGACAGACGTAGGTGTGAGAGACAAGCAGAGAGAGAGAGACATGTAGGTGTGAGAGAGACAAGCAGAGAGAGAGACATGTAGGTGTGAGAGAGACAAGCAGAGAGAGAGACATGTAGGTGTGAGAGAGACAAGCAGAGAGAGAGACAGACGTAGGTGTGAGAGACAAGCAGAGAGAGAGAGACGTGTAGGTGTGAGAGACAAGCAGAGAGAGAGACATGTAGGTGAGAGAGACAAGCAGAAAGAGAGACATGTAGGATTGAGAGAGACAGGCAGAGAGACAAGCATGTAGGTGTGAGAGAAGCAGAGAGACAAGCATGTAGGTGTGAGAGACAAGCAGAGAAAGAGACAGACGTAGGTGTGAGAGAGACAAGCAGAGAGAGAGACAGACGTAGGTGTGAGAGACAAGCAGAAAGAGAGAGACTCAAATGACCAACCTGCTAGACACACTTTAATATTCATACATCCTGTATCTATATACTCATTGTATTATTATATTATTAAATATACCTCATCCTGTATAACTTCAACCTGTATTACCTTATTAATACTGCAGTAGTAACTGTACTACATATACCTCATCCTGTATAACTTGATCCTGTATTACCTTATTAATACTGCAGTAGTAACTGTACTACATATACCTCATCCTGTATAACTTGATCCTGTATTACCTTATTAATACTGCAGTAGTAACTGTACTACATATACCTCATCCTGTATAACTTGATCCTGTATTGTCTTATTGTGTCCCATTGCTATTTTGCACTCTTGTGTTCTGTGTATTTATTGTGTAACTATGTTGTCCTGCACATTTCTTCGGCTTATCTTGGCCAGGTCGCTGTTGCAAATAGGCCCTCCTGGTTAAATAAATACAAATAATAATGAAGGTGTTGGTGAGACTTACGTTCCAGTCAATTGTTGAGAAGAAGGTGTGTCGTTTGATTTCCTCTACCCCATCAGCCCCTGCACCTAAACACAATCACACACCACTTCATAGAGAACACACACCCACCCAGAGGACACACCCACCCAGAGGACACACCCACCCAGAGGACACACCCACCCAGCCACAGGACACACCCACACACCCACCCAGAGGACACACCCACACACCCACCCAGAGGACACACCCACACACCCACCCAGAGGACACACCCACACACCCACCCACCCAGGACACACCCACCCAGGACACACCCACACACCCACCCACCCAGAGGACACACCCACCCACCCAGAGGACACACCCACACACCCAGAGGACACACCCACACATCCACCCAGAGGACACATCCACCCACCTAGAGGACACACCCAGAGGACACACACACACACCCACCCAGAGGACACACACACACACCCACCCAGAGGACACACACACACCCACCCAGAGGACACACCGACACATCCACCCAGAGGACACACCGACACATCCACCCAGAGGACACACACACACAGTTTGCTCTTACCCAGGCGGTTGGCAGGGTTGCGTTTGAACAGCATTCTCAGGAGAGACTGGGCTTCTAGACTCAGAAACTGAGGCATTCCTAACTTAGCTCTGAGAATGGGTTGGGGGGGAAGAAGGGGGCGGGGGACCAAAGGTGAGAGACGGGTGGGAACCAAATGTGAGAGACGGGGGGAACCAAATGTGAGAGACGGGGGAACCAAAGGTGAGAGACGGGGGGAGGAACCAAAGGTGAGAAACGGGGGGGACCAAAGGTGAGAAACGGGGGGACCAAAGGTGAGAGACGGGGGGAACCAAAGGTGAGAGACGGGGGAACCAAAGGTGAGAGACGGGGGGAACCAAAGGTGAGAGACGGTGGTGAACCAAAGGTGAGAGACGGTGGGGAACCAAAGGTGAGAGACGGTGGGGGGAACCAAAGGTGCGAGACGGGGGGAACCAAAGGTGAGAGACGGGGGGGAACCAAAGGTGAGAGACGGGGGAACCAAAGGTGAGAGACGGGGGGAACCAAAGGTGCGAGACGGGGGGGGACCAATGGTGAGAGACAGGAGGGGGTTAGTAGGGAAGAGTAGAGGATGTGTTACAAAACAGTTTCATAGCACCGTCAGTGTGCGTGCATCAGTGTGTGTGTGTGTGTGTGTGCATCAGTGTGTGTGTGTGTGTGTGTGCAACAGTGTGTGTGTGCATCAGTGTGTGTGTGTGTGTGCGCGCGTAACAGTGTGTGTGTGTGTGCGCGTAACAGTGTGTGCGTGCATCAGTGTGTGTGTGTGTGTGTGTGTGTGTGTGTATCAGTGTGTGTGTGTGTGTGTGCAACAGTGTGTGTGTGTGTGTGTGCAACAGTGTGTGTGTGCATCAGTGTGTGTGTGTGTGTGTGCGCGTAACAGTGTGTGTGTGCATCAGTGTGTGTGTGTGTGTGTGTGCGCGTGTGTGTAAAAGTGTGTGTAACAGTGTTAATTTTGACAGCAAATTCTGGTTTAGTCTTAGCCTTTTGAATAACACGCCATTTAGTCTTAGTCTAGTTTTAGTCAACTAAATCCCAAATTCTGGTTTTGCTTACTGACCTATAAGCGATTGTGTGTGTTACAAGGCGCTCACTGCCCTAAGTCAAACTGTTTTAGTACAACATTGGTAAACTACAAATGCGCACCGCTTGCATCAGTACGGTACCGCAGCCAGGAGCGTCGCGGAGTGATACATACCGTGCTTCACCATAACAGCAACACAGACTCGGGCTCGGATAATGACGAGAATGATTCGGACAGTGTGTGTGTGTGTGTGTGTGTGTGTGTGTGTGTGTGTGTGTGTGTGTAACAGTGTGTGTGTGTGTGTGTGTAACAGTGTGTGTGTGTGTGTGTGTAACAGTGTGTGTGTGTGTGTGTGTAACAGTGTGTGTGTGTGTGTGTAACAGTGTGTGTGTGTGTGTGTGTGTGTGTGTGTGTGTGTAACAGTGTGTGTGTGTGTGTGTGTGTGTGTGTGTGTGTGTGTAACAGTGTGTGTGTGTGTGTGTAACAGTGTGTGTGTGTGTGTGTGTACAGTGTGTGTGTGTGTGTGTGTGTGTGTGTGTGTGTGTGTGTGTGTAACAGTGTGTGTGTGTGTGTGTGTGTGTAACAGTGTGTGTGTGTGTGTGTGTGTGTGTGTGTGTGTGTGTGTGTGTGTGTGTGTGTAACAGTGTGTGTGTGTGTGTGTGTGTGTGTGTGTGTGTGTGTGTGTGTGTGTGTGTGTGTGTGTGTGTGTGTGTGTGTGTGTGTGTGTGTGTGTGTGTGTGTGTGTGTGTGTGTGTGTGTGTGTGTGTGTGTGTGTAACAGTGTGTGTGTGTGTGTGTAACAGTGTGTGTGTAACAGTGTGTGTGTGTGTGTAACAGTGTGTGTGTGTGTGTGTAACAGTGTGTGTGTGTGTGTGTGTGTGTGTGTGTGTAACAGTGTGTGTGTGTGTGTGTGTAACAGTGTGTGTGTGTGTGTGTGTGTGTGTGTGTGTGTGTAACAGTGTGTGTGTGTGTAACAGTGTGTGTGTGTGTGTGTGTGTGTGTGTGTGTGTGTGTGTGTGTGTGTGTAACAGTGTGTGTGTGTCTAACAGTGTGTGTGTGTGTGTAACAGTGTGTGTGTGTGTGTAACAGTGTGTGTGTGTGTGTGTGTGTAACAGTGTGTGTGTGTGTGTGTGTGTGTGTGTGTGTGTGTGTGTGTAACAGTGTGTGTGTGTGTGTAACAGTGTGTGTGTGTGTGTGTAACAGTGTGTGTGTGTGTGTGTAACAGTGTGTGTGTGTGTGTAACAGTGTGTGTGTGTAACAGTGTGTGTGTGTGTGTGTGTGTAACAGTGTGTGTGTGTGTGTGTGTGTGTGTGTAACAGTGTGTGTGTGTGTGTGTGTGTGTGTGTGTGTGTAAGAGTGTGTGTGTGTGTGTGTGTGTGTAACAGTGTGTGTGTGTGTGTAACAGTGTGTGTGTGTGTGTGTGTGTGTGTAACAGTGTGTGTGTGTGTGTGTACAGTGTGTGTAACAGTGTGTAACAGTGTGTGTGTGTGTGTAACAGTGTGTGTGTGTGTGTGTGTGTGTGTAACAGTGTGTGTGTGTGTGTGTAACAGTGTGTGTGTAACAGTGTGTGTGTGTGTAACAGTGTGTGTGTGTCTAACAGTGTGTGTGTGTGTGTGTGTAAACAGTGTGTGTGTGTGTAACAGTGTGTGTGTGTGTGTGTGTGTGTGTGTGTGTGTGTGTGTGTGTGTGTGTGTGTGTGTGTGTAACAGTGTGTGTGTGTGTGTGTAACAGTGTGTGTGTGTGTGTGTGTGTGTGTGTGTAACAGTGTGTGTGTGTAACAGTGTGTGTGTGTGTGTGTGTGTGTGTAACAGTGTGTGTGTGTGTAACAGTGTGTGTGTGTGTAACAGTGTGTGTGTGTGTGTAACAGTGTGTAACAGTGTGTGTGTGTGTAACAGTGTGTGTGTGTGTGTAACAGTGTGTGTGTGTGTGACAGTGTGTGTGTGTGTGTAACAGTGTGTGTGTGTAACAGTGTGTGTGTGTGTAACAGTGTGTGTGTGTGTGCAACAGTGTGTGTGGGTAACAGTGTAACAGTGTGTGTGGGTGTGTAACAGTGTGTGTGGGTGTGTGTAACAGTGTGTGTGGGTGTGTGTAACAGTGTGTGTGTGTAACAGTGTATGTGTGTAACAGACTGGTTAACATACTTTAGGATCATGTTCATGGTCTCATTGCGGTCTTTCCCTTGAAATGGTAACGTCCCAGTCAGCATCTCAAACTGGACAAGCCGGGGGGGTGGACAAGTTACATACAGAAAGGCAGCTACAGGAGTGCGTGTGTGTGTGCGCGTGTGTGTGCATACCATTAGTACTCCAAGACTCCACCAGTCAGCACTCTGGGTGTGTCCTCTCCTGTTAACCACTTCTGGAGCCATATACTCCACTGTTCCACAGAAGGAGTAGGCCTTCTTATCCACATCCACTGACTCCTTACTCAAGCCAAAGTCTAGATAAACACAGACACACTCAATCACAGTCATACATGAATAGACAAAAACACAGTCCTCCAACAGAGTGCACATCTTACCTGTTAGTTTGATATGTCCAGCTTCATCTAATAAAATGCTGAGAACAGGGACCAGATCATTAGTAGCTGTAGCAGGTATTCACCAAATAAAGATTGCAACACCCTAAGTATGTAGATTAGACAGACAAAATATCTGAGCATCAGACATATATGGAGTCTGTAACGTCTCTGTATAAACAGGAATCCATGACCACATTTACTGGGTTACAACACCAAATCTAAATGGACTTAATTAGAAGACAAGAACAAATATTGAAAGCAAATCCACAATGATGTTCTTCAAATGTACAAAACAGGTGTAATAAAATAAATATATTTCCATAGCATTAAATATCTTACATATTAAAGTCTCATGGCCATTGTTGGAGCCAGATTGTATGCATTTGTATTTCTTAATTTAATTACAAGCAAAAATAAGAGTTATTATAATTTGTAGTAATAATTGTGTTTCTGTTTTTGTTCTTAATTTGATGAACCTTGGGACTTGAGTTATGGGGAAATAGTGGCTGGAATACAACGAACCCCCGCCTGGGTAGACTTATGAAGTCACCTTAACAGGTTAATGAAGGGATGAAATACAGCTGTGGGTTTTTGCTATGAATGAGAGAGAGGTGGACGGAGAAACAGTTTTAGTAACAAAGAGTTTTGCACATCCTGGTATGTTATCATTTAAAAGAGTCAATCAGGGAGAAATCAATACAATAAACCACCAAACAATCGACTCAATGGATCTCCGCGAGTGCTTATTTCACCCTACGAGTCACTATACAATCCACCTACCAAAAGCGGCTAAGGATATTGGAGGAGGAAAGAAGTCGCTGTAATAGATTACTAAAACAGTTTCTCCGGCCACCTCTCTCTCATTCATAGCAAAAAACCCACAGCTGTATTTCATCCCTTGCTAACTAGACTCATGGCTGTAACTGCTGTGTCCGCGTGCTAACTAGACTCATGGCTGTAACTGCTGTGTCCGCGTGCTAACTAGACTCATGGCTGTAACTGCTGTGTCCGCGTGCTAACTAGACTCATGGCTGTAACTGCTGTGTCCGCGTGCTAACTAGACTCATGGCTGTAACTGCTGTGTCCGCGTGCTAACTAGACTCATGGCTGTAACTGCTGTGTCCGCGTGCTAACTAGACTCATGGCTGTAACTGCTGTGTCCGCGTGCTAACTAGACTCATGGCTGTAACTGCTGTGTCCGCGTGCTAACTAGACTCATGGCTGTAACGGCTGTGTCCAGTTGTACAAGCTGGCAGAGCTAATTAGACCTAAGGGAGTGAATATATACTCATACAATCAATTCATTTATGTTTGGAATTTGACAATTTTTTTGCTTTCATTCATCACCTTCACAAAAATTACCACTTTGCTGACCGGTGGGAAAAACTTAATTAAATCCATTTCACTTTCATATTAAAACATAAAATGTAAAACGGTCAACAGGTGTGAATACTTTGGAGAGCCACTGCAAAGTCTGGTATGTAATGAACAGTGTTCACTGGGCAGAGGTCATGGGAGAGAGTACATACTTCTCTGGTTTGAGGTCCCTGTAAACAATGCCGAGGTGATGCAGGTGGTCAAGGGCCAGAGCCAACTCTGCTAGGTAGAACTTGACATCTTCCTCTGTAAACATAACCTAGTGAGAGCTGGACACATTTACTGTCTGTTCTGACCTCGGATGGAAGAGTCACAGCATTAGAAATTACAAATTACCATTTTATATTATAGTATTACTAAATACAGTAAACAACACTACACATATAGTATTACTAAATACAGTCAACAACACTACCATATAGTATTACTAAATACAGTCAACAACACTACCATATAGTATTACTAAATACAGTCAACAACACTACACATATATAGTATTACTAAATACAGTCAACAACACTACACATATATAGTATTACTAAATACAGTCAACAACACTACACATATATAGTATTACTAAATACAGTCAACAACACTACACATATATAGTATTACTAAATACAGTCAACAACACTACACATATATAGTATTACTAAATACAGTCAACAACACTACACATATAGTATTTCTAAATACAGTCAACAACACTACACCTATAGTATTTCTAAATACAGTCAACAACACTAAACATATAGTATTACTAAATACAGTCAACAACACTACACATATAGTATTACTAAATACAGTCAACAACACTACACATATATAGTATTACTAAATACAGTCAACAACACTACACATATATAGTATTACTAAATACAGTCAACAACACTACACATATATAGTATTACTAAATACAGTCAACAACACTACACATATATAGTATTACTAAATACAGTCAACAACACTACACATATATAGTATTACTAAATACAGTCAACAACACTACACATATATAGTATTACTAAATACAGTCAACAACACTACACATATATAGTATTACTAAATACAGTCAACAACACTACACATATAGTATTACTAAATACAGTCAACAACACTACACCTATAGTATTTCTAAATACAGTCAACAACACTAAACATATAGTATTACTAAATACAGTCAACAACACTACACATATAGTATTACTAAATACAGTCAACAACACTACACATATAGTATTACTAAATACAGTCAACAACACTACACATATAGTATTACTAAATACAGTCAACAACACTACACATATAGTATTACTAAATACAGTCAACAACACTAAACATATAGTATTACTAAATACAGTCAACAACACTAAACATATAGTATTACTAAATACAGTCAACAACACTAAACATATAGTATTACTAAATACAGTCAACAACACTACACATATAGTATTACTAAATACAGTCAACAACACTACACATATAGTATTACTAAATACAGTCAACAACACTACACATATAGTATTACTAAATACAGTCAACAACACTACACATATAGTATTACTAAATACAGTCAACAACACTACACATATAGTATTACTAAATACAGTCAACAACACTACACATATAGTATTACTAAATACAGTCAACAACACTACACATATAGTATTACTAAATACAGTCAACAACACTACACCTATAGTATTACTAAATACAGTCAACAACACCACACATTTTTTCAAATGTCAAAATCGAGCGAGGGAGAATTTTTATGTATTTTTTATCACTTTCATCAAAGTCAGAAGTATACATACCGTAATTTCTAACTATTGAGTACACCTGATTATAAGCCGCACCCAATGAATTAAAACATATATATTATTTTGAACATAAATAAGCCGCACTGGTCTATAAGCCACAGGTGCCTATCAGTACATTGAAATTAATAAACTTTACACAGGCTTTAACGAAACACGGGTTGTAACAAAAATAATTACGCTTTAACAATTCCTCACGCTGCTGTTTCCAACATCCTATTTATTATTTTATTAGGACCAATCTCCCGTGCAGCAGCTTTTCCTTTTCAACAGCCAAGATCAATCGCCTTCAACTTGAAACCTGCATCATATGCATTTCTCCGTGTTTTTGCCACTCTATGGAGTTACAGAAATATCCTTTTAGGAATGCTCCTAGATATGCACGCTTTATCCCCCTGTTTTTCCCCCCGTTAAAATAATCACTGGAAACTCAAATTTAAAGCTATTTTACCGAAGTTGTGCGCTAACTGGCTATCCGCCATTTTGCTTGTATTTTTTTTCACCAGTAATATATCTTGTCTGTCACCAGGTGGCGCTTGAAACACCGAAACCAAGTCGCATTTTCTACGAGTGAATATCATGTAACGTGATATTATACAAACACAATGATTATTTTAAATAAAACCAACTAAGTATTTACTTATTGTAGACAATTTTGAGTTAACATAAATAACATGACATGAATATAATCCTGTTGCTTCTGTATAACGAGGCGCCATCAGGGAAGTTCTAAACAACAAACTTATGTAGGCTATGTTTCACAGCCAACCATATTTCACTTTCAAAGATGCTTTTCAAATAATAATGGCCTACTGAAACAATGGGCAATTAATAATAGTTGATACATAAACAATATTAGGCATTGTAAAACATATAATACATTTTGTGTGTATACGATGTACGTTGTGGGTAAAAAGCTGTAACTTACATAGACTAATATAGACAGCAAATTAATATTGTTCACCGATATTATCACACCGATTATTTTAAATTAAACCAAATTAATTTAGACGTATTGCAGACTATAATATGGAGGTAAATGCGCAATTGCCTGACAAGAATATCGTCCTATCGCTTCGCAATCGAAGCATCAAGCTAAATCAATAATAAGAACTTGTTATATGAATTTGAAACGCTCGATGTGTTTATTCAAGTTATATTTGGTTAAAATGCATTATTGCATTGCATTGCATTGATAACATTAAACTTATGTTATGTAGCCAAAGCAACATCCTACTGTTGAAATACGTAAACCTATCTTGGAAACCGTAACTTTTCAAGAAATGAAAATAATAATTGACCACGACCTCCACCACATTGTCAAAGCTGGTATATTGTCTTATGTTCAGCTATGTTTGTGTCATTATATTCATAATTTGCTAAAATAAAGTTCTATCGGAGTGCCAACAAGGCATTATTGAATGCGAGATGTACCTCATCATTGATTTGAACGGGCATGACATTCTTATGACCAACTTTTAGTTCCAATATTTTAAGTATATAGTAGCTGGATGGTACATAATCTCATTTTAGACAATAGTCAAATGTACAACGTTCACTGACTATTTAGGAAACCAGGACAGCGGGTGAGCGGCTGTCGGTGACTGGGGGACATTTTACATCTCTAATAAACTGGCAGAAATGAACACTGTGGTGCAGTTGTCCTGATGCAACCGTTTAGTTTGCGTGTCCTGCTCAAAACAAACTTCTGATGCTGTTTGCCGAGTCTGCCGACTGGAAGAATAAATATTGTTGCAATATGCATATAGCATACGGCCAATCATGCGGAAGCCATTTGATTGCACACGTCACTTGTTGATGGCTGATTCTGCTGTGGAGAAGAATGTGGTGATAATTGGGATGATTTGTATGTTAATGACGCCGGTGGTGGGTGTGCTTCAGAGTATGAAGTAAACTCCATTTCAGACTGAATGTGTCTGCTTTTGTAACCAAACGCAGATAGTGCATGATGTCTTATATTTTATCTGTCTCTCAACACGTTTATGGTACTATAAAATATAATAGTTTTTTTTCCTCTGTTTTTCCTCCATGTGTTTCTCTGTTCGATTTCCACATTCGTTGAACAGTGTTTTATTGTTTATTGTTGTATTTTTTATTCTTCCTGTCCACAGTCGGCAAACAGCTTGAGGGATTTGTTTTGAGCAGGACACGCAAACAAAACTATTATTCATCATTAGACAAGTATTCCAATTCAACCACTCATCATTTTTCGTTTCATTTCGATACAAAACAATACTTTGTTGAAGACTCGTGTAGACAATATCAATACACTGATGTTTATAGATTATTAATTATTGCCTGGAAACGTTAGGATAGGGGGGATTCCCACAGGAGTACAAGCATAGTTTTGTATTAGAATAATTTAATTTAAAAGTAACCTTATATTAAAGCACACTAGTTACTTTAAATTAAACCACATTCATTGATTAAAGGATAATAGGATATATTTGACTATGTGTGCATCACATGAATGAAATACTTGAGCCTTAATGCAATAAGCACAATAAATCAGACAGTTGTAGTTAACAGTGGGGCAACAAATATCCCTTGAAATGCTGGTCACCTTTGATTACAATTATTTTTACAGTTTATTATGAAATCCATTATTTCAGTGGTTTTATAATGTACAATTGTATTTCATGTCAATATTTTCAAAATTATTTCGCAATTAATTTGGTTTAATTTAAAATAATTACAGTGGTAATAAAAAGCCTAAATCTATGTGCACTTATTAAATAATAGTGGACACTTTTAGGCCATCAATATTAAATTGCAAAGAGGCTTTAATATTTTGGTTTCACTTCATTCGCCACCTTGATTTTACAACAGCCAGGTCCTTCTGATGCAAAGACGAACAAGATGCGCCATCTGCTGGTCATTGTGTGTCATTGCGTGTCCACAACATTCTCCCATTCAAACCAACTTATGGGTCACGTGACCCAAAACCGCAAAAGGAGTGGGTATCTGAGCCTACGCGCCTCTAGTGTTAACGTCACGAATGTGTTTCTTTTATGTGAAAGTGGGAAAAATCCATATATTAGCCACGTCGTTCTTTAAGCCGCAAGGTCCAAAGCGTGGGAAAAAAGTTGCGGCTTATAGCCCAGAAATTACGGTACACTAAGTTTATTGTGTCTTTAAACAAAAGGAAAACTCCAGATGATTCCATTCTGTGCTTACGAAGCTTCTGATAGGTTAATTGATTCCATTTTAGTTAATTGGTGGCACACCTGTGGATGCATATAAAGGCACACCTTAAACACAGTGCCTCTTTCTTTGACATCATGGGAAAATCAAGAAAAATCCACCAAGACATCAGGAAAAGAATTGTGGACAAGTGTGGCTCATCCTTAGGTGCAATTTCCAGATGCCTGAAGGAAGGTCCCACGTTCATCGGTTCAGACAATAATACACAAGTATAAAAAACATGGGAATGTTTGTAATGAGCCCCAGAGAGGAACTTTGGTGCGAAATGTGCGAATCAATCCCAGGACAACAGCAAAAGACCTTGTGAAGATGCTAGCTGAAACTGGTAAGACAGTGTCATTATCCACAGTAAAACGAGTCCTGTACCACCATGAGCTAAAAGGTTACTCTGGGAGAAGCCATTACTTCAAAACCACCATAAAATAGCCAGACTACAGTTTGCAATGGCACATGGGGACAAACATCATAATATCTGGAGACATGTCCTGTGGTCTGACGAAACAAAAATGGAACTGTTCGGCCATAATGATAAACGGTATATTTGGAGGAAAAAGAGTGAAGCTTTGAAGCCTCAAAACACCATCCCAACTGTGAAGTATGGGGGTGGTAGTATAATGCTGTGGGGCTGCTTTGCTGCAGCAGGGACTGGTGCACTTCACAAAATAGATGGCATCATGAGAAAATAAGACTTGGTGGATATATTGAAGCAACATCTGAAGACATCAGCCAGGAAGTTAAAGCTTGTGCGCAAATGGGTCTTCCAAATGGACAATGACCCCGAGCACACCTCCAGATTAGTTACAAAGTGGCTTAAGGACAACAAAGTCATGGTATTGGAGTGGCCGTCACAAAGCCCTGATCTCAATCCCATAGAAAATGTGTGGGCGAGTGCGAGCAAGAAGGCCTACAAACCTGACCCAGTTACACCAGTTCTGTCAAGAGGAGTGGGACAAAATTCCAGCAAACTATTGTAGAAAGCTTGTGGAAGGATACCCAAACGTTTGTCCCAAGTGAAACAGTTTCAGGGCAATTCTACCAAATACTAAGGAAGTGTATGGATACTTCTGACTTTGATGAAAGTGATGCGTGTGTGTGTGTGTGGTAGTAGGTGTGTGGTAGTAGGTGTGTGTGGGGTAGGTGTGTGTCTGTGTGTGGTAGGTGGGGTAGGTGTGTGTGTGTGTGAGGTAGTAGGTGTGTGTGGGGTAGGTGTGTGTGGTAGTAGGTGTGTGTGTGTGGGTGTGTGTGTGTGAGGTAGTAGGTGTGTGTGTGTGGTAGTAGGTGTGTGGGGGGTAGGTGGGGTAGATGTGTGTGTGTGGGGTAGATGTGTGGTAGTAGGTGTGTGTGTAGTAGGTGTGTGGTAGTAGGTGTGTGTGGGGGTAGGTGTGTGGTAGTAGGTGTGTGTGTGTGTGGTAGGTGTGTGTGTGGTGTGGGCGTGTGTTTGGTAGGTGTGCGTCTGTGGTAGGTGTGCGTGTGTGTGTGTGTGGTAGTAGGTGTGTGGTAGGTGTGTGGTAGTAGGTGTGTGGTAGTAGGTGTGCATCTGTGTGTGGTAGGTGGGGTAGGTGTGTGTGTGTGTGTGGTAGTAGGTGTGTGTGGGGTAGGTGTGTGTGGTAGTAGGTGTGTGTGTGTGTGTGGGTGTGTGTGTGTGGTAGTAGGTGTGTGGTAGTAGGTGTGTGGTAGTAGGTGTGTGGTAGTAGGTGTGTGGTAGCAGGTGTGTGGTAGCAGGTGTGTGGTAGCAGGTGTGTGGTAGCAGGTGTGTGGTAGCAGGTGTGTGGTAGCAGGTGTGTGGTAGCAGGTGTGTGGTAGCAGGTGTGTGGTAGCAGGTGTGTGTGGGGTAGGTGTGTGGGGGGTAGGTGTGTGTGGGGTAGGTGTGTGTGGGGTAGGTGTGTGTGGGGTAGGTGTGTGTGGGGTAGGTGTGCGTCTGTGTGTGGTAGGTGGGGCAGATGTGTGCGTGTGTGTGCGGTAGATGTGTGGTAGTAGGTGTGTGTGTGTGTGTGTGTGTGTGGGTAGGTGTGTGTGGGGTAGGTGTGCGTCTACGTTTGGTAGGTGGGGTAGATGTGTGGTAGTAGGTGTGTGTGTGTGTGTGGTAGTAGGTGTGTGTGTGGTAGTAGGTGTGTGTAGGGTAGGTGTGTGGTAGTAGGTGTGTGTGTCTGTGTGTGGTAGTAGGTGTGTGGGGGGTAGGTGTGCGTCTGTGTGGTAGGTGGGGTAGATGTGTGTGTGTGGGGTAGATGTGTGGTAGTAGGTGTGTGGTAGTAGGTGTGTGTGGGGGTAGGTGTGTGGTAGTAGGTGTGTGTGTGTGGTAGTAGGTGTGTGTGGGGTAGGTGTGCGTCTGTGTGGTAGGTGGGGTAGATGTGTGTGTGTGTGTGTGGGGTAGATGTGTGGTAGTAGGTGTGTGTGTAGTAGATGTGTGGTAGTAGGTGTGTGTGTGGTAGTAGGTGTGTGGTAGTAGGTGTGTGTGTGTGTGTGTGTGTGTGTGTGTGTGTGGTAGTAGGTGTGTAGTGTGGTAGTAGGTGTGTGTGTGGTAGTAGGTGTGTAGTGTGGTAGTAGGTGTGTAGTGTGGTAGTAGGTGTGTAGTGTGGTAGAAAAGACTCACCTCTTTGGATAAGCGTGTAAAGACATCTCCTCCCCTGAGAAAGTCCAGAATTAAATAGAGCTTCCCTTCTGTCTGGAATGCTAAAAGAGGACAGCCATTAGATACACACCTGTCGCCCCCAGCAAGCACCACGGTCGCCCCCAGCAAGCAACACGGTCGCCCCCAGCAAGCACCACGGTCGCCCCCAGCAAGCACCACGGTCGCCCCCAGCAAGCACCACGGTCGCCCCCAGCAAGCACCACGGTCGCCCCCAGCAAGCACCACGGTCGCCCCCAGCAAGCACCACGTCGCCCCCAGCAAGCACCACGTCGTCCCCAGCAAGCACCACGGTCGCCCCCAGCAAGCACCACGTCGTCCCCAGCAAGCACCACGTCGTCCCCAGCAAGCACGCCGTCGTCCCCAGCAAGCACCGCCGTCGTCCCCAGCAAGCACCGCCGTCGTCCCCAGCAAGCACCGCCGTCGTCCCCAGCAAGCACCGCCGTCGTCCCCAGCAAGCACCGCCGTCGTCCCCAGCACCACGGCCGTCTCCAGCACCACGGCCGTCCCCAGCACCACCGTCCACCACCGCAGCAAGCACCACCGTCGTCCCAAGCAAGCACCACCGTCGTCGTCCCCAGCAAGCACCACGGTCGTCCCCAGCAAGCACCACGGTCACCCCCAGCAAGCACCACGTCGTCCCCAGCAAGCACCACGGTCGCCCCCAGCAAGCACCGCCGTCGTCCCCAGCAAGCACCGCCGTCGTCCCCAGCAAGCACCGCCGTCGTCCCCAGCAAGCACCGCCGTCGTCCCCAGCAAGCACCGCCGTCGTCGTCCCCAGCAAGCACCGCCGTCGTCCCCAGCAAGCACCGCCGTCGTCCCCAGCAAGCACCGCCGTCGTCCCCAGCAAGCACCGCCGTCGTCCCCAGCAAGCACCGCCGTCGTCCCCAGCAAGCACCGCCGTCGTCCCCAGCAAGCACCGCCGTCGTCCCCAGCAAGCACCGCCGTCGTCCCCAGCAAGCACCGCCGTCGTCCCCAGCAAGCACCGCCGTCGTCCCCAGCAAGCACCGCCGTCGTCCCCAGCACCACCGGCCGTCCCCAGCACCACGGCCGTCCCCAGCACCACGGCCGTCCCCAGCACCACGGCCGTCCCCAGCACCACGGCCGTCCCCAGCACCACGGCCGTCCCCAGCACCACGGCCGTCCCCAGCACCACGGCCGTCCCCAGCACCACGGCCGTCCCCAGCACCACGGTCGTCCCCAGCACCACGTCGTCCCCAGCACCACGTCGTCCCCAGCACCACGTCGTCCCCAGCACCACGTCGTCCCCAGCACCACGTCGTCCCCAGCACCACGTCGTCCCCAGCACCTCTGTAGTCTGAAACAGTGGGTCACTAACCATAGTGCAGCTTCACTATGAAGGGATGGTTTACTTCAACCAGAATGTCCCGCTCCATCTTGGTGCGAACTCTGTCCCTGACTAGTAGAGACAAACCAGCAAACAGAGAGAGGTAGAGAGAAGGAGGTAGAGAAAAACCGACCAGAAGAGTAGAGAAAGACAAACCAGTATACATGGACACATTAGAGAGAAAGACAAAAGTAGATACTGACAAACAAAGGTAGACATACACAGAAAAATAGGAACAGAGGTAAAGAGAAAAGGGGGAACGAGAGTAACAATGTTAATACAGCATTTATGGCAAAACCAGACCAGAGTGAGACAGCACCAGAGTCCGGCAAAACCAGACCAGAGTGAGACAGCACCAGAGTCCGGCAAAACCAGACCACAGTGAGACAGCACCAGATCCCGGCAAAACCAGACCAGGGTGAGACAGCACCAGAGTGAGACCAGACCGAGACAGCACCAGAGTCCAGCAAAACCAGACCAGAGTGAGACAGCACCAGAGTCCGGCAAAACCAGACCAGAGTGAGACAGTACCAGAGTCCGGCAAAACCAGACCACAGTGAGACAGCACCAGATCCCGGCAAAACCAGACCAGGGTGAGACAGCACCAGAGTGAGACCAGACCGAGACAGCACCAGAGTCCAGCAAAACAAGACCAGAGTGAGACAGCACCAGAGTCCAGCAAAACCAGACCAGAGTGAGACAGCACCAGAGTCAATAGCATTAGACTGAGCATGATTATAACTGACAGGTTGTGTATGAACAGAAACTAGATGACAACAGACCCAGTGTGACCACAACAGACCCAGTGTGACCACAACAGACCCAGTGTGACCACAACAGACCCAGTGTGACCACAACAGACCCAGTGTGACCACAACAGACCCAGTGTGACCACAACAGACCCAGTGTGACCACAACAGACCCAGTGTGACCACAACAGACGCAGTGTGACGACAACAGACCCAGTGTGACGACAACAGACCCAGTGTGACGACAACAGACCCAGTGTGACGACAACAGACCCAGTGTGACGACAACAGACCCAGTGTGACGACAACAGACCCAGTGTGACGACAACAGACCCAGTGTGACGACAACAGACCCAGTGTGACGACAACAGACCCAGTGTGACGACAACAGACCCAGTGTGACGACAACAGACCCAGTGTGACGACAACAGACCCAGTGTGACGACAACAGACCCAGTGTGACCACAACAGACCCAGTGTGACCACAACAGACCCAGTGTGACCACAACAGACCCAGTGTGACCACAACAGACCCAGTGTGACCACAACAGACCCAGTGTGACCACAACAGACCCAGTGTGACCACAACAGACCCAGTGTGACCACAACAGACCCAGTGTGACCACAACAGACCCAGTGTGACCACAACAGACCCAGTGTGACCACAACAGACCCAGTGTGACCACAACAGACCCAGTGTGACCACAACAGACCCAGTGTGACCACAACAGACCCAGTGTGACCACAACAGACCCAGTGTGACCACAACAGACCCAGTGTGACCACAACAGACCCAGTGTGACCACAACAGACCCAGTGTGACGACAACAGACCCAGTGTGACGACAACAGACCCAGTGTGACGACAACAGACCCAGTGTGACGACAACAGACCCAGTGTGACGACAACAGACCCAGTGTGACGACAACAGACCCAGTGTGACGACAACAGACCCAGTGTGACGACAACAGACCCAGTGTGACGACAACATACCCAGTGTGACCACAACAGACCCAGTGTGACCACAACAGACCCAGTGTGACCACAACAGACCCAGTGTGACCACAACAGACCCAGTGTGACCACAACAGACCCAGTGTGACCACAACAGACCCAGTGTGACCACAACAGACCCAGTGTGACGACAACAGACCCAGTGTGACGACAACAGACCCAGTGTGATGACAACAGACCCAGTGTGATAACGAACTTGCCTTTCAACGATGCCTTCTTCAGAACTTTCATTGCATACAGCTGGCCAGCATCTGGACCAATTACCTTTCTGACCAGAAACACCTGACAGGAGAAGGAAGAGACAGAGCACTATCATTAGTGACCCAGTAGATCACCTGACAGGAGAAAGAAGAGACAGACCACTATCATTAATCACCTGACAGGAAGGAAACTGCAAGGAAACTCACTGTTCTGGTCTCAGATTGCAAGGAAACCCGATCAGAATCAGAAAAGGGTTTATTCGCCATTGAATGTGTGAACAGACAAGGAATTTACTGTGGCAGGAAGGTGCTTAAATGCAACATAAGAATAGAACAATATAAATTAAACTAAAGGGATGAGGGGGTAGAGGGATAGTATGTACAAAAAAAAAACAAGAAGATACCAAAAAACAACAATGCAATAGAGCAAAAAATGTAGTGCAAATCAGGCAATGTGCAAAAGGAGTGGGTCAGAGTTCGAGGCCTAAGTGAGATGGGTCATAGTTCAAGGCTTATGTGCACCCCTGGCCTTGTTGAGGAGGCCAGTAGCACATGGGAAGAAACTGTTCTTGTGGCGTGAGGTTTTGGTCCTGATGGACCGAAGCCTTCTGCCGGAGGGGAGTGGATTGAACAGAGAGTGTCCGGGGTGAGAGGGGTCTGCCACAATCTTCCTAGCTCGCCTCAGAGCCCTCGAGGTGTGCAGATCCTCGAGGCTAGACAGACTGCAGCCTATCACCTTTTCAGCTGAGCGGATAATACGCTGCAGTCTGCTCTTGTCTTTGGCTGTAGCCGCAGGGTACCAGATGGTGATGGATGAGGTGAGGATGGACTCAATGATGGCTGAGTAGAAGTGGACCATCATAGTCTTAGGCAGGTTGAATTTCTTCAGCTGCCGAAGGAAGTACATCCTCTGTTGAGCTTTCCTGGTCAGTGAGGTCCTGTGAGAGGATGGTGCCCAGAAAGCGGAAGGACTCTACCGTATTGACGGGGGAGCCACACAGGGTGATGGGTGAGAGTGGGGCTGAGTTTCTCCTGAAGTCCACAACCATCTCCACTGTCTTTAGAGCATTGAGCTCTAAGTTGTTCTGGCTGCACCAGGTCACCAGTTTGTCAGCTTCCAGTCTGTAGTCGGACTCGTCCCCACCGGAGATGAGCCCAATCAGGGTGGTGTCGTCCGCAAACTTCAGGATCTTAACAGATGGATGACTTGAGGTGCAACTGTTGGTGTACAGGGAGAAGAGCAGAGGAGACAGGACGCAGCCCTGGGGGGACCCGGTGCTAATGGACCGGGAGTCAGAGACTTGTGACCCCAGCTTGACGCACTGCTTCCTGTCAGACAGGAAGTCTGTGATCCACCTGCAGGTGGAGTCTGGAACATTGAGCTGGGAGAGCTTGTCATGTAGAAGGGCAGGGATGATGGTGTTGAAGGCGGAGCTGAAGTCAACAAACAGGATCCTCGCATATGTTGCAGGGGAATCCAGGTGCTGGAGAGTGAAGTGGAGGGCCATGTTGACTGCATCGTCCACCGACCGGTTGGCTCTGTAGGCAAACTGCAGGGGGTCTAGTAGAGGGTCTGTGATTGTTTTCAGATGAGCCAGCACAAGACGTTCGAAGGAGTTCATAACCACAGAGGTCAGCGCGACGGGTCTGTAGTCATTATGTCCTGTTGGCCTTGGCTTTTTAGGCACTGGGATGATGGTGGAGGCCTTAAGACAGGCTGGCACATGACATGTCTCCAGGGAGGGGTTGAAGATGGTGGAGGCCTTAAGACAGGCTGGCACATGGCATGTCTCCAGGGAGGTGTTGAAGATGGCGGTGAACACGGGAGACAGCTGGTCAGCGCAGTGCTTAAGGGTGGCTGGAGAGATAGAGTCTGGTCCCGCTGATTTGCGGGGGTTATGCCTCTTGAAGAGTCTGTTTACATCTCTGTCTTGAATGGTGAGAGATGCATCTGAGGTGGGGATAAGGGGGAGAGGGGGGAGGGGAGTGCAGGGCCGTCCAGCTGCCTTTCGAATCTGCAGTAAAACTCATTCAGGTCGTTGGCTAGGCGAGAGTCGTTGGTGGTGTGGGGGGCTCTGGGCTTGTAGTTGGTAATTTGCCTCAGACCCCTCCAGACAGAGGCAGAGTCGTTAGCAGAGAATTGTTGTTTTAATTTCTCTGAGTACCGTCGTTTAGCCACTCTAATCTCCTTGCTAAACCGGTTCTTAGCCTCTTTGAAAATGTCTCTGTCCCCGCTCCTGAACGCTTTCTCCAGCCTCAACTTTCTGAGTTTAGCAGAGAACCAGGGCTTATCATTGTTGAAATTCACCCTGGCGTGTGTTGTATAGCAGGAGTCCTCACAGAAGCTGATGTAAGATGTGACCGCTTCTGTGAACTCATCGAGGCTGTTGGTAGCAGACCTGAACATGTCCCAGTCTGTAGTGTCAAGGCATGACTGTAGATCCCCCACCGCATCACTGGTCCACTGTTTTGATGTCCTCACCGCAGGTTTGCAGAGTTTTAGTTTCTGCCTGTAAGATCACCCAGCCATGACTCCGTGAAGCAAAGTACCGAGGCAGTTAGAAAGTCTCTGATTTTCGATATCAGCAGCTGTAGTTCGTCCATTTTATTTCACAGTGAACGTACATTGGAGAGGAAGAAAGACGGCAGCACCGTTCGGGTCCCGCGGCGGCATAGTCGCACAAGCGCGCCGGCTCTCTTCCCCCTGGTCCTCCGCTTGTTTACTGTATTCACGTAGCCGAGCCCGGCGTTCACTAGAATTCCCACTAATTCGGCCGCTGGCAGCAGAAAAGTGGGGAGTAAATCCGCAGGAGTTGATTCCTTGATGTTTAAAAGTACTTCCTTTGTTAGAGAGACTTTACAGGACAGCGAATTTCCAAACAAACAAAACAAAACAATACAGAAAACGTAGCACCGACCGACCGTGGCTGCCATGCGCGGCGCCATCAAACTTAATGTTCTGGTCCGAACAGTACTGTACTGACAACATCCTGACTGAAAGCTTAGAGTTGGAGGGGTGGTCAGTAGGGCTGGGATAAACGATTATTTTTTAAACGATTAATCTAGCGATTATTTTTTCGATGCATCGATTAATCTAACGATTAATTTTTCGGCCTGATTCGATTTCGATTATCTCCCCATTAATTGACTAATAGCAATTTATACATGTTGATTTACATATCTGAATGAAAAAAAACATGAATTCCTTAACATTGCAATATATGTTTATTGCTCTTAATGTTAATGTTAGCTAATAAAAATACAGCTGTTCATTGTTTGTTCGTGTTAGTTCACAGTGCATTAACTAATGTTAACAAATACAACTTTTAAATTTAATACTGTTTAAATGAGTGAGGAGTCCACGAATCCAAGCCAGACGTGTTTATTATATAAACCTCTGTTGATTACATTCAACTTGCACAGCAACGAGCTACTAAACTAAGAACCTCTACTCCCGAGGTGGGGTTTTTCTAATGAACACCGGGGAGAACCAATGCGCATGCGCACTTCCCCAGTACGGCGACTCATACATATAGTGTCTATACAGTAAGCAAACACGATCATTCACCAGAATGATCTACAAATACTGTATTAGTACATTTTGAAATTAATATGATCTAAAATTAATAAATCCTGTAGAAGTATTGTTCATTCTTAGTTCATGTTATGCCCATTGATTAAATATCAACAAGTAGGCTAATCAAATCCTATGTGTGTAACATAAACGTCATTTGCGCAGTCGCGGCATGACAGTGAACACAGTTACATATAGGGACGATTACGGGCGCCAATATTCCGTTTAAAACCGGAATAGTCCTGCATGTAACGTTAACTGTGTTCACTGACCCATCGACGACAATCAATGAAGACATAACGTTACAACCGTTTGTTGATTTAGGTTGATTGTCATTTCACACCTTGAATACACGACTATATTACATATAGTAATTAATTACACAGAAAACATACACTGTCGCCTAAAACTTTAAGTGTCGACAACGTATTATAGCCTACTCCAACATCGAGTGCAAAGTTTGGGTCTGACGAATCGACGCGTTGTCCCAGCCCTAGTGGTCAGGTGTTACGGTTGGAGCGGTGGTCAGGTGTTACGGTTGGAGCGGTGGTCAGGTGTTACGGTTGGAGCGGTGGTCAGGTGTTACGGTTGGAGCGGTGGTCAGGTGTTACGGTTGGAGCGGTGGTCAGGTGTTACGGTTGGAGCGGTGGTCAGGTGTTACGCCCTAACCCTCTCTCCGCTCTCTCTCCGCTCTAACCCTAACCCTCTCCGCGCCCTCTCCCCTAACCCTCTCTCCGCTCTCTCTCCGCTCTAACCCTAACCCTCTCTGCTCTCTCTCCGCTCTAACCCTAACCCTCTCCGCGCTCTCTCCGCTCTAACCCTAACCCTCTCCGCTCTCTCTCCGCTCTAACCCTAACCCTCTCTGCTCTAACCCTAACCCTCTCTCCGCTCCAACCCTAACCCTCTCTCCGCTCTCTCTCCGCTCTAACCCTAACCCTCTCGCTCTAACCCTAACCCTCTCTCCGCTCTAACCCTAACCCTCTCCGCTCTAACCCTAACCCTCTCTCCGCTCTAACCCTAACCCTCTCTCCGCTCTAACCCTAACCCTCTCTCCGCTCACTCTCCGCTCTAACCCTAACCCTCTCTCCGCTCTAACCCTAACCCTCTCTGCTCTCTGTTGATTACATTCAACTTGCACAGCAACGAGCTACTAAACTAAGAACCTCTACTCCCGAGGTGGGGTTTTTCTAATGAACACCGGGGAGAACCAATGCGCATGCGCACTTCCCCAGTACGGCGACTCATACATATAGTGTCTATACAGTAAGCAAACACGATCATTCACCAGAATGATCTACAAATACTGTATTAGTACATTTTGAAATTAATATGATCTAAAATTAATAAATCCTGTAGAAGTATTGTTCATTCTTAGTTCATGTTATGCCCATTGATTAAATATCAACAAGTAGGCTAATCAAATCCTATGTGTGTAACATAAACGTCATTTGCGCAGTCGCGCATGACAGTGAACACAGTTACATATAGGGGCCCGGGCGCCAATATTCCGTTTAAAACCGGAATAGTCCTGCATGTAACCTGTGTTCACTGACCCATCACGACAATCAATGAAGACATAACGTTACAACCGTTTGTTGATTTAGGTTGATTGTCATTTCACACCTTGAATACACGACTATATTACATATAGTAATTAATTACACAGAAAACATACACTGTCGCCTAAAACTTTAAGTGTCGACAACGTATTATAGCCTACTCCAACATCGAGTGCAAAGTTTGGGTCTGACGAATCGACCCGTTGTCCCAGCCCTAGTGGTCAGGTGTTACGGTTGGAGCGGTGGTCAGGTGTTACGGTTGGAGCGGTGGTCAGGTGTTACGGTTGGAGCGGTGGTCAGGTGTTACGGTTGGAGCGGTGGTCAGGTGTTACTGTTGGCGCCCTAACCCTCTCTCCGCTCTCTCTCCGCTCTAACCCTAACCCTCTCCGCTCTAACCCTAACCCTCTCTCCGCTCTCTCTCCGCTCTAACCCTAACCCTCTCTGCTCTCTCTCCGCTCTAACCCTAACCCTCTCCGCTCTCTCTCCGCTCTCCCTCTCTGCCGCTCTAACCCTAACCCTCTCTCGCTCTCTCTCCGCTCTAACCCTAACCCTCTCTCCCCTAACCCTCTCGCTCTCCCTCCCTCTCTCGCTCTAACCCTAACCCTCTCTCCGCTCTCTCTCCGCTCTAACCCTAACCCTCTCTCCGCTCTCTCTCCGCTCTAACCCTAACCCTCTCTCCGCTCTAACCCTCTCTCT